>OX393578.1:37306262-37897004 GCA_947652605.1 Elmis aenea | reverse complement strand
TAGGCCCTTTCAAGAAAACGGCTTTCTTAACCAGTTTTAAAAAAAGTTTTTCCAAAACCAGTTTAAGAGTAGGTAACCAGTTATTAAAACAAAATGTTAAAATTAGCGTTTTCAAAAGCTGTAATAATTTATTACATAATAAGAGTTGTAAGAAGCATATTACGCGTATCGGCGAGTGCGCATTTCCACGAGAATGTATCTGCTTTACAACTCGAGTTTTGTACTATACTTTTTCTACGACCACATGTAATATATACGATTTTATCGGCTTTTTAACTAATAGTAAACACACTTGTAATTTCAATGTTAAAAGTCAGTTGTGCCGTGTCTACTTTGATCGTTTTTGGAAAACTGTACTATTTGTTTACCGTGTGTGAGAACCCCTCTTACTATGCATGCTGTTTAGGTTTGACTTGTGTCTACGTTGATGATTTCTAACACTGTAGCTAATTTTCGTTTACCGTGCGTAAGGACCCTTTTACTATGCATGTAGGTTGTACAGTAATAGTCATTTAACGAAGTGATTGTAAAAAATATTTAAACGCATTTTTTATATCATTATTATGCCCCGTTACAATCAAAAAAATGCTGAGTTTTAATCTCACAAATCGTAAAAATTGCCATAAAAACTTGATATAATTATTTCAAAAATACTGATCTCTGCATTAATCATAAAAAGAATGAAAAGTTTTTGCATATGCTTTGTTCTCATTCCGCAATTTTTAAGGCTTCGAGTATAAAAAAAAGTTTACTAACTCTGATTATCATTGTATTCACCATAAAACCAAATATTACGCCCAAAGAATTAAAAAAGTTAACCATCGTCGATTAAAAACTAAGCAGACTGGTGGGTCAATTTTAATTCTTGTATAAAAACATGAAGTTTAAAATTTTTACTGCCGATTAATAAAACTTAAAACTAAGTAATAACGATTTTTCCGGATATTTTTTTGCTAATTTAACCATCCTTCGTATCTTTAGGGTGATCTTACAACTGTACATAATCTACGGTGAATGTCTTATCACGTTACAACTTAAAACATATGATTATTTGGTTTTAAAATCCATTTGAAGTTTAATTACCTATATTGCTTAGCAGTGGTACTAGTACCTAGTATTAAAAAATGTTTACAGGTAACTGCAATTTAAGAAAATAGTTAATTTTACCTCAAATAAAAGCACAAAGTAAACTAATTTGCTCCCCGTAAACAAAATTCACTCCACTTGACGCAAACAAAAGTTTTGGAAACGTTTTCCAGACAAATTTAAACTTAAATTTAACCTTTAAATATTTGATAAAGCTAGAAGAGATTGGCAAAACTTTTAGGTAAAATGGGTTCAACAGGTCACTTTGGAAGCTATAGCTATTCAGTCTCTTAGACATGTGTAAAATGGCATATATGGATTTATTAAAATCAAAGTCATTTGTCAAGAAGAGTAAGGTCAACATGTATTTCACACTACATCACCTCGATAGAATTTCGGCTGACAAATCAGGGTGATCGATAAAGATTTATGGGCGAGTCGAACATATGGAGGATTTTTATATTAGACAAATTTTTTATTAATCAAAACTTATACAGGGTGGTCCACACAGAAAGGCCACTATTGGGATCTCGTAAACGGCAAGAGCTAAAAAGAAGTTTAAATTGGACAAATTGTTCCATTTTCGGAGACCTATTCTATGATGCTTTAATGTTTTTGAAAATTTCCATGGCACGCTAAATAATAAACAAAAATTAAAATAGGCATTTTTTTAAATCGTTAATAACTGTTATATTTAATGGTACAAAAATATTTTTGGGCATAAAGTTGTAGAATTTTTTTACGCACTATAAAATAAAACATTAATTTGTTTAAATGTTTTTGAATTCTTATATAAATTACAAACTAGTATTTTTTTAAATGGAAAACGTAGCTATGATCTCATAAAAAAGCATTTTTTTCCTTGTTTTCTATAATATAAGTTTTAATATATTTATGCTCAAAACAAATGAAACTCATCAAAAAGTCCCTACGAAGCTAAAGAGTGCAATGAAACAAAAGACAATTTAGTTTTGTCATTTAACGCAAATTTTAACTAATGTAAAAGTTAAACATCACATCTAAAATAAAACAAAATTTATTAATTTTTGAAAAAAACAGCTTTATGTCCAATGATTATGAAACAGCATTTTTTATTTACTTATTTTAATCAAATTATTTATGCAATAAAAACAATACAAAAATCGACTTTTTAAGTATTACAAAATTATTTCTACAACCAATTTATTTAACGCATTTGTATAACGAATAACAAAAATAACATGAAATTTGTAATTTTTTAAATCGAATATTTAATTAAAACAGATTATTTAAAGATTATAACTCAAATAATTCACTAGTTTATCATGTTAATAAAAAAAACTGTAAGTTGCTTTCATATTTAAAAATTAACGAATAATTTTAATTGCTGTTAATGCTTTTTCGCTTAACCCTCCGTTAACAACACATTTTTAGTTACGTAAATAGCAGGTCAGTAATGCGATGGAGAACAAATATTTTCTGCTATTACCTTAGAAATAATTTAGAAGAACATACATTGCAAGTGTTAATGATAATGTTTAAGGCAATAGCCTTTTCAACTTAATGAAATGTGGACTGTGTTTTTTTATGACTTTTATTTGATATTACTTATTTATAATAATAATTTTTCTCTATACATAACTACTGTCACTATGACTACACTCCCACTTTGCCTCACGCACGCCTCAACAGCAAGTAAGGGAGTACAAAATGTAGATTGTTGTAACCTTGTAACATTATAGAAGAAATTGGATCAGAAAAGTTCCCTTGTAGGTCAATTATCTGAATATAAAAGAGGCCCGTAAAATACATCTAGCCTAAGGCTAGCTCTTAAAACACCACTGATAACAAACGTAGGGGGCCCCTAATTTGGGGATGCTAGATCACTTCGCTTATATTCTTTTTGATTTCTCATACAGCGCAATACACAAACGTAAGCAGTAATGCAGGATCTACAAAACATTTAAATTCCAATTTCCTGGAACAAATGTATAGCATTTTGTTGTCTCATAGTGCTGTTACAAAGAATCGAGCCTCGACATGCAGTAACGAGGAGTAACAAAGCAATGGAGAATTACATGTGTCCGTCAGCAAACACTACCACGCTTTGTGTATTTCCTTTCAGAATAGGATGGTGTGAGTTTCGTTATTTTTCACAACTATATATTATACATCACAAATACAGAACAAGAATAATTTGTATTGTGGTGTTAAGATCCGTACAGGTATCTACAAACGTTTGCGATTTGCGAGCTTGAATAATTGTTGTTTCAATGGAAACAAAACAAATTTAGCTATATAAATAAAACAAAGCATTTAAATAAGAGTTAGGTACTTAACTACAAAAGCGAATAGTTATATGGCGATAAGAATTCTCAAATAAAAATTTCCATTATATTATCTTAAGTATGAGTCTTTTTAATAAAACTACAAAAAGTTGACTGATTGTTAAAACAGTTTTTAAATAAAATTTACCGTATAGCTTACATTTTACTGTTAATTCAGAAAATATTCCCACAGTTTACGCTACTTTAGATTTGGTTGGGTAAGGTAAAGTAAGTTTAGGACCGATTCAGTTTGGCCGATTTTAGTTGGGTTCGTTTGGATTAGTTTTGCAATAAGGCAAAAGTAGACTTCCAAACACAGTTCTCCTCTATGTGTAACTGCTTTTTTTTTTAGTGTAATTTTTTATGTCAACGTTTATTATTTGTTTTTATTTATATTAAAAATAAATTTTTATTACATTTCCATTGATAGTTACAGTATAATTTTTAAGATCTGATCGTTTTTTGTTATGTTAAATAGACTGTTTGCTATAATTTGAATAAACTTTGAATTGATTTTTCTCGAAAATTTTCTTATGTATGCATACTTTTTTAATACATGGTCGGATTCAGAATTCAATTCTCTATCCGAATCGACCAAAAAATGTATACTATGTAATTTAAAAAAAAAAACAGTAGCCTATCGCGGATTTGACATACGTCATCGTAGAGATAACAAATGCACATCATTTAATGAAGAATTTGTCACCGTTTTCAAAAACATAAGGTTTGTTGGGGTTATTTCCAATAATTAAAAAGTTATAGGGGTGCGACAGTCAAACTGAATCACCCGGTATATCTGTCGTTTTTTTTTTTTAAATCAATAGAAAATCGACCAGTTTTATTTTACTAATCCAAATAATAATAATTAAAATACCTGGTGTCAAAATTGTATACAACAATTTAAAAAAAAACGCTTTCTTACACCTGCTATTCAACAGGTTATACAATATTAAAAACTTAACACCTAAGACCATTGAGTAAAGTTTGTATATTACTTAAAAAATTTTAACACAGATAATAATACAGCTTGAATGACAACATTACAGGAATTAAAAATGAAGCTTCTATTTAGGGGACAGCACACGCAAAAGATCTAGCTATTTCTTTCCCTAAGAACTAAAGTATAATATAAAAAAAAATTAAGTGCTTTTCCGTTAAAAACGAGAGTTTGCAATATTAACAATCCTTTTTTTTTATTTTCCGTAAGAAATTCGTGCACCTTTGCACGTTACTTAATTTAATTACACACCGTCAGACAAATGAAGGCTGAGACGTTACTAAGGAACGAACATACCCAAATGGCTAGTTTAATTCGTGTTGAAACATGCAGTTTGGGGTTTGACCAAGCTCTTCGCTAATTAATAATACAGCAATACAGCTATAAGTGCACAAACGTCCGGTACATAAAATCTGTTTTATGTCAAAGCATGTCTTGAGATGCAGTGAAAATTGTAAATTGATCTTGAAATAGTTAGCGGCTGCTCGAAACACGTAATCAATAATTTATGTTATCGTTCAACAATAATAAAATAAAACGGATGTGTTACCTTCATAATATGTAATTCAATTTGTAAGGAAATGTTTCGTTTAATTTTATTTGTGTGTTTCTCTTATTTTGGGTTTGGTATGTAGGTATGTTATACAAATCCATCTCTCATACGATCACTGTTTTGTCTGCCTGTTTGTTTGTGCGTCTGTCAAAAACAGCTGAACGAACCTAAATAATATATTGTCGGAGATGATAATAGTTTTTTTTAAATAAACAAGGGTATTTTTTATTTGATGTTATATCCCTTAGACACTCTTCACTGCAGTCTTCGCTCACAAACGGAGAACACAGTTAGGCAAAAATGACCCAGTGCAATACTCACACGACATATCAAAAGGTACGTATATTATAACGAAATTCACGCAAATAAAGTCGTAGAATCAAAAGCAAATTATTAATAAAGTGAAAAGGATTTTGAAACCAATGAAGATTCATAAAAATTTATAGAAAACCATGTAAAATTGATATGTACTTCTATCAAGAATCTATTTGCGACAGCTACATTATAAGCTTAAGAAAAGTGTTTTTAATATTTAAATAATCACTATTTAATAAACATTTCTATAGGCGCAATTGAAATTCCCAGAGTGTTCCAACATTTTTAGCCAAATCACACTTAATCATTTCAGTATTTTTGGTACATCATCTTAAATCAAAACTTTAGTTATGTAACAATAAATAACATCCAGGTTCTCTAAATTATATTCAGGAGGCAGTATATAGCTTATAAAGTCACATCAACATAAAAAGCGATATTTATCATAATACAGAAAAGCTTTTTGCTGCAGTTTTTCATTTCATTTTCTAATTCATATTAAATGTTTGTAGTTTTTTTTATTAAACCCTATGACTATAATTTGAAATTGACTAAATGAACATATCGATTTTATTAAAAACATTGACTATATGAATAAATTTTGAACTTTACATGCATAAGATGAAATTGACAAGTCGATCAGATAAAAAGTTTTTAGTTTGCCCAAAAATTACTGAAATTAGATAAAATAGTATATTTTACAACAATAGATGAAAGTCCATTTTTTTTCTTGAGGTGAGATTTATTGACGAGCCGCGAAACGGCGAGTGAGCAAATCTCCTGAACGAAAAAAACTGATTTTATCTCGAATCGTAAATGCTATTTTTTCTACGAATTTTAAATTATATTTTACAACGAAAGTTAATGTAAACGAACTTAATGACAATTATCTATATATATAAAAGAACTTGTTTGTTTATGTGTTTGTTTGTTTGTTTGTGTGTTGTTTGTTTGTTTGTTTGTGTGTTTGTTTGTTTGTTTGTTCGCTATAGGATCCTAGGTCCGTTAAACCGATCGGGACCAAATTTTGCAGTTACTATTTAGGACCCAACGGATTAAACGTCGTATAAAGAACGGCCGGGAACAGCCGGGAACGGCTGGAAACGTCTGGGAACGTCCGCCGAGCGCGAGCGCGCAGCGCGAGTAGTCTTTGATTGATAATCTGGGAACGTCCGCCGAGCGCGAGCGCGAGTAGTCTGTGATTGATAAAAGAGAATTGTAATCACTCGTGGAACGCCGGGTCAATCAGCTAGTTACCTATATATAAAGTATTAATTAATCATTTCATTTCCATAGCGACACCACCACACTGACATTGACATAAATATATAAATTATAACCTGCAAAATTATTTGATAAGAATATTAGCGCAATTTTAGTTTATTATGAGTTTAAGCTAAAAAACAATCGTAAATTTAAAAATATGATTTTGTCATTGACATTGACATTATTCTCGCCACTAGTGGCGAAAATATACTTTCGCCACTAGAAACGAAAGTAAAACTTTCATGGAGGGTAGGCAGTGAGAAAATTACAACTTTCATATACATACATGAGTAGAAAAAAGATAAATATGAAATGGTTTGTATAATCACTGTTACTGGGCTACTGCCCATAAAAAAATTGACAGTTATTATTAAAAACAAAACATACCTTGGAAATGATATTAAAATTATATGTGTAATAGTCTATTTAGTAAAATTACATTATTGATAATGAGGAAACAATTCGTTTTGACTAAAAAAAGTACGCAAAGTTTTCTAAAATAGGTATGAATTTTGTTATTATTTCACAAATTTGAACAATAATATAATTTACTGATAACCAGTTTAGGTTGCGATACATAAGAAATCACTGCTCCAGTCTAACAATAAAGAACATATAAATAGTAAAGTACCTACATTTTTACATGAGGATGTGGAGCTTTATTCTTTTTAGAACGACGAAATTTGCTATTCTTTTACCTTTACTTAACTCCAATAAAGTATGAAAAGAATATTATCTTGCCTTATGTATTAAATATCTGGTTTGAAAGTTCTTAATGGGCAATATAGAACACTCTATATTAAGTTGTTTATTGGTAAATGTCGATAAAGCAGTAGGTGGTAGATTTCAAATTATAGTAACGACTTCAGTTTCATGTTTGTAACACTTGGCTTATATATTCCATGTACCTGACACTTGTACAATAAACATATAATTAAGCTTACTTGATTGAAATTTTGGACCATAGACTTTTGCCATTAAAACAATAGTTAGCTTTTAATGGTTGTGTCGGCATCTGTTTCCATTCGGATTATGTTGACATGGCCATGGAGACATATGGCGGTTACATGTGCGTCAAGCTTTTGTTTTAGCAATGAGATGGGCGAAGTTGGTGGACTGCTCACAGTCAGAACACGCACCCTGTGCGAAATGGAAGTAAATGTAATATCTTTGGTGACACGATGGTTATAAAACGTAAATTATAAAAAGGTTGTTACAGGAATTGCGTTGGCCCAAATACATCCGCATCACATTGTTATGAAAACAAAAGTAAACATTAATAATTCTAATTCGCAATTTCTTTTTTTTTTTGAGGTAGTAAAAATTGTCATCGCGATTCAAACAAAGTGCTTCTAATTCGAATTGTTCGGTCATATTGTCTTTCAGCTCGGTTTATTTAAAAGATTTTGTTAATCTGATAAAGAAGCAACTCAATAATCGTTTTATAAAAGTAGGTATCTATACTAACTTTAGTAAAAAAAATATGTTTTGCAATTTAGAATTTAAGTTTTTACATATCGATGTTCGTGATTATTGATTTTAATTTTAAACTTAAATTCTAAAGTTGTTAGATATAGGTAACACCGTTTATTGGATCTACAAAACTTGCATTCTTTTTAAAGCATTCATGTTTTTAATACCCCTTGTTTATAAAACTTTTAAATTTCTTCTAAAAACAAATATGAAACTACTAAGTAAAAAAATTACAGCACAATTAGGTACAATTGTCACAAAAAATCGTCTGCCGACCATTGCGATGGTCTCAAAAAAACTGAATTTGTACGTTATAGTCGCCAGCGTCCAACACTGAGCAGCTGCAGTGGCCTGCTCCCGGAGAAGTTAAAACCGGAGTGGCTAGGGTTTCTTTGTGGATTTCCGACGTATAAATTGAGAAGGGTGTCTTATTAAAGTTCAAAGCTGCATTACATGACGTTTTCTAGAATTGAACCCAAAATAAAAATAAAATGTAAGGGGCTTAATTGAAATATTTCAGGAAACTTCTCTTCAATTCCCCCCAAATGATTTTTCAATTTTAGAAAACATACATCCTTATTTCTTGTGTTAAATAGTTTCTGGTTCCTTACTTGTAGAAAACAAAAATTTACAGGGCAATGTCGTTATCATTTTCTTCCCCACTTAGCAAAGAAATATGAAAGTATTCTTTTTACTTAAACTCGTTACGCAATACGAATCTCACAATCAAATTTTATGTACAAAGCTAGCAAAAAAACTGCTGAAATAGCCACTTTAATTTTTTAACCGTTTGAACTGTATTTTACTACCAGTTTTTTAATCATAAGAAATCGCTGTTGATTTATAAGTTCGTGGACAAGGTAACCATGACAGAACACAACGCAGATACCTACAAGGAATTGCAGGTATTTTAGGGACACGAGCCAACGCTTTTAGTGAAGATTAACGCAGATCGAAACAACATTAAAATCGGAATATTCGAACAATAAAATTACCTACAAAATATCTTTAGCGAACCTTTCTACGACAATTAATTACCAGTTACAGTTTATTTCTTTGGCTTTCTGACACCAACCCTTCTTCTAAACATTTTATCTATTATTATGATTAAGTGTATATCCTGGACTAAAAAATTATTAACGTACATTTTAAACTTTGTTTACTACTCTTTACTGACAATAATTCAAAGCGTTTCACGTTTCTAGATAAATTGATTTTCTACTATCTGTTGATTTATCAACAGTTTATAGCAAGTGTGATATCAAATTCGATAGAGTTCGTTTTCCTACAAATTTGATATATTATCCGGATTTCATTGTTAATGTTTCGGAATCAACAAATGCGATTGTAAATTGAGTAATGTTGTTCATTTTATACGCTTGTACGGAAGGTAATATAAAATTATTTCCAGTGGTATCCAATTAACCACTCGATGAAAGCTTTCATGTATGGCTGTATAATTATGTTACGTATCGCATCAATGCCATCTACTGTTTATTGTTATGTACACATACCTTTGATATAGCATTATCAGATAATATAGAACTGCTTTGATTTAACTGAACTTTGTATGTGTATGTATCATTATTAACATATTAAGTTGTAATCTACACCTCCATTTGGGTATTTGGGTAAAATAAATAATTAACGTCTTATCAGTTATTGGTCTGTAGTTCCTCTGATTTGCAATTTACAAACACTACATGTAATTAGACCGCATAATCGGCTTTGCCTAGTTCGGACCAAAACCGGCCAAGTTACTTGTTTAAATGCCGAAAATTTGTTAGTGCGACTACGTGACTTTTGCCAAGGTTGAAAATTAAGGTGTCTATGCAATGCAATATTATAGCGATAAATTACTGATAACCATCTTATAATAATCCAGGGTGTATAAAAATCAGGAAGCGTAATAATACATTTTAGCTTAAAAATGTTAAAAAACACATTGCTCTCACATTTTGCACTTTAAAGACTAATGCATTTATTTATAACCTAACAAAGTTTATGTTAACAATAAAGCAGAATTTATTTGTTATTTTTGGTTTGCGTTTTCTTGGTCTAGGTAAAACACCGATTTTCCGGCATTTTTGATTAGAAAACCTTACCGGATTAAACGTTTTGCCGAGCCAACCGTAAAGCCATAATCAAAATGAGTAAAAAATCTCACTTGCGGTATCACCACTAACAACTGCAGTCTGTAGTGTAAGGCTGTGTTCACATAGAAAAGTATTGCATTGTATTGTATTCTAATAAATTGTATTGTAACGTGCCTGCAAGAGTAGCGTTCACATAGAGGTATTGCAGTGTTTGTACACTTAATAGTGATTCCTACGCGCATACGCAGGGTTAATCCACTGTGATTGGTTCTTGTTATGGGGTATTGCAAGAAGCTTGGACCTTGCAAAGTTCTACCACGCGGCTTGCAACGCAATTCCACTACTCTGCTTATATGAACGCTATCATTTGATTTTCTTATAAGTACATAACTTTGCTTACGCTACAATACAATACTTTTTTATGATAACGCAGCTTAAATATTGTAGAAAAGCGCGCCCTACACACAACGCTAACTGTGGCCACCTAGTTAACTAGTCTGGTGGCCATGGGAATTTAAAATACCCTCTCGTAATTTTGTTCGGACTAAAGGAGGTGCTGACTCGGCGTTGGACCTGCAATATATATTTTGTATGTTTTTAAATGTTAAGGTTACACACAAACTTTATTTTTCTTTGCTGCGAAAATATAAATGTGTCTAAAATACTTTCTTAAAGTAACCAATATAAAATCGTATTTCAAAAACAAAACTTATTTTTGAAGATATTTAATTTGGTTCATTAAATGGTATCTATGTTTACCTTTTATTTATAAAAGTGGGATAAACAATTACAGTGAAAACTACATATCAAAATAGATTATCTAAATCACGGTAACAATGTGTTCAATCATATTCAGTCCAAAACTTTTTTTTTGTTTTGTTTTCAAGCAAATCTGTTTACTCTTTATATTGAAATTTCTTCACGTAAAAAAATAAGCAAAAGTATGAAATACAATCGTAAAAAGTAAATAAATACAAGAATGAAATATTTTTGTTACCGAAACAATAACCCTCCTTGCAAAAAATGGATCTGCTTGTGTTTTATTTATTCAGTTACAATTCAAATTCCTGCGGGAATCAAAAAGAGTTATATGTATGAAATACAGAAAATTTTACATACACAATTTAACAAGCGCAGTATTCGTAATTTCTATACAAAAGTCGAAGAACAAAACATTTGTTTTAATAGTCATTCGCAATTAGTGTAATAATATTAGGATTAGAAAATATTAAAAAAATATCTGCAGGTTGTACTGGTTGTAGTTTAAAAATAAAATAATTGAAAAACACCCGGGAATAAATAATGTAATTAATTAACGAAATTGCTTGCATAAAATTGATGTTATTAAGAAAAGAAAACTGGCTACATTCAAAATGCCAAAGAACAGAAATGTTAAGGTAGGTAACGGAAAATACAAGTATATATTTAATAACGGTATTTATTATTAGAAATATAAAATTGATTGAAAATTAACAATGTTTTTTAATAAAGAATTCCTGTAGAAATGCTAGCTGGACTCACATTTTCGTCGGTAGCAATTTTATTTGTTAATTTTAAGCTTATTTGTGTTTTTAAATTAATCACTTTAACAACATACGGTGTACTAATTTTACATGTAGAAAGTGTTAAACAAATTTGGAAGTATTGTATAGTTAAACTGTAACAAATATTTTTCCACGACCACATCTGTAAATTACTAATACTGTAAAATCAGCATGCATAGTAAAAGAGTCCTTAAAGTCCCTAAGTCCTTAAAATTAAAGTTTTCTTGAAATTATCAAAGTTGACAATTATTGACAAAATAATAAAGTGACTTTTTATTTACTGAATATGTATTATGTGGTCGTCGAAAAAATACTGTACAAAAGTCGTGTTGTAAAGCAATTACGCTCTCGTGGAACTCGTATAGGTACTTCTTATAACTATTGGTTTGTAATATACTATTAAACGTTTATTAACTACTACACTGCCAACCTAACTGCACTCACTATCTTGTTTAAAATGTCACTTGCGTGTAACTGAAAAATCTGATGTGTTTGATCAGCACCATTAAAAAATACAAAACAATAAAACTTATTTTTGTTTTGAATCCAAAACAAGCGAAAAAAAAAGTTTTAGCTTGTTTGTTGCCAATGCTTAATACGAAAGGGACGTAAGTAACAAGAAAACATAATATTCTTTGGTTTTTAAAATAGAGTAATGAGTTGTTCGACGTTTTGTTTACTATAAATTTAAATAAAATTACATGTCAAATAAATAGACTAAAAACAACTTTGCTTAATATTGCACATAACCATCTTTAACCAAATCAAAATATTTAAATCGTTCTAATCGTGTGAAGATCCCAAGCGTTTTAATTGTGAAAAATATGTGAGTGTAAAAACAATTTCAACACACTTTAAATATCTATACATACCAAGCAAGTACATTAATTTCATCAACAACTGCAATAGTACCCAAAATATGTCTTGCTAAAGCAATATATATTGTCAGTACTGGTAATATGATGGTTAAAAAAATATAGAGAAAATAACGGTGAAATAAATCATTGAATGGGTAGAATATTTTGAACGCAAAACCCTCAGATTCATTTTTTATTTAATTATCAGATCGAATAGGGTTCGTGAATGTTTGGTGTTAATATTAAACATATGAAATATACAACCTCATTTGGTAGGGCTACCTGTTCAATAAAACCAATATAAGGTCCTCTGTAATTTGCGATTCGACCAACTGAATATATAACGCTTAAGCTGGCGGCTAGAATTACGCTTTGCAATTCCTACCAGCAGCGTGGAAATTCGAAATGGAATCGCAGGATGAACACTTAATCGCTTATCACATTTTCCTGGTTTTGAAAGCTGTAGGCCTTTAAGGCAAAATTGCGTGTTATCGAAGCGCTACGGGTACAGTTTTTACATTGGTTGCAAATAAAATGCCTAACACACAGATCCCAATATTATTATCTGGTGACGCTTTCAACAAAAAAAAAGTGTAATCTTTTACTAACTCATCAGCTTATCATCGTCTGTAAGTATTTGAACCATAAACTCCACCCGAAAATTTTTAATATAACAAGATTTTGGTAAATTCGCAACGCCTTTAATCGTGTGTACTATGCATATGTCATCTATAATTAATCTAATTTTGTTTAACCGCTCCGTGGGGTTTACCTGCATCACGAAAAAGTAATTGTGTACATTAATTATGTAAACTGAAGAATCATGTGCTTTTCTTTCTTCCCAGTTAAGCTTAAACCTGATTCACATACGTTTTGTCTCGTTGAGGTTCTAAGTTGTTGCTTCATCTATTTCTTGCAGGAATGGGAAGTCGGAGTCAGGCGTCGAGGATGCTAGAGAACGAAAACTAAAACAAAATAACGATATTAGCCAAAAGTTTTTAAAGAACGGAAAAAGAAACATTTTGTTTTTTTTTGTTGAAGAAAAGAACCAAAATTGAAATATTCAATGTCTGTTTTAATCGGTTTTCCTTCATGTTCCCCAGTGCATTAATGAAAAAATGCGGGAGTGAAAAAATGGAGGTCAAAGTCGGGAGTTGAAGTGGGTTTTAAATAATACCGACTCCGGGAGTCGAGAGTCAGAAGTCGTTGATTTTTATGTCAACTCCCCATCCCTGATTTTTTGGGAGCCAAACGCTTCTTCTGCCTGAAGGTGATTTATCTCTATCCATTCTTACAACTCAATATTCTTTAATTTCCTTAATGAAAAAGATTGTTACCAACATATCGACAGAATAAATCTTCACTAGTTAATAATTGGCCGACCTAGCAGAAATCGGCCTATAAGCTATGGCCGTTTGATAGGAAATCGATATTTTGACCCTTGACGTATCGATGATTCTCTACAAGCAATATCCGCCCCTTTTAACCTATTTTAAAAAATTCGTGTACATTAAAAATTGTTATTTTCGTTAAGTTCATGTAAAGATATTTTTAATATCATTATACATTAACAGAATTTATTATAAACGTCGTAATAACATTAAATTATGGAAAAACTTTATTCTTATTTTAAAATAGTTTTATTTTGCTTCACAATCAAAAATTATGCACACCTCTAGTATGCCTAAAAAAATTCGGTCTGCATGACAATGTTTATACCATTAAAACACGGTTACAAATTTTATTTTTGTGTAATGCGAAGCAAAATATGTTAAAAATGAATTTTGTTGATAAAAACGATGTCTCTGCTAGATGCTCTCAAGACGATTCCACACACTTTAATAAAAGCTATGCAGAAGGACTTCTTTTTATAAAATTAAGATAAGACTGAGTTATCAAAGCATATTTCACCTTTTTTTTTCTTAAAATTTGTTTACGAAAATTCTTTGTAAAAATTATCTTATTTTGTTGACTAAAATGAAATTGCTATATAAAATAAGGAGTTAAATGAATTTTTTTTTATTTATTAAGCCTGTTTCAAATGATTGCTATTTGATGGAGAGTTTTAGGCAAGAAATACAAAAATATACTTTGATGACGACTATAAACAAAAAGTACATCAGCCACAAGTCACAATAATTTATAAAATAATAAAATAAACGAAAGAATATAAGAAGTACGAGGGAGCGTTTTTGATGTGTTGTTATTTCGTCATAAAGTGTTTTAATAAACAATGCTGCGTAAAACGTACGTTCGGCTAAAATTCTCTCATATATTTATGAGGTCCAAATTCATGGTTGCAAAACTGTCCAAATATTCGACTGTAAGTGAAATATTGCTAACTGAACCAAAATGAAACAGGGAACATAACGGATAATTTTCAAGCATATCAAATGAACTGGAATGTCAATAACACAAAGGTTCAATACCTTGTCGAATTTTGTAGATTTTTATAAAAACCACATCGGAGGTGTTTAATAACAAAATATATAACTTATTGACTTTTTTGTATTGAAAAGCGATGAGTTGTAAAATAATATCAGTAGTAATATAACAAGTGCAGCATTGAAAATATCGATAATTATTTTTGGTAAATATGCCCGAATGCAAATTGAGCTCAAAACAAAAACACGAGTGCACGAAAAACACGAGTGATTTTTTCTAATTCAAGTGAAGACTTTTCAAAACTTATGGATTATTTGTAATGCACGAGGTATATTTTGTCAGAAAATTTCCTTGGCCTAACCTACCTGTCAATTTAAATGTATGTTATGTCAAATTTTACGAGAACCGTCAGAGTGGTGGGTTGGAGGTGTGGTTTAATCAATATTAAAGTAACGCTACTGGTCGCCGAAATTCGTCAAATAATTATCAAGACCAAAATATTTAATTCCCTCTGCAAATTTATTTTCTCGACCAATCACCAACTCAGATTTCTTAGAAACCACCAATAAACGCATGAAAATCTGTTAAGTGCGAAAAAGATATTATCAGTGTATGATTATGTTTATTGGTCGTTTCTAGGAAATCTGAGTGTGTTACTGGCCGAAGACGCGAATTTGACAGGAGGATCAATATCTGACGGGGAATAAAATCATTACCGGGTAATAATGCTTCTAGACTAGAAGATTTAAGGTTAGTGATTGGTTGAAAACGCAAATTTGACAAGTGAAGAAAATTTTCGTCAAAATCAAATAACCCCTTTAGTAGCAGTTTAAATTAACGAAAAAAGAAAATTATAAAAAACTGATATCATTCTGTGATTTTAAAATAGAGTACTCCTAATAAAATGTTTCTGTTGTTACAAAAAATATAAAAAAGTCAAGCTGTGACGTAAATTTGAAAAATGCTATTAATTACACATTTTGTTAAAAATCATAAAAAGTATTTAATTAATATATTCAAATGTACTTTTCTGGTGTAATAAAGGCCAATACATTTTTTCTTTGTTGTTTTGTATATATCCTTCAGCACATAAATTTGTATGATGAATAATAACGTCTATAATTCCATTGGTGTTAATGTATTTATTAATTATGGCCCTATTTAATACTTGAAGGTGTTAAGGTACGTAACAAAACATCAACCAGTTTCATGAATAACCACTGTCCACTCTCTCCTGTTCCTTGCAATCCTTGTCCCTTCACTCCAGATCATTTTTCTATCCTTCAGACATTCAGCCACCTCTTGATTCCATGCTTTCCTCGGTCTTCCTCTTTGTCTGTTCTGTGTAGATTTGGCTAGCCACATTCTTTTCGTTTGTCTTTCATCCTTCATCCTTACTAGATGCCCAAACCACTTTAGATGTTGTTTTTTTATGCTTTCCAAAACTGGTTTAACATTGAGTTCTGCTCTATCACTATCTAATTGTCTCATTTCGTATTTTATCTCTTCGGGTGATAACTTTGATGCCTCTTAAATACTTCATTTTTAGCGCATGTATTTTGCTTTTCATTTGGCATTGGTATTATACAAAAGGAAATTGAGGTTATGTAGAAAAAATTACATTTACCTACGGACGATCCGAGTTCGTGTTTACCAAGTAGTAACAAAATTATAGACAAACTGAATTCGTCTGTAAAAAATAATAAAAAAGTATACATATACGAAGTGAAATCGTTTTTACTAAATAAAAAAAAATGTATTCGTATTTACCACAGATTACAAAAACGAGGAGCTGTACACGACATTACCAGTTTGAATTTCATAACGTTCAGACGAACTAGTGTCGTCTTTACCAAAAAATTATCGGGAAAAAATCCGATACGAAATTCGTGCAATACATATAAAATGAGTCATTTTGTGAGAACGAACTGAGTTCGTCTTTACCAGTTAACTCACTAAAAGCGTTAACGAACTGAGTTCTTGCACGCCACTAAAGAAAGGGGTTATAGAAAATATCTACTCTTTAGAAGTATTATTTACACCTAATAACAGTTGTAGTTTCGCACATGACTTTCCAACTGTATTGTAAAAATTATTAAATTTATAATGTTATTTTTTGTTATAGTTGGAAGTAATAAAATATACTTTAACGATACAAGAATCTCTAGTAGAAAAGCAAGAAGTCTTCTCTCCGTCGATAGCAATCTTAAACAGGTGATTTTTAAAAGTGGTATAGGATTTTTTTTTTGAGATTATTTACAAAAAAAAAAACAATCGATAAGTACTTAAAACTATTTATATTGATAAATAAATCACAGAAACAATTCAAGCTTTTATTTAATATACATAAAAGTAGCCGTATGGGTTTAACTTTCGCTTCATATCTTCTGTAAAAATAATGTTTTGTTTGTTGAACAACAGCGGTGTGATAAGCATTTCTAAAATGTAGGCGCTTAAAAACATCTGTTAATTTTTTAATGGTAGGTAATTGCTTTGCCCCATCCCAGAAAGGCACTTACACGCAGATTGGGGTATTTTCACAGCTCTCATCAACGTAATGGGTGCGTTATTCTTAATATTTGTAGAAAATTGCGTTTGAAAACAGTAACCAGCGGTAATTAGGAATAATTTGAAACAGATTGCTTTAAGATAATTAAAGAATGATAAATTTAACGTTTTTATACAAAACGTTCGTGAAACCGTTTAACTCGAACAAAGTTTCTCAGAAAAGCTTGCTTTGATACACAGTAGATTTAATTGTGTAACCGATTTCATATTACATCTCATGGGTTGTTCCTGGTACCACTAGTTGTTTTTTCTTTGATTATTAAGAATATTGTTAGTAGTAATAGTAATCTTAACTTAAGTCTTATGCAGTGGAATCTCAATAGGATATAAGTCGTCTTTTTATCCAAGTTTATTTATACTAGTAGCTCAGGTAATAGTTATCCATAAAACTGGAAAATCAGCTGAAGCACCTACACCATACAGACCTAGTGGTCTCTTGTTCGTGATTTTAAAATAGTTTGGGTAACTGTTTCTAGGAAGACTAAAACAACAACTCGATGAACAATATCATATCAAATCACCAGATGGGGCTCAGACAACAAAATGTCACAATCAATCGGAAGCACAAGGAAGTAACAATTCTAAATAAATCCTTTCAAAAGAACTTGTACTGCTCACCTGAATTTTCGAATATTACTCAGCCCTTTGACAAAATCTGGCTTCAAGGTTTAATGCCCAAGTTAAAATCGAAACGACCAAAAACATATGGTGCTACAGTCATACCAGACCTTTCATAGTAAAATACCAAGTGTAAACAACACAACAGTAACCTGTATAATTAGAGGATTTAGAAGACAGTTCCTGCAGCTGTATTCTGTAACTTTGGATTTAACGGAAATTCAAGTTCATTACTACCTTCTTAATATCACCCACTTCTTCGATAAGCGAATCTCTAACCCCTCGTTGTAGTTTTTTTTTTGTTTAATTGCTTTAATACGTTTTGCTAATAAAAAGATTAAAGCAGCAAATGTTCATTGGCTGGAATTATAAAATTTGTTTTATAGCGCCCATATTCCGACACAAAAACTCGCATCGCATCGTGCAGTTTGTTTATTTCGCTTGTTTTAAAAGCACCAACGAGTAAAAATTAATAAAAAGGTTTATGTGATTCTCAACTATAATATTAGTTTTATGTTACTAAAGCTTTTATATTTTGTACTCGCTACTAAAATATAATTACAGAATATGATAGGGCCATAAATAAACACAGCCCTCCCGCATTCATTAAAACGTGTAAATGTATCAATACTTAGCTACTTATTAAATTTCAATTTTATTATGAAAAAACATAAAACATAGGTATCAATTTATTTTGACTTATTAGCTTATTAGGTACTAATAAATCGGAGCACTTATAAACAGGGATCTAAACCGCAAAAAATAACGGTTCAGTTCCGATTACCGGTTCGATAAATTTTAACTTTTCGGTTTACGTTCCGAACCATCGCTATTTATCTGACTCGGCAACCGGTTTGGCGGCAATGGTTCAGTTCCGGTTTCGGTTCAATGCAAAATATGATTACAATGTCTATTTATAAATTGAACTATCTGAAATTTTTCCATTTTTGGTAAAATGTAATCAAAATTACAAAAATAAAAAATTTTCGTCTTAAAACAAATGGACCGAACCGTTGTATGAACCTGTTGAAGCGGTTTGAACCGGTTCACACCAGTCGGTTTGGTTCGCTGTAGCAGATTTGTGACTTTTTAAATAAAAGGTTCAATTAGGGTTCACGGTTAAGAAAAAAGCATAGGTTCGTTTCGGTTTTTGTTCCAGTTCCGGTTCGGTTTGAGTCCCTGTTTTTAAATCATTTTAAAACTAAAATCACTGGGATTAATTTGCCTATTCTGTGTTCCAACTAGCAAAAAAACTTGTTTTACAAAACCCAGAATGTGCAGCTTAATAAGAAAGATATTAAAATCGCTAGAAGGTAAAAATAAAACATAACAAGCACAGCTTATTAGATGTATTCATCTGATTATAAAAACGATATAACCTCCACTTAAGTTGCACTTCAGACTTGGTTATTGCGTAATTTACTATCTACCACTCTTTGAGATCATATAACATCATGGAATCAAATTAATATTCATGTATAAAGCGATATATTACCGTAATATACGAAATAATCCAACCCATGTTTTACAAATCAATGGCTATTATTAAATACAACAGTGTAAAAGGTGCCCACAGACCGGCGCGGTGGCGGTAGCGGTAACTGAAGCGGTGGCGGTGCCAATAGCGGTCACGATAACACACTAAAGCAGTGGCGATCGCGTTAAAAGTACGGCATTTATGCCCGGTTTCTCCGTCATATCTCATGATCGAACATATAAGACCGCCTTATATTTAAGACCGTCTCAAGATAACGATGCGTTGCACAGAAAACATATTCCGGAATTTGTAAGACATCTCAGCTAAGTTAGAACTCGGTTTGGCAACGTTGCAAGAAGTCGGCACATTTTAGCGGCAGATTTGAATGGCAAATTTTCATTGGCCATTCACATCACAGCTGTTAAAACGGCTCCCTGTAAGTGGCATCTTGTTGTTGCTATCAGCTGTTAGTCACACATAAAGTTACAGTTCGGTGTTTATTTCTTTTATTTTGTGTTGAAATAGCGGACAAAAAAAGAATAAATTATACCATGGAGGGAAAAAAAATATTTATCAGCTTCTATGAAGTCTCCTATAGATATCAAGTGCTCTCCTGTAGCATACAACCGTAATGTGAGAAGCAATTGATTTATTGGACTTATTGAGTTATTTCTATAAATAAAATATATAGTTATTTGGCTAATATATTTGACCAAGGCTATACTTATGTAGGTGTGAACAAATACTTACAGATTATGTATTCAGGGTGTTTCATAATTGAATGCTGATCCTTAAGGGTGTTATTCCTTGGATGATTTTAAGAAAAAAAGTTCATATCAATGTACGTCCGCAACCGCCGTACTTTTGAGATACAGGGTGTTTTTTGAATTTTAGTAGGTACGTAGGTACCTACTAACTAGGTATAAAAACACATTTTTTTTAGCAAAAAATATTGTTGTTTCTACCAATGGCGTCCGTACTAACATGTCCTTGAATGTATTTACTTGATTATTAAAAATTAAAACTAAAGTGAACTGTACTCTTTTACTCTTCAAGAGTACCCAATAGCCTTTTATTTTTTTACTCGAAAACCGTTCGTCGGACAAAAAAAAGTCAAGAGGCCATTTTTACTAAGAGATAAAGCAAAATTTTATAAAAATAACATTGATTTTGAAAAAAAGCAGTGGCATATCATTTTTTTCATTAAAAATATTCAAGGACATGTTAGTACGGACGCCAATGGTAGAAAAAGAACAATTTTTTTTTCTGAAAAAATGTGTTTTTATGCCTAGTTAGTACCTACTAAAATTCAAAAAAATATCTAAAGTTGCATCAAAAATATTACGAAAAAACCGATATTTTTTTCAACTTTTAACACCCTGTATCTCAAAAATACGGCGGTTGCGGACCTACATTGATATGAACTTTTTTTCTTAAAATCAACCAAGGAATAATACCCTTAAGGATCAGCATTCAATTATGAAACACCCTATATACTCCAATTGAGGCTCAATTTGATCTAAGATCACAATAACTGTCTCTTTTGTGAGGCGAAAACGCATAAAAAAACGATCGTCTTCGAAATCCATTAATTGATTTGCGCGAACAAATCGCCTTCGAGGAATTGGAGGAATTACAGGGTCGTACAAGTCATCATCTGCATCATCTATCATATTTATAAAGTCAATATCCATAATTTAAACTTAAACCACAATTTAAACAAACATTTAACTACAAACAAAGCAAATACAAGATAATTTTAGGTTATGTACTCCAGCTCAAGTTCTAGTAAACAGCGACTCAAGATGTGAGCTCAGCTCAAGTCGAATATGTTCTTAAAATTGCTTGATGCAACACTTTATAACGTTAAGGCGAACTTAAGATTCAGCTAGATCTTAAGATGTGTCGGAGAAACCGGGCATATGTGACCTAAGCAGAAATCACCTTTGTTTCCTTAAATCATCCTACAAAAATTCAAGTTAAATATTATTTTATTGTAAAATTGCAATAGAAAGCTTACATGTCCCAAATGTATGTTTCTCTCACCAATAGATACTATTTTATTACATAAAATATTCATAGAGTAAAATGTATTACATTTATGACTTGGAGTTGTTTTTAAGTAATAAAGCGCTTCATTCCTTTTTTGGGTTATTTATTTAAAAATATTGACATAATTTATTACATCCCGGGATACCCGGGACAAAGACCGTTTTCTTTCCGGAATCCCAGGGCAAACAAAATGCTCAAATATGAGAAATTCTTCTGTCAATATTATTGCCGATCTCATTTTAAATAAGTCTAAAGAAAATTATATAAAAACGTAATACAGTTAACCAAACAAATATTGCGAAATAAATGTCTAAATAAACACGGTAAAAAAAATTGAAAAACTTATTTGTAGTCTATTTGTTAAAATGGGTTTTCAGGAACTGTAAACTATTTATGTTTTGTATGGCAAAACCTGCTAATGTAGTGTCTAATTTATCGAGCGGTCCTAATAAATCTAAAAACTTGTGAAAATGTTGCTTGGCTACTACTAATAGACAAGTCTGGTGAACTGGGAAAATAAAAAACCGATTAATTTGTAAAACTTTTTTATCCATTAACCTGTAACTTGCTTTATCGGTATTGCATTCCTGCAGCGTATGTTATTATTTATGTCTTTGTTAAAGGAAGTTTGAATATTCCATAAATAATAGCTCTTTCAATTCAAATTGGTATGGATTATCCCAAAGAGTTGTCAAATAGTAATGCATGTTCAATATTCATAGGAATTTGCAGCGGATCGAATAGTTCAAAACGGAATTTGTGCGATGCAACAGCATCGTTAGAACAAGTACAGTTATTTGCGACCAGTTATGATAATATTGGCATAGTTTGCAGAAAGAAATAATAGTCACAAATCAGCGACATAAAGGCATATGTGCTATGTGCTATGGGATGCGCGGCCAAGAATGTTCGTGGCCAATAGACCGTCGAATTGCTAGCCACAAGCGGAACTAATCGTTTTGAGGACATTTCGCGCGGTAACTGCTGCTAAGTTTGGTTCGGAAAGAATCAAAAACTACACCCCAACAAATTCTAGTACTTCAGTTCTAAATGGACGTTAAATTTTTACAACTTCCAAAACCAATTTCAAATATGTTCCGGAAGTTCGAGCTGTTACGTTTGTTTTAAAGCACAGAACACATAAAAGTGCATAAAAGAAAATGAAAAACTAATGCAATTTCAACCGTTTTTATGTACCCATTAACGCTCTAAAAAAGGTAAAAACGAACGGAGATTTCTCATACCTTAAGATTTAAAATAATTAATAAACTATCACTAAAAGAACAGACATTTCTGGTATTCAGAAATTTATTTTTTCTTTATGTATTAAAAAAAAAGGTCGATAAAATAAGAATTTTAAACTACATCATACAGATAAAATTACCTTATGAGTATGAACGGTATATTAATTTTTTTTTCGTTCGTTTGGGTACATACTAAGTCAAATAAAATTTTGTATGTTGTTTACATCCAAACACTTCTGAAAATATTAATTTAAAATTCTTTAGTCTTTAATAAACGAAGTCTAATAACTTGATGTGAAATTTTATTCGAAATTACATTTTGTTAGACAGTTCTCTTTGATAAATAACGCCTTAAGAGTATATAAAAATTTTTATTACACGTACAAAATCGCAGATTATAAAATTGTGCCTTCATTTTATCTCATATTTCTTTAAGATTTTATCAACATTCTTTTGAAACATTATCATACGTTTTACAAAATGTGCTTTTACTCCTATGTACACAATGACTTTAATTTTCGCCAAGAATTTTAATCAACTTGCGTTTAATAAACATGTAAAATTGCAATAAAAGATCTACGAAAGCAAAAAAAAAACAAATCAGTGTAAGGTCTCAAGTGCAGAAAGATTTTTAACCTCTTAAGCGCCGCGCTTGGCAAAGCAAAGTGCGCTCCTAGGCCCCGGGGACTGATTTTTAACGCGTGCGTATATATACGTCACGTCCATAATCTGAACAGATACATAGGTCATGGCCATTGCATAGAAGAAATAATAAAATCCGGTTCATATTATGAATTATTATTTATTATTTGAAGCAAACTTATTACAGTATTAATAATAAAAAAATTCTTTTGTTATTAAAAATTAACGTATACAGTAGTAAAAAATATTAAAATACAAATTTTTTTGGTTTTATAAAATAAACACATTACGGACGTACAAAAACAATATCATAAAATATTTTTTTATTATATAAAACAATCTCATTGCAGCAATAATAATAAAAAAATTAAAAAATTCTATTGTTGTTTAAAATTAACGCGTAAAATGTATATCACAGCAAACAGGTCGAAACAAGTTTACAAACACGACGTCTTATAGTACAGATAAACTAATGAAAACGTGCAGGCGAAAATATTCGACAAGTTCATAGAGATACCTACCAGGGATGGAAAACGTAACGTAACGATACCCGATAACGTTATAATAACGATTCAACTATAATTTTTTATACAATAACGTAACGATATTTTTATAACGTTATATAACGTTATAATAACCGATAACGTTTCGTTAAAAGTTATTTTGTATCGTTATTCTCTATAAGTTAAATTTTTATATGGCGATCTTTTTATTTTCAGAAGATATAATATTTTGTTTGTATTTTAGAAATTAAAATTAAAATAAAATATCTCAACCTCAACGTAATTTTGTAGGTACTATTTTTTAAATTTACATTTACAGACCCCAAAAATAATTTCAGAGTTACAAATAAAAATTATTTTTATACAGCATGTTTCTTAAATAATGCGAAAAAATTCGGGAGGTGATACTTAATCGAAAATTAAGAGGGGTCTTTCATTTTTTTTTCTTTAGCGTCTCCTTTCGGAGTTACACCCCCCTAAAGGGGATCGGTAAAATTGGGTTTGTATTTTGTTTCCCAAATTTGGATAAATGTGGGAGATTTATACTTATAAAAAGGTTTCCCATAGTAATATTTTTAATCATCTCCCACCTTCACAGGGGGCTGAAAAGTGCGACCCCTGTTGGTTTTTTTATCAGGACTTTTTGGTGGGTTGAAATCTAGCAATTTTAAATTTTCTTTAAAAACTTGATTTATTTAGAAGTTTTTTTTATTCTTTAACTGTTCTCGTTCAACTCACCAAAAAGTTCTGATTAAAAAACCAACAGGGGTCGCACTTATCAGCCCCCTATGAAGGTGGAAGATGATTGAAAGTAATACTATGGGAAACCTTTTAATAAGTATAAAACATCAACCAAATATAATTCTCCTAGATTTATCTAAATTTGAGAAATAAAATAAAAACTTAATTTTATCGCTCTCCTTTAGGGGGGTGTAACTCCGAAAGGAGACGTCTAAGAAAAAATTGTTATATAAAAGACCCCACTATTTTCAATAAGGAATCACCTTCCGAATTTTTTCGCATTATTTAAGAAACACCCTGTATATCATAATTTATGTAACGTTATATAACGTTATATAACATAACAATTCATTTTTTTAACGTTATTTATAACGTTATGTAACGAAAACAAATAATAAATAACGTTATACAATAACGTAACGATTTAAAACGTTATTCCATCCCTGATACCTACACACGAATTTGTACAACGCGAATATATTCGTCATACGCGCAAACTAACCAAAATTCAGATGACGAATATATACGTCATAAGAGCTTAAGAGGTTTTAATGCAATTCACACAAATCATTTGTCAATAACATAAAATAGCATACCTTATATATTCTTATATAAATAGATAAAAGAACAACGACACAAACTATATTTGTTAGAAAAACTGTTAAACTTCTAGAAGAAACCCAAACTATAAAAAAACTAAATGCATTAGAGTCTAATGATTAGAGGCACACGAAGGAGTGGAAATCAAAATTTCAATGTCGGTGTTAAGTAACACTACCGTGTTAAATCAGTTTTTAATTTCCTAGGTAGGTACATTTTTTTGTTTTTTTTTTAATGAAAAAAAAAAGGTTAAATTTATTAGTTATTAATAACCTATTTGGTTTTAAATATAAACGGTGTAATTATTTCTTTTAATAGGAATATCCCCATCGTAGACAAAAATTTGTATAGTTTTGGTTTCCGAGAAAATTTACTCTTCTGTTAATCCCTGAATAAAATTATTAATCAAAATATCTTGAATAGCGCAATTTGAATGAAATCATAATTAAAATATAGATTTTAATAATTATAGTGCTAGAAACGGCAAAATTGAATACGCCCTCTTCATAACAACCGAGCTTTAGTAAAATTATTATGCATTATGTATGTATTTGTATGTGTTTACATCAGTACGGTAACTGAATAGGTTTATAAATTAGCCTGATTGTGTTGCTTTGTTTGTAATTTTTACTTCTGACATGTATTTTAGGCTGCAGTAGAAATGCATTTTATAGAAAAGTAGTGCCGCCGGCTAGAAACAATTCGTGTGTTGTTCACAAATGCTGAGCAGTTACGCTCATTTTAATAAATAAATAAATTGAAAAGCTTTGTAGTTACTTCTCTGAACAATGCAAATGTCAAAATCTAAGAGTATAAAATATTAACATATTTTCTACCTTAAATTTATAAAATGAACAAAATGTAGCTTATTTTAAAATTACTTGGTCAATATTGAATAGATGAGTATCAAATAGGCGTATAAAAAGCCCGATTGCATAAAAGATAAACCTGGGATTAACCCCGGGATTAAACCACGTTAGACCTAGAACTAGGCAAAATCACAACATAATTGACGCTATTGTTACCTAGTTTTGGGGATAATTTCGCATTTAACACCAGTGTTATACTTTGTGCAATCTGACCCTAAAGTATTAAATAAACTGGTTCAATTGTATTCAAGTAAAAAAAAGTCTGCACACAGGGCGTGTTGTGTTCCATATCGGAGGTGCAAATATATGTGCAGATGTAGTTTACTTATGTATTTATCTTAATAAAAAAAATTGCTGCATAATTTTTATTTTTAACAATAAAGATTTTTATAGATAAAATGCCCATATAATGCGATATGATAAATATCTTTCCTACGGGGTGTCCCAGTCTTGAAACTTCTAAATTGCTTCTATGTTACAAAAAATTGAGCTTTGTCGTTTATTAAAAAATATTTAGAGGTTCGCAAGTCTCTTTTTAAAATATTATCGGACTTGATGTACATGCAATTATTGCTTTTGCGATTTACAATTTAAATTTGTTTTCGTTTTTTTCTGACGAGAGAAACTATATTTTGAAATGCGCCTTTGACAGCTTTTCCAATTTCGAATCAAATGATATACATAGAAGTATATTATGCGAGGAACTTTTTTATTAAAGGAGCAAACCGGACATAAACTGGAACTTTTTTATTAAAGGAGCAAACCGGACATAAACTGTGAACGAAACAATAAACAAAAAGTAAATAAAAGTGATAACAAATCGTCGATAAACAGTTATTAACAAAAATAATGTAGATATTTTTTTTTCTTGCAACTTTCAAGGTCTCTTAACTTTGAAAGGAAGCATTTTCGGATAACAAAATATTTGACAAATGATCATCATTTTCACTCAGGAATATGCACCTACTTTTTGGCGGTGTATAATTGGGACACCCTGTATACTATAATCAGTCTTTTCACTTCTTTTGTTTATTATTTCTTTTACAGGCCACATTGTTTAATATATTGTTTGATTTTAAATTAAAAGGATTTTTCGCAAAAGATACTTAAACCTTAGACTTTATGATGGGAAATTTCACTATGTTTTATAAATGACGTATTTAAAAATGTAGGGTATTTTATGAAAAAAGAGAATAAATAGGAAATATTATTTTGAGGTCAAATATCTTAACAATATTTAAATGTGTATAAAATCTAACAACACATTTAAAACTCTAAATCTTTTGTTCGTAAAACAGCGATTCCTAACCTCTAGGTCGCGCTCCCTACGGGGGCGCCAAATATTTAATGGGAGCCGCGAAAAATTAAAAATCGGAAGCAAAAATATTTAATAAAACAACGAAAACACGGCAACATAAAATAAATAGGTACTGAAAATGGCAGCAGTCACACATACGATATGTTCTTAGTGAGCCTAAGAACTAGTGTTCCGGATTTCGTAACAGAATATACATTATTAAAGTAATACACTCAGTTCAAGAAAAGTTGAGAAATAGAAATAAATACATTGTTTTGACAGCACAAGTGGGTTGGAAGGGGGCGTAATAAAAATTTATAAGAAACGGGGGCGCCAATTCAAAAAGGTTGAGAAACGCTGTTGTAAACAAAAAATTCTATCTCTTGTGTAAATAAGTTACAAGCTAGGGATTTTTATCGAATCACCCTGTTTACGTGTACAAATAAATAATGAATTTAGTTACATTGGGTTGAACATTTTTTAGTTTAATTGTGTAAAAATTACTAAAATTCATAAGAGATGCTCTTTAAGGAGACGCATTTTGCATTTTATTGTGGTAATATTTTTTAAAAACGTGTGCATGACCTTTTCAATAATTTACAATAAAGTAAATCTTTTAATATCTTTAATGAACTGCTCGTTTATGCTTCTAAATAAATTACACTGTCCTGATTTGTACAGTTACCTTGTAACCGAATTTGGCAGACGGAAATCCGTTTTTAATAAATTTTTAATTGTAGTGAATTATGAATAAGTTTTAGCATTGGAGATTTTACGAAACGTCTTAAAGTTATTTTCGTACGAAAATTTTTACTGCGCACATAAAATAACTCTAAGAAAGCAAATTGTACCGTAAATACGACGCTGAAAAGTTAAAAGAAATAACAACAGGGTCGACGTTAAATCCTCAAATACCTTTGCACTAGGGATTGTAAATTTACCGACTTTTTGAATTACCGGTAATTCGGTAAAATTGTCAATCAAAACCGGTTTACCGGTAATTTACCGGTAAATATATATTTATATTATTTTGTTTCTGTTTAAATTTTCGCGGTTACTAATATTTTTAATGTAGTTTTCGGAGTTTATCCGCGTATCCCCTATAGTGAGAACTTGCCGAAACGTCGAGCCAATTTAAATATTACCCGGATAAACTCCGAAAACCATATTAAAAATAAATATATTTTTATACATTTATTTATTATGGAACTGATTTAGATAGTTGAAGCCTAAACTATCACAATTAGGCAATACATCAGTTAACAGCCATCAACGTAATATTTTTTTATGTAATAATAATAATATAATACAATATAAAATAACAATATATAATAGAAGTATACGAGTATAAAATAAAAATATTACAAAAAATATAATTCATCATTACAAAAAACACATTAAAATAAAACTATTCTGAACATAAAATATCAAATGATATAACATGGAATATGTTGTCAAACTATTAACAATATGTTTTATTTTAAACTTTTTTTTTCAAAAAAAGCACGTAGAAAACATAATTTATCTAAACTGTCGAACTGTCGTCTCCTAATTGCGACCTAATTTTTGTAGAAAATTATCCAGCCGCGGAAAAAACTCTAAAGCTAAGGCCGCACTGCGGGATTTTTGGCTGGAGGGTAGATGGTAGACACACGCCGTCGCAGGCGCATTGTTTCACAACAAATTGTCGCCAGGCGACGGCGTGTATCTACCATCTACCCTCCAGCCCACCCTCCCGCAGTGCGGCTTTAGCTTATCGGATTCTACACTTGTTGATCGAGTAGTGAGTAAACAATCATATGCCATTTGTATGTTTTCCTCTTTAAAAATACGTCAATTCTTTTCCGATTATTTGATTTAGATTTTTATTATGATTAGAAAGAGATTGTAAAATTACCGGAATTACCGGTAAAAAATTGGCAAATTACCGGTAAAATTTGAAGAGCATTTTTTGCGATTTACCGGTAAACCGGTAAACCGGTTTACCGGTATTACAATCCCTACTTTGCACGGGGTCACTGACGCTGAAATGAAGTAATTCAGGGGAATACTTCCATTTAAAGTACCCTACCTTGGTTAAACCATAAATATACGGTTCGCTAATTAAAGTTACGAAGCATTAATGTTAATCAAACTTCGCCGAAAATATAATTTTGACATGTATTATAAGAATATATAGCGAAAGCAATTCCATTTACTTAGCGAAATTATTGCATGCATTAGCCTAATTAAACACTTCAAATAAGATGTCTCGTCATTTACGTTAGCTGTCGCTTGTAGTTAGTTCCACTAACGTAATTGCTAGCAGAAAATAACGTTTATCGATAACCTACCGAGAGATTGCAACACAATGAAAGTCTCCTAAAAGGTAGCAAATGAACTTTGCAAAAAATCAATTTTCACAATTTTTAAAAATTACTGAAATTTAAAAAAATATTAGGTTCGACAAAAAATGCACTGTACTCGTTTTAATAAAACTAAAAGCATCATTGTACATAGTACAGGGTAAGCTAAATTTATAATGAATAAAAAATAGAGTATTAATTTATTTTTATAATAATATTATTTATTTAATATCTACTGATATTTCCCAAGATTGCAGTTTAAACATGTTTTTCTGCGTCCGTCCAGAAAATCTGTTGTTTCCAAACAATTTTTAGGCTGGAAAAACATCTTAACTGGCTTAGGCCAGAAAGTAACGTCATGATACTGAGTTTTTTACCGGCCTAGGCCGGAAAGTAGTTGGTTGCCATGGTGATGAATTGTTTTGTTATTTGCGCTGTCAAACGAGCGTCGTTATACCACCAAGCGAGTTTTCACCTGTAGTTTGTTAAGTATGGATGGTGACGATAGTGATTTTGGTGTCAGTGGCGGACGCAGAAAAAATATTGTATACGTAACATACTCGTAAACTGTCTTTACAGGAATCGTATGCTTTCAGGACTCGCCTACGCCTCGTCTAGAAACTGTCGGCTCATCCAGAAACTGTCTACTCGTCCAGTAAAGTACTACTTTCCGGTCTTGTTACGTAAATACGTAAATAACTATCAAAATACACTTAATCATTTTTACTTTTCACTGATTAAGAGCTCTTTAATAATATAGGAGTATGTTTTAATACTTGCAAAATAATCCTTAATGGCATGATCAATCTCCTTCTCAGAGAAGAACTTTTTACCACGCGGATTTTTTTAAGTTCAAATTAGTCAAAAGTTGCACATTTCCAAGTTAGGTGAGCACGTACTGTGGATGCTCCAATATATTTATCCTTTTTTTCAGCCAAAATTGGGGAGGAAGCTGTCCTATGAAGAAACTATGATATATGATGTAGCATAATCCCCTGCTCGAATGAAACTAAATATTTCGTTAAAATATTTTTCTGTGTACATTTTCGCTGTACTGTCCTCTGTGCATCTAGCATTAGCATTGACCAGGCCCGTACTCATGAAGAAAACGGCATTCACCACTTTTTCCATTGCTCACTACTTTTTGGTCACTGCTGGAGTTTGCTCATCGTCATGAAACCATAAATGACTCACTTGGACGGTAGACGACTGACATTAGTGAAATACAAGTAAACAAATACATACAGAACATTTAAAACTGTAAACTAGCTTGAGCAAGCAGTTCGCCCAAAGTCCGACAGATATCACATATCACTATTTCCCTGAAAGTATCAGAGACGTTCCAGTAGCAAGCCGTGGCTTCCTGGATTACATATTGGGAACCACTACCCACTTCATGTTTTTGTAGCAACATTTATGATAATCTGAAGATGGTCTTTAATAAAATAAAAAACAAAAAACGGTAAGTAACACAAAAAAATTTACGTTCGAGAATAATGGATCATTTCTTTTTCTTCGTATACCTGGTGTCCGGGTGCCCATCCAAGACGAAGAATTCGATAGCTTTGTTAATCGTAAAATAAAAAATTATTGAATACATGTACATCACCTTTCAATTTCCAAACATGTATTCCCAGCGTTTTGTTTTTGCTCACCGATACATAACTTGGTTTTTTCAAATAAAACACATTGTATATTTTGTAATTTTTAGATGCCAAATTAAACTATATTTTGAAAAAAATCAAATGATTTACAGATCTACATAAAATCTATAGTTTTTAAGATATTTCAGTTTTTATGAAAATATAGACAAGAACAGACTAATTACAAATTTTAAAATAATACACAGGTTTTTTTATGCCATGTTCAGTTGGCTAAACTTCAAACACGAGAAGTTAATTTATTTTAATGGTACACCCTACATATTTGTTGCATTTTCTTACCAATAATTAACCGATAATTAACCGATAATTTAAATATTATTCAATGTAAATTTTGTCTAAAATTAATATTTTTAAAGACTACCACTACCAGCAGTTCGATAAAAACGGCCCAAAAAGAACTCCTTTTTTTTCGTCTTTTCTTGGTATTGTTTTATAATAGTTACCGCTTAAACTAATTTGTAAGTTTATCTTTGTGAGTTAATTGTACTGAAAAACGAAACGTACAAATAATCATGAAAAGGCGCGTACAAGATATATTTCACACTTTTTTTTCTTATCTTATGTTTCTTATCTTCACGTTTCCTTTTATAAATACAGAAGAGGAAAAGTTATATAATAAACACATTTCCTTCCTCGACACGTTTTAAATCGGCGTTTGAAAATTGATAGAATAACTGACAATATGAACTGAGGGTGCCAGATTTATAAATAAAAAAACAAAATATTTCGAATCCAACTTTTTGCATTTATATTTAAAATGTTCAGGTCACAAATTTTTAAATAAATAAAATTATCATCTCATGATTTGCTGCATTAATAAATTACATTACATGTTTTTGAATGAGTCACTTATTAACAGATAATCCTTAGATACAATATATTCCGTTAAACTTATAGTTGCTTCATTAAAAATTATATTTTTACTAAGGCTTTGCTTTAAGCGCTGATCCTTAAAAGACAACGTGTTTTTGGAGGTTTAGCTCGGGATCGATGAATTTGCTAAATAATATTTAAATTTAAGGAGCAGATTTATTATTAAACAACATAAGAAAAACTTAACAAGCACTTGGAGAATCTTACGTTATTACTGAAAAAAACACTTAATTACTAGACACTAGACCAAAATAAATGCGGCCATCTCGATTGTCAATCAGTCTTATCATAATAAAAAAGATTATTTCTAGGTCTGATTACACTGATTCAGCAATGGCTCTGTGACGTTTCGAATTAGAAATGCATGATGCCGCGCTAAATGAACTCAGAACTATTTGCATACAGTGCAGTAAGAAAATACTGCTAAGTTTGTAGTCATATCCCTATGAGCGGATTTTAATAAACTTTATTACATTAAATTTAAATAATTAAAATTAGATGAAATAATATAAGGGTAAGAATATGATATACCTTTATACTGTGTGTAAATTTTTTCGCCGTATATAATAAAATGAGAAACGTTGTTGGAAATTTTATGTTAGTCAAATTTTAATATGTAAAATTGTGTTGTGTTTTTATTTTAATATTGTGATACTGAATTTCGACGATATGAGTTGACTCATGTAGCAACTTTTAAATTTAAACAAATTATAATAATATACTTAAAAATTTTAATGATATACTTAAAAAATTTCAATAATATACAGTCAAAATTTTAACTCCTTTGTGAATACAATTTTCAAATGAATTTCTACTCTGGGATCCAAGTAGTTCAACTTCAAATTACATTCTCACTTTGATAACCCTGAGGAAGGATTAAAATAAATCCGAAATATTGGTGATCAACAAAAAGTTTTCTTTATGCCCCACTGAAGCCTTCAGTAAGACCACTAAACCCATTAAAGTTATTTACCTTGCAACTTATGGTCGTCATCTTTTCAATTTATATATAAATATATAGTTCCATTTATCATATTGAAGTTGATAGTACACATTTATTTAAAAATTGTTGATGTATTTTGATCAGCTTTTGAAGAGTGGCACCTAAATAACTATATATTTTGAATTTGTAACCAGCTGTCGTAGCACACGCTAAACGTACATTAACGTTTCACCTGGTTCTTGGTACGAAATACAACGTTGATTGAAGATGCACTTACTATACGAAGAAGAAAATCAATCAATTAATTATGTCCATTAGGTAGCCAATCCATTATTTTCCTTAAACAAGTTTCGAACTTAAGACTACTCTAGTTGCGAAATAGATATATCCATCCACTTAGTGTAATCCATCACGTAATATAAATAATGATCAATATACGAGTAGGCCTACCTGTGTAAAAAACGTACAAACTGGGCAAAACTTAATATGAATTAGATAAGTAAACCGAGTAAACACAGATTTGAGCAATTTGCTATACTGAGTGTATGTTTCACATGAGGAACATAAGAATCTCAGAAACCTTTAGAGCAGTGGTGCCCAACCTTTAACTTGATTCGAGCCAATGTAGAATTTAAAAAACTGAGATAAACTGGCGCATCCCCAAGAGTGCTTTGGGTGATGCGCGCTGTTTTCGAACGAAATTATTTCTTGTCAGTGGCGTCGCAAATTTACCGAAAAACCTTTTTTTTTACAAATAATCGTCCAAATTAATACCAACACTTAATATTTTTTTCTTTCTATACTTAAAAGAAATGTCACCAGTTGTGGCCGAGTTGATAAAATAAGCCACATCAAAAGTTGCCGCGAGCCACATGTGGCTCGCGAGCTACGGGTTGGGCACCACTGCTTTAGAGATAGACGGATAGTTCAATTAGCAAATGAGTGTATTATTACCGGAAATATTCATATTTTATCTGGTTTCTAAAATATTCTTTTTAATATACCTAACGTTCTTATTTTCAACAAAAGATTTACAATTTTGTATTATTGGGTTAGGAAAAGGTCTTAATTGCACGGCGCTATTAAAATTAACCCATCTCCTTTAGTTTCTTAGATGTGATATTCGACTTTGTTTCCAGTTGACAACATGTTGGTCAAATACACTGATTATCATTTTGCATTTATTTTAACAATAAATTGTACAGGGTGACGATTTTTCGCGGGAAAAATATTTTTGTCATTAAAACAAACATTATCAGGCAATACTGTTTCTATTTCTGGCGACGATCAAAAAAGTGAAAGCGGTTATCAAATATTTAAATCAATTTCCTAGAGCTTAAAGACAAAACGTGAATTTTGTTAAAAATGTTCTCGAAATTTCTTTTGTTTCTTAATACATTAAAATAATAGAACTGTACAGTTCTTTGTTTAAAAAAAAAAGTGCAAAGGTGTCATAAGAATATTAAGTTAAAAATAATTTTAGAACTATTTAATATGACAGAGATGATGTTCCTAAATGAACGAAACATCTGACACAAAATCCAATTATATCAGCGTATAGACAATAAAAAAGTTGCCCAAAAAAAAATATTTTGTTCTCACGATATCTCGAAAAAGAAAATTTTAAATTGATGATATTAATTTTATATTTAAATATCTGCATCAACTCAATGTTGCACCAACTTAATTGACTCCGATATCTTAAGATAAGCGAAATTTTCAAGTTGATCATCAAATTTGAAACATCCTGTATAATACCTGTATAATAAAATACCATTTAAAATGATTTTTAAAATGATGAAGTAACGTTAAGCCTTGTTTAAGAATTTTGATTGATATATCTAATACCTAATTATTTTTTTAATTACGCAAACGAACAACATAAATCATTTAACTTACCCAAACGTTTAAATCGCCATATTTTTGATACTGCTATAATGTATCTATTACCAGAAATACAAAATTATAACAACAGATATCACCCCACAGTCTTCACAATAACAACCTGCACTTCAGTTCTGTTTGTAAACTCTAACAAGGCTCAAGCTACCCACTTTAACTCCTACGCTTGACTTAAAACAGATTTTCTGTTTGAATCGTAAAAAACAAATTTCTTTTCTTTGGCGACGAACAACAAACAAAATTATGGACAAATTCTACATTGGTAATAACAACTTATAGATAATCAAAAGTATAGTGCGTAGGTCTGTGCAGCCTGCGGCGCCTCTAACATTTTTATGCGCCCCACGGCCCACTAGTTGTATATTACAAGCATTGCTGTTTTTAAAGAGTATACAACATTAAGTGCCTTTACATGTCAAAAAGTGCTAAAAAATATGAAAAATTAACAGGTTATTTAAGAAGAGCAAGAATACTGGAATTAAAAGAAAACCTAGCAAGACAACAAAACTTATTTAAAAATGCGTATAAACAACAAGACCCTACAAAAATTGCAAGTTATGAAATATTTAATACTTTAGCTAAAGATCTGAAACCATTCTCTAATTGTAGTTTAATAAAAGAATGTATTAAAATTACTGTAAACTTTATATGCCTTGAAACAAAGCTTCTTTAAAATGTTATTTTATTTAGATATAGGTACTGTGGCAAGATACATTGATGAAATGACAGAGAAGGTAATATTAACATTTAAATATACTGCTAATAACTTTTTATCTTATTCTCTTTGTCTTGATTAATCAACGAATGTATCTAATACCGCAAAACTTGTAATTTTTTTTCGTAGAGTAGATATAATTTTAAATGTTACTGAAGAAGTATTAGATTTGGTAAGGACGAAAGGAACCACAATAGCTGAAAATCTCTATTTTGCATTAAAAACTGATTTAGAAATAAAAAATTAGGAAATCGCTTCGAATTAAGTACGCTTATGACTAAGAAATTTTAAACCGATTTTTTTAAAGAATTCCTTTTATGTCACTGCGTCGCTCTTATTGAAAATTCATGTGCGAAAAAAAATCTGTTTCAAAATTTCTCCGGACCCTTCACACTTAGAAGCACTAGAAAGTTACTATTTCATAAAATTTGCAATTGGCCTTTTGACTTAAAAGGTGGCACGGGTCTGGTCTAGTGCGTTATCCCTGTATACTTTCAGCATTATTTTCTAAAGTAACTTGGTTAACTGCTTTAAAGTATTTTAGACACGACCACACACTACTGTTTTAAAATAAAAAAGATTCGTTTGCAGCAATAATTGTACTTTAAAATATGACCTCTCCGGTCTTGTCAATTATCTGTACCTTCCTATATATTTCTCCTGCTATCAATAATGCTAGTTTTATCTTGTTGGGTCGCTTGACCCAAACACTTTATTCAGCCTAAAGTAATTAAAATAATGCATATAAATAACAAATTTTTATATTTGCAACAAAACAGGATTTTATTACATGCAAAATATCATGCAAAAGATAAATGCATGAAATAATTAATAGATTGATTTATTACAACAAATAAGTTTAAATAACCTTACTTACGATGTTTCGAAATATTTCATAGTCGAAAAGCTAGACTATTTAATTGTTACATGCAATCATTTAAAACTAAGTTTACACGAGATTATTGTAAAATACAAATTTTTAAAAAGTTAAGTGTGAATAAAAACTATGACATGTAATATTGTTATAGTAGGTAATGACAACCGATCTTTAAAATATACTACATATTAAACGAATTGTAATCTTGATAATTAATTGGAAATTTTGCGTAATATAGACAGGGACTAAAAACGAAAAAAATTCCGTTCGTTTCTGTTCGGAACGAAAACGAAATATATCGTTTTCGTTCTTTTCGTTCTAACCGAAAAAAATCTTTTTTCGTTTTCGTGAACCGAAGTAATAACGGTTAAAACCGGTTTTACAATATTTTTTTTTTGTCGTCAAAAAATCAATTTTTTTTCTAGTCACCACAACCCTCTATAAATACGATAACAATATTTGCGTCTCAACTAAAATATAAACGATGACGATGGGGTTTGATGCTCACGGACAGCATATTTTAGACTGGCGAACCATCGCCATATTAAATTTACCAAATCGTTAAACACATTAACATATAACCATTTTATTAAGTTTAACACCCGTAAGGTGCAGAAACACAACGTGATTAGGTTAAATTAGACACACGATCTTTATCTAAAAATATGAAAATATAGCAAGTGCTGTTTTAAATTTGTTTTAGTACTAAAAATCTATGCATTTGAATTAAATAAGATCCTGCTGTAATTATTTAAAAAGATAAAAGAATGAATTCAAGTGGATAATTTACTAAATGTTATAAATAAAAAAGATATTAAAAAAAAACTTATATTAACTTGAAATATACCTTAACTTTATAGTTTGTACATACCATACAACATACATTTTCACATTCCGTTAAATCTTACTAGCAACACATTTTCCAATAAATCTTCTTTTACATTAGTCCTTTTCGAAGTAAGAATAAATGTTACTATTATTATGTCTAAACGCAAATAAAACATACACATTGATAATATATATCCAATCAAGTGTATATTCTATATTGATGATCTAAAAAACAAATTAGAAATAGAGAATATCTGTACCGTTAATTGTGTTACACGAAATTGCAAGTATAAACAATAAAGTTGTTAATACGTATTCACGTAAATATATGGAGAAAAGTGAAGCTCACTTATTTCAAGTGAGATTTTTTACTGCCTGGTGGAGTCTCCCTATCACAGAAGGTAAATTCGCGTTTGTGTTTAACAAATAAAATTGAAATAGCGACAAAACCGGTTAAAACCGGTTTTGGAAAATATTTATTTCGTTTTCGTTCTTGAACGAAAAATAATAATTTCGTTTTCGTTCTGAAAAAAAAATCGGTTAATTTCGTTTAACGTTTTAGTTTTCGTTCCGTTCTCAGTCCCTGATTATAGAGCAAACATGTCATTAATTATTTATTCTGGAGCGATCGATAATAAATAATGCTACTATAAGCTTGACTGAATATAGAATGCTTTGTTATTTTTTTGTGAAAGCGAAGATCATTATAAATATCTGAGAATGGAATCAACAGTTATACATTTTTACTTAATGAAGTTATCTTAATTTAAATAAAATTATAATCACTAAAAGAAACCTTTTTCTTTGAATTAATAAACATATTTAATTATTTTCTGACAAAAAAGTAACAACTTTTGTAAGAAATTTAATTACCAAGTCAATAATTAGACGACTTGGAATTACTTTTGTCACAGAAAAATAAAATCGAATAAATTTACTTTCATGTTGACTACTTATCATACAAAAATCGCAAAATCTGATATATTCTTTATGAAGACGATGAATTGAGTCCAGAATTATTCTAATTGAATTTAGCTGTAAAAGAGCTCATTTCAGTTTATTTCTTGACCTAATTACTGCAAGTAGCAATTAGGCTTTACTAGACTTTCTGTCCAAAGCGCTTAATAGTGCAATTTGTTTGATATTGAATCTGGCGCTATTTGCTAATTTAAAAAAATAATACTGTAATGCAGTGATTCTCAACCTGTGAGCTGCGACCCTTACAGAGGGTGTAAAATATTTAAAGGCACACGAAGAAAATTATAAATCGAAAGCAAAACTGTTAGTTAAAACAACAAAAACACAATAACCTAAAATACATACGTACTGAAAATGATAGCAGTCACATACGACAGTAATCCTAATGACTAGTTCAGCATTTTAATGTATTTATAAGTGTACCTACATTAATAAAAAACAAGTGCAACAAAAACGTTTTTTAAATAATAAACTTAGTCCAAGAAAGGTTCAGAAACCAATAAAGCGTCCAATAAAACTATGTATGGAAAGGGGGGGGGGGGCAATGAAGTTTGATGAAGTAGAAAAGGGCGCAAACACAAAAAGGTTGATTAAGATTAAGAGACACTGTTATGATGCTTGAGAAATGAACGATTTTTATCTGAAAAACTACTGTTATAAAGAGTTGCTTTCATAAAACCTAGATCAACAATAATTAATAAAATGAAAAATAAAACCAGATATATTTCGGTTATTGTGTGTTTATTGTGCATATTATACGGCGTATTTTATTTACATTAAGACTATATAATATTTAATATCAGTCATTTTGTTTATTTTATAGTTTAGCTATCAATATAAGCAGCATAATTTTGAAAACACATTTTAACACCTTTGCGGACAGTGCGTAAAATCGCTTCCAAGAAACGTACTTTGTTTTTTTAGGTCATTTTACTTATTTCACACTTAAAATACATGTACACACACTATGTAAAAATTAATAACATCGCATTTTTCGATTTAAAAAAAAATATCGCTGTACATTATGCAGTAAGGTCCCAGTACATCAATTTGGCTGCGTATGCAGTCGTGTCCCATACCATTAAATGTTTTGAGAAAATAATAAATTTGTAATAATAGTAAAAATTCGTAAAAAATTCATTTGCGTAGTTAGACAGATAAAAGAAGTAAGCAGACAATAATTTTACACCAAAAAAAATTATTCTCTAATAAACAAAAAATATATCAACATCCTTGTATAATTGCGATAAACATGCTTTTTCTTTTGGATTCAATATTGCTAAATAAATACAAATTTTACATTTCAATATGTATAAAGTTGATAAAATGAACTGTACTTGCAGAAGACACCAATAAGCGGCGCATCTTTTACTTCACAGCATATAAACACACTGACATTTGACTACAAACGCAGTCGTGGCACCATAGTGTTTTTATTTTAAAAGTGTCTGTGTTTACATGGAATATTCAGCGACAGACAATGTATATCTACATTATATTTAAACGCAAAACATGACTGCAAACATAGGCGCCGACTTTCTAAACTTGCTAGGGGGGCAGGAGATACTCATTAACTACAATAGGTACCAGCACATGAAACCGTTTAAAAAACCGGTTAACCGTTATTTTTTGTCCGTAAAAGTGATTTTTAATGGCAAAAAACGGTAACCTTTTTTTAATAAAAATTAATTAAAAAAAAAAATCTGTATTAAATACGATTAGTTTTAAATACGATTAGTTTACCAAAAGTTATTACTGAACGCTTGATTGTAGGTACATGTATTATAAAATTATAATTAGATAGCATTTTTATTTTATAATTAGTATTTCTAATCTAAATAATGACAAAAACCGGGGTTTTAGCGGTTTTCAAAACCGGTTCATAAATGAAATCGGGTTTTAACGAAAAAAAAACGGTATTTAAACAAAAACTATTATAAAAATAAAGTTCTCGATTTCGGTTAACCGTTGACGAAATTTTTTTTGGTTTCGAGCCCTGATAGGTACAAAATTAAAGTTTATTTTAAATACAAATTAAATAAATTACAAAGTTAAATGAAATATAATTTAATTATAAACAATAACATCTTAACTGTTATTGCCGAAAAAAGTGAAAAGAACTAACAGATTAAAAGAAAATAAATACGAGAGAAAAAAGAATTTAGACATTTTCATATTTTTTTGCTATAACATCTGAAGTACAAAGAATTTTGTACTTTTGTTAGATACATGCTTTGGTAAATATTATATTTTATCTTAAAATAGCGGGAATTTACTTGAATGGATGATGGCACAGAACTGGTCAACTGTTAACAGCTTGGGGTTAAGAAATGAGAACGATAAATGGACGATGGACAAGTACCTACACCTACACGGTAGGTATTGGTACATAGTCTCAGTCCAGTCTAAGCATGGACAAAAAAACAAAGTTTGGCACTAAATGTAAGTTGTATTCGAACTTGATATGTGCTGTTTGGCATAATTAAAATCTGATGTGCACGTTAGCCATTGCGATGTCGCATGGGGGCAATGCCCCCCTAGTTCAATCGGTACGGGGGCACAAGCCCCGTTGCCCCCGTGTAGTCGGCGCCTGTGACTGCAAACGCAGTCATGCTTCTCCTGGAGTGATTAACTTTGACTGCATATGCAGACGTGTCCCAGTTCATTACTATAAAATGTCTGCATATGCAGCCGCTGTCGGCGAAGGTGTTAAGAAAAACATTTTTCAGTGGCTTTACAAATCGCCAGATCTACTTCGTTTGCATAGACTTGTAAAGTGTCACAACTTTGGGGCTTAATAAGGAGATCTTACTTATTCTATGAGCGAAGAATTGTGACAAGTAAATAGGTATGCAACGAATAATTAGTAAAAAAATCTTTAGCCGATTAATCGGTACTTTAAAAATGAACAGGTAGATCAAAAAGTAAAAAAAAAATGTTTAAAAAATGCTTAAACAAAAAAATTTAAATAATTAAAAGTATGTAGGGGAAAAGTGGTTAAGACGGGATACTTAACTTTTGGAGCCATTATTTTAAGGTGTATGTGAAATATTTAAACTTAACTTTCGGTTAAGGCATAGAATGACTATCAAAATTTCCCATTTTACCTTCACATGTTGGTAAAATGGGATACACTGTGTAGGTAAAATGGGATACGCCATACAATTTATATGTAAAATGGGAAAGTTAGCAACACATTAAATCTGCAAACATAAGTCACAAATGAAATTATCGTCTTTCACATCAGCTAATATATCTGTTTGCCATCATCTACTGCTTTATAACAAAAATAAACGATATAGCAATAATTTCTAAAATGCGCATTAAAAAGTTCTATCCCATTTTACCATGTACACTTAATCCCATTTTACCCGCACCAAAAAACAAACTAAAATAAAGCTAAACGTTGAAAGTATTGCAAATTCGCTTACAGTGCATGACTTGTCTACACATGTGGTTAAGTAAAACAAAAAATGTTTACTATCATCAACAAACACAGGCACAGTTCTTACCTTTTTGAGTGTCACTTTATGCAGGAATAATTTATGACATGCAATTTGTAGGTTATCACTCTTAATGCGTACACCGCCGTTCTATAATTTTTCCCGCTAAATCAGGACAACCTATAAGATGTTTTACATAAGTTTTACATAGATGGCGTTTATGGAAGGACGAATTGTTACAATTTTCCATTTTACCTCAGTATCCCATTTTAGCCGAATTTCCCCTAAATAAATAAATAAATAAAACAAGAAGGTAACGTCACTGTAGCAAAATATTCTTTATGATCTACTCTGTCCAAACTAGTTTTCAACTTATTTTAGGACCTAACCTTAAAACAGTTTTTGTAAACTGTTTTTGTATGTAATTCATAAATGCCAGAACCCTAATAAATTTCAGTGTAATAGTTATCGTGCATCTATTTAATACAGAATGTATTAGGGTCGTTAAAGTTGGAGCACTTAAGTCAAAATTATTTGCAATCATCACGAAAATAAATCTGTTTCAGCTGTTTCTTTGCTGAATTAATCATCTGCATCGTTACTGCAAATGGGGGTAACGTCTTGCTGCAGTGGATAAAAGGCATCTTTCATTAACAACTCTACTAAATTTGACTTAGTCGCTAGCATCTTGCATATTTGTAGTAATGGATGCACTACGTGGCTACATGTACTTGATTAACGGTACAAATTTGTAGTATGAAAAGTTTTAAATCGTAACAGGGTGGCGCCCTTGTGCAGTTAAATCAAAGGACTGCTTAAATTACCCTTAATTAAAATTTACTCCTTTGTCATGCACTCTCACCGTTGTCAACTCTTGCTGTGAATATTATTTCTAACAATAAAGAATTATAGACTTTTTCACATGATACTTCTTGGAAGGTTTGTGTTTTATTAGAAGTTAATTAATTTACACTGAAGTTAACGCAAATAAAGACAAAAAATAACAATAAAAAACTACATTAAAAAGTTTTAAATTTTTGAAAACAAGCTATAGAATAAAAATCAGCTTAAAAATCGCCTCTTTGTTATCTTAAAATAAAATTAGAACAAACACACCTTTAAACTACAAAATGAACTTGGTGTATTGGATTAGTTCTCGAATTTATTAAAAAAAAAATATATATTTGTTTCAAAAACATTGTAAATGGCAAAAATGCTATACATTACATCATTACAACATCGGACAAAGAAACATCCACAGAAGGTTTATAACACCCATTACCCCCATATATGCCTAACTTTTAGTGAGGAAGGCTAGACGCCATAGGGAACCAAGTGATTATATTTGATATATTTGTTTTTCATTTATAAAGCAAAAAAAACAAATATTTAATTCGGACGACTTTTTAGGGATTTCTTGCAAATTGTTGTGAGCAACGTAAAAATTTTGTAGTTTGATGCTAGGCGCTGACATGCAATTAATCAGTTCTGCAACAGTTGATACGCTATTCGTTAATCCGCGCTGAAATAAGTAAAACTAAACCAGGAGTCACATAGATGCAAGCACACAAGCAACTAAATTGTTTGGTTTCAACATGGATTTCTACAAGTAAGCTGTTGTGTGCTCTTGAAATGATAAGGACGAAATTTAAACCTATACGACATAACTGGTTGTACGAAGTCGCGCAATCGTTAAGACACAAACTGTTTAGTTGACGAAATTTTAAGTTGTACATTAGTTGCATGTGGGCGCGTTGTCATATAAATCAATAGTTATGAATACCGCAACCAAACTATTGCACAGCTAATAATTTCAAGTAAGCTTACAATTTGACAAGAAACTATTTAGGAATTAGAAAAATAAAATAACAAACTCTTTGTGTATGCATCAAATTGTCATTGCAATTATTAAAATTCCAAAGTTTTTACAAAAGCATAAAACGCATTTCATTTTATATTTTAAATGAATGCGATTGTACGATGAATAGCGATATAAAAAAAATGGAAAAATATTTTTAAACTAAAAATTCATTCCAATTTATTGAAATAATGCCTGATTTAATTCAAATTCAAATTAATTCGAATACCTGTTTCAAATAAACAAATCGATTACCAAAGTCATTCAAATGGTCATCATTCAGATTTTTCTATTAAGTTCACCGCTAAAAGTTCACTGCTCGCCAGTACAAACACGGAACTAGCAAGTACATGCTTACAAATCTACGCCTACTGAAACAAGTGAATACTCTCCCGACAGCTGCAAATGATGATATACACAAACCCTTAAAACAAATGGATACAGTAGGTGGGTAACAAATTTAGCAAAGTTGTGTGAAGTGAAACGCCTACAGCCCAAGTGCATTGCAGACGCCAATCGATATTCTACACGATAAATTGATCGAAAGCAGTTGTTACACAGTTTGCTTGTCCAAATTACTTCAATAAGTCTTAAGAGAATTCTAAACTAGGGTCTCTGTAGTTCAAATAACGCTCGTTAGCCAACTTGATAGCGTTTTTCAATAGCTGTGGCGTACTTTCGCGCTCAATTGGAACGCTTTTATGTGCTGTACATTTTCTAATACATTACTTAAATTTTGTTATATCCACTCATAATACAATTTTTATACTCAAGCACGCAATGATTTTGTAAGCATTAAAACTTTAATATACTCAAAATGCATTTTATCCATCTCTATAATAACGACCTCTAGAAGTACCTATTATAAATAACGTGAAATAATAATTTGAACGATTTAAGAAAACTTGCAGCGGTAAGAAATTTACTCAAATTTACAAAAGCTACAATTTTTTAACGAAATCAATCTATTAATTTAACGATGTAGAATAGACCTGGAATAAGAAATACCAGTGACTTATAAATTTTTGAAAGCAATTATAACTACCAACTGGAAAGGTAAGATCAAGAAATGAAAAAAAAAAGAATGCCTAGAATACGCTATAACAATTTATATGTATGAAAATGTAGTAAGATGACAAAATTAACGTATAAAAGAACAGTAAAAACATAATTTGTCAAAAAACACAAACGAATGCATACATATTAAAAATTAAAATTTGTTATTGTGGAGTTGAAAACAGAAGTGTTGATACAAAAACAGGTTTGTTACAGTAGGATTATGTACCATCCGATGAACAAACAGACGTATGCGCACTATCGATATCGCGTTCCAGCTAGGGTTGCCAGGTATCCCAATTAATCGGGATTGTCCCGATTTTGAGTCTCAAGTCCTGATGTCTCGGCTAGATCTTTCGGGACGTTCAAATATCCCGTCTTATCGCTTTTTCGATTCTTACCATTACGGTAAACAATAATGGCCGCCTACCCTTTCCAGAATCCACTAAAACACCGGCTGCAAATCCGGTGGATTAAATAAATAGCTGCCGATGGCACCAAAAATAACTTTTCGCTGTAATGTACACAAGAGAGACACTTCAACTAGTTGAAGGTAAGACAAGACGGTTTTCCTCAGTTTTGATGGCAGCGCTGGCACCGCCGGTGGAATGTAAAGAACACAAATGACGACAGATCAAGTTAGGTAAGAAACAATCACAGTTCCACCACTTGTGTCGTACATTACCGCTTTTTCTGAGTAATCACAAATTCACCGGTGAATGACGTCATCCATCAACCGGTTGGGTTTTGGTGCAATGTAAGTCACACGGAAGTTTGGCGTTGTCAAACCGGTAACGGCCACATTCGGCGTGCTTCGACCTTGTTCGGTATTTTTAAACCTACGACCCACATCGACACAGTATTGTATGCACTGTTTGCATAATTTTTAATATGTGATTTTTAAGTTGAATTCTGGGATTATTTTGTTTTTGTTTTTAATAAACGTATTCCATACATTAATTCGATGTTTGCTTGCTTAAATACCTCTTTCTCTGTTTTCCACTGTTACCTTTTTTTTTATAGCTGATTATAGTGTCAGTTTGATGACCAAGAAATCTGGCAACCCTAGTTCCAGCACAAGTTCTGATAGTTCATCTGACGGTTAGTATAAACTAGTTTATGGACGGTAAAAACAACTTATGTACAAACTACAAACAATGAAAAAACCATCGCTGGATTTTTAAACGCATGTGCTGTTCTCAATTAACGTGGTCTCTGGTAGCTAATTTTCGGTTTCTCCATCTTACACATTGTTGTGTTAGTACTACTTTGTTGCTGCTAAAATTTGTATGAACCCAATAGACAACACAAATGTCATTCAGAATTAGGCATGTCGTCAAAGCGTTCCGGCAGCGGCTAATTCATTTATTAGTCCAAAATTGACGCATGTGCATAAACCAATTCATGTTTTAGAACAGAATGCGTTGCTGGAACTAACCTATCCTAAAGACCACTGGTTCTCCACCTTTTGAGCGCGCTGCCTAAATGGGACACCAAATATTTAAAGGAGGGCGCGAAGAAATAAAAGGGAATACTATTTATTGAAACAACAAGTCACCAGTGTGAAACAGGATATTTAAAAACAGTTGGAGGTTTTTTTTTTGTAACCGCCAATGTGAAACAACATTGATTTTTTAAAACAATTTGAATTGAAAAGGGGGCCCAATAAATGTTTTTATGAAAAAGAGGGGTGCAAGTTTAAAAAGGTTGAGAAATACCTGATATCATTTTGCATTTGCAATTACTGGTCCTTTTTAAAAGAGTTCTCTCGTTCTCTCCTTGTTACTATCTGACCAAGTAAGCAACTAATGTGTGTAAACCAGGATTTTCTCTACTATTTATGTAATAATAAATTAATGTTGAAAATTAAAATTATTTTAGCTGACTAAATTCACCCCAAAACTATAAGTTTAAATCTCTAAAACTGGAAGCAAATAAATGACTACATATGTAATTACTTTGTTGATAAATTTAATTGTTTGTATTTGGCGATAAAACTTACATTCAGGATTAGCTAACAGCGTGATTAATTTCCATATTGTTTGCGGGCACTGTTAATTCGCAAACTTATCCTACTCCAAATTGTTTCATTACATTTCGTTGCAAAGTTTGTTGGTTTTGTGTTATTATGCGTTAGTAGTGTGGTCTCTTTAAATGCATAATTAATCAGTAAGAAACACAAATCGTAGATGTACTAATAACAACCAGGTTGCCCAAAACAGATCCTTCGGATGAGCAATATATACATTCGGTTATGATTGTGCCCTACGGGGACCCCAACTTCTGTGGCTGTAACGATTCAGATTTGCTTCAGCTTGGGCGATCAAGCATTCAAAGAACTTTAAATACAGACTATACTCATGGTCGACCATGGCCTCTCCCGAGAGACTGGAAATTAGAGACTAAGTTTTAGTAGCGACTGATAACTTAATTCTTTATTTTAAAACTTTTAAGTGGCTCTTTAGGGCAAATAAATGGCGCGGTATGAATATTTGGAGCATGATAATGAAACATTTCAAAAAGTATTCTTGGCAAGTGTTAACTTGAAAATTTTACAATTAATTTACAACTAAACAAAGTTATATTACAGACGGGATCGTTTAAAGTTTGAAATGTTTTAATGTAAAAATTAACACATATTTAAAAAAAAGAATATTAAGCAGATATTATTCGTAAGTTTAAACAATTTCTAGTGCAAATAATACTAATAAATAACCAAATAAAATTTCAACCTTAAATATTATTCTACCAAAATTATTGGCAATCAGAAAAAGATGATAAATTTAAATAGGTCTTAGGCAACAACAGTTTCCGTAACTATTTAAGAGCGTGTGTAAAAATGTTTTTTGATCATCATCAAATTCTACGGATGAATATATAAAAATATTTTTTTTTAATGTTTACAATGATAACGGAAATACAGGGTGTCCCCGTTATCGGCGCGAATATTTTAAGTGGTGATGAGAGGACTTTTTTCTAAAAAAAAAATTGGAGTAAAACTTTTCCCTAAAATTAAATGCTATAGCAGATATCAACACTTGATTGATTTTTACACTTCTGCATTTAAATGACTGACAACGTAAATATCAATTTTATCGTAAAATATCTTTACGCTTATTAATACAACATGAAATTCTCTACAAAATTGGTTCTAATATTTTTTGTCTACAGGCAATGGTTTAAAATTCTCTACAAAACTACCATAATCATTTTTTTTTTCAAGAACTAACTAGCAAACGTAAAAATAAATTGTAAGTTGCATATAAATAAGTTATGTAAATTTTAAAAAACTTTGGAACTCTTCTTTGAGGATACCTCTTTTGGTACTATCGTTACAAAATCCATACAAAAAATGAATATATTCCTGACCTGAATATAACATGTTTTGACAACAAAGTGGTAATAAAACAAATGTTATTAAAACGATATTTGTGGTTATTAACAACACACAAATAACATTAGCACCAGTAACACTGAAAACTTGACACTTAAGTAACACAAATTCAGTTTCCCGGGTAGCCATCATAGCCACCTAACTAGAACTGCCATCAAAAAAAAGTTATAGTCACCTACGATTTTTTTACGTTTGCTAGTTAGCGCCTTAAAAAAATGATTAGGGGTAGTTTTGTAAAGCATTTTAAACAACATAAAAAACCTTAAAACTGATGACGATTTACATAATATTATGAATAGCTGATGCTAAGGCATTTTTAAAAACTAAACGTTATTTATCGTTTTTTTTTTACACTATGTTCCTTATTTTCAGCTTTTCTGGGAAATCGGTTTGATTTTTCGAAACTTTTACGAAGCCAAAGTTGTAGCCCATAAAATTAGCTATCCGTACTGACCCGTCCGTTTTTTTGTACAACCTTTTGTTTTAAAGATACAGCGGCTGCAAAGTCTAAGAAACAATTAAAGTTTTTAAATTGTTAACATTATTTTGTAAAAACTGCTTTATAAGTTTTAAACCATTGCCTATAGACAAAAAACATAGCAAACCAATGTTGTAGAGAATTTCATGCTTTATTAAAAAACTCTATTTTACGATAAAATTGATACTTTCGGGTCTCTCAAGTCTTTTAAATGCAGAAGTGTGAAAAAATCAATTAAGTTGATTGATTTTAGGAAAAAGTTTTAATGGAATTTTTTTCTTAGAAAAAGGTCCACCCTGTATAACACTTTATTAATATGACAAAAGAATTGTTTTTTCTAATAGCTCAAAAAACTGGAAATGCTACAACATTTCTTAAAACGGTCCCAAGTTTGTCTTAAAAACTGCATATTTTTGTTACCCAGGTAATCTCATCGGGAACCCCTTATGCCTAATAAGGTTTATAACAGTCAAATTTTAATCTTCTTGAATGTAACATATTAAATCTATTTATATGAAGGGATACCTACTTTTTTACGTTAAGTGATGTCTCACTTAAGAAAAAAACTTACCGAGGTCAACAAAAATTACTCTTTAAGTCAGTAGCCTATAAACATTACGAAGCCTCTTGCTACTATTCGCAAACATTGATAATATTAGTTACCAAAAGCTGATTTTGGAAATCTTTACTTACTTTGTTTTGTAAAAAGGTAAAAGATTTATTTATCTTGGTATACTTATCATTAAATAGAAAAAACTAAAGCATATAATATGTCAATAACTAAAACAGCGTTCTTAAGAAAATCAAAAGTTAACTGTTATATCTATGTAACTTAGGGTGCTGTGAATAACATTAAACCCATCACTTTATTTAGCACATAAATTAATTAAAATGCTTAAACATATAGATTTTTACTCAAAAAATCTACAAAAAAAACAAAAAATTTATAAAATTGAGATTCCCAGATTTTTATTTTTTGCATTTATTAAGTTAAGTAGGCGTTTTAAAAAAATTGTATTATCGCTACAAGTTAAGCTCTATCAAATTATATAACTATTATGATAATAAGGTGCAAGTTTTAAAACCAAAATAAAATTATTTAAATCAGGGCTAGAAACCGAAAAAAATGTTGGTTAACGGTTAACCGAAGTCAAGAACTTTATTTTTATAACGGTTTCTGTTGAAAAACCGGTTTTTTCCGTAAAAAACCGGTTAATTTTACCGGTTTTTAACATTATTCAGATTTGGAATTCAAAGTATAAAAAGATATTATCTATTTATAATTTTATAAAATATGTACAATCAAGCATTCAGTAATTACTTTTGGTAAACTAATCACATTTAATACAAATTTTGTATTTTTCAAAATTATTTTTATTAAAAAGAGATGTTTAAAAAACCGGTGTTTTATTATTTTGGTTAAAGGTTACCGTTTTTTTTGCCTTTAAATATAACGGTTTTGGTTTCGGTTAAAAATCACAATTTTGGACAAAAAATAAAGGTTAACCGGTTTTTTAAACCGGTTTCATGCCCTGATTTAAATATATTTTTAAAAAACGTTTAAATAAACATGAATATTAATATAAATTGGGGATTACAAAAATGAATCAAAAATTGTATATAATTAACCAAAAAACAAAAAGGTTTGCATATTTTGCAAAGTCGGTGTCTTAATGCAGAGAAAATTACATAGAATATTAACAAGGTATTAGGTTATTGAACTAAGAGTCTAAGAAACAAATAAATTTAACAAACTTTCCTACTCTATTATCACAGACTTCGATTTTCTTTCATTTTAAGCATCTTCGGAGTAATAAAAATTCAGTATCTGAAGTGTGAACTTTTGTAATTCAGTCGACGTAGATATAATAATCCAACAAAACAAAGAAAGTTGTATTCGATGAAATGAAATGACTTATAAAGAATGAGAGCATTCGAGGGCTCTATAAATTCCGATAGATTCCAACTCGTAAAATATCGGTTCGGTTTTGCACCTCGAAAGGGAACGCGAACGAGAATTAATGTCTTTCTCAATCCTCTAACCGATTAAGTTGTCAAAAAACGGTGTATAGCAATCTGAAGCGTAACAGGCTCCGTTGTTCTGGTGCTTCACGCGAAATCGAGTATCTGGAAAATGGGTTATTAGTTGTCTGCGTCAGGCTCACGCTAGGACCGACAATGTCATTGATCTCACGCTCGTTGCACTTCCTGCCATTGTCATGTCACTGATCCCGCGATGCAAGACTCCCTCCTTCTTATAAGACTTTTCTAAGGACCCACTGCACCAACGCTTCCCCGTTATACAGCCTACGCCACCCTTGATGTGTAACACGTATCGCAAATGACGTGGCGACAAACACCAAAAACCTTAGCATGCAACCACGAAGAAACCGGATACACATTATTTTCGCTATAACGTAAAAAATAAGATAGCGATGCTGTGAATTTAAAGATTACAACCAAACCGATGTTGGGTGAGGTTAGAGAGACGAATAAAGTGACTGTCAATCGATTTCGCACTCCATGCTTTCAGGGTCATAAAAGACTCTTAAGGAAAATTCACCTATACTGAACAAAATTTCAGATAAAACTTAAACAGATTTAGAGTAACATAAAAATTAGGGGAATTACCATTTTACTTATAATATGTAGGAGAGACCGGGGATAAAAGTAACATTTTTTTGTTTTTATTTAATTTCTCATCGATTATTACAAATTTTTTACATCCAAATTGGTTTAATGATAGATTGGACATTTGTCTTGCTTCCAAGATATTTATTTCGTGTGTTTCGTAAAGCAACTGTTAGAAAAAAAAAATTTCTTTAGTGAGACAGCTGTTACTTTCAACCTCAACGTTGGGGCTAAAAGTAACAATGAATGGGGTAAGTTGTAACGGCAAAATAATTTACACAGCTCATAAGTAGTGAGTAAACATATTAGAATTCATCAACAAAATTAATATTTTATTCAAAAATACACATTAGCAAAATGAAAAAATAAAAAAATATATATTTGGTACAATACAAAATGATAAGTGAACAGTATGGCATACCAGGTAAGGGCGGTCCCAAATTATTAAATTTATACTGGATCATAATAACTGTTTGTTTTATTTTTAAAAAATCTAACCGCCCTTAAACTGACCGTCATTCATTAAATCAGTAAAAGAGGGTCAGGTTAAGTTGGGTTGGTTAAAGCTTTGTTTATATTAAGTTATAAATATTAAGGTAATAGAATAAAAACAATGGCGGCTGGTAGGAAAACCAAAAGTACCAGATCTTACCAATTTACATAGGTTTTATAATTTAAAATGCTTTTTAAGAAATGATTTAGCTTTACATACATTTCCATCATTAAACCGATATTATATACTAAGTTTTATAATTTAATAATTTGGGACTGCAGTTACCAGGTTTGCCAAGATTATAAGTACCTACATATTTAAAAATGTGAATCAAAAAGATACAACAAACTGGAAAATTATTCCGACAACTCTTGTATATTCTCATCTATGAAGAAAGCCACCAATTATGTGCTAAGAGTGAACATTTGCAAGTGAAAACATTAATTGGGGTTGGTTGTAACACTTTGTTACTTTTGACCCCAAGTGTACACAAAAAAAATTTCAGGAAATCCACAATTAACCACGATTCTAACGTCAAATTGTATTGCATCCACCAATAGCCAACTAAATTTAGAACAAAATAATATAGGTACTTTTTTGTTCCTATTTTAGAGATCGCCTAAAAGTTACTCGACGGACGAGACAACGCAGTAACTTTTAGGCGGAAAATAGTGACTCTGGCTGGCAAAAAGTTAACCTCTATGACAGATGAAAACTAGCAATGTAGGTAGGGAGCTGGATGTAACTTAACATTGCAAAAGCGTTTAGGGCGATATAAAACAAAAATTAAAGAAACTATAGGCACTGTTACAACCTATCCGTGTTACTTTTATCCCCGGTCTCCCCTACACTTTTTTGGAATAATTTAATTTTAATTAGGTTACATTACAATTACAACTATCAAAGATCAATGAAATTTTAAAAAAATATTTTTTTTTAAGTAAGTGGAAACAATGCTACTGAGGCGTTTGGGTGCTAAAAAAAAAACTGAAAGAAAATATTAAACCCAAAATTACAAAACGTAGTCAAAAATAAAATTAAACCACAAAGAAAACAGTAGAAAACAAAGATAAATATAACTGAATAATAGGTACTAAACCAGGGATGGCAAATAGGATTTGATCAGTGTGCCAAAATAACATAAAATTTAATACAAATTTTTCCCCGTGCCAACGTATTCAACACGGGTTAGGTTAGACCACTGGTGACTTTTTCAAAACTAGTTAGGTTAGACCGCTGGTGACTTTTTCAAAACTAGTTAGGTTAGACCGCTGGTAACTTTTTCAAAACTAGCTGACCGCTGGTGACTTTTTCAAAACTAGTTAGGTTAGACCGCTGGTAACTTTTTTAAAACTAGTTAGGTTAGACCGCTGGTAACTTTTTCAAAACTAGCTGACCGCTGGTGACTTTTTCAAAACTAGTTAGGTTAGACCGCTGGTAACTTTTTTAAAACTAGTTAGGTTAGACCGCTGGTGACTTTTTCAAAACTAGTTAGGTTAGATCGCTGGTAACTTTTTTAAAACTAGTTAGGTTAGACCGCTGGTGACTTTTTCAACACAGAAAAAGATACTTAGCGTACTAATTAAAAATAACTGAGACATGTCAAAAAAGTTTAAAATTTTAAAAACAAATTTATTCATACAATTCTTTAGGGTGCCGTCGAAAATCTCTCGCGTGCCAACTTTGACACGCGTGCCACCTATTTGCCATCCCTGTACTAAACAAATTATGAGGAAAAACCATTGGAATAAAATAAGTTTTTATTTTATAAAATATTATAACAAATGTTCACGAGCGACAAAATAATAGCATGCTAAATTCCTAAGGATCCCTGTAACCAAATAAGACTGCTACATAAAAGTGGGTCAAGATAACGAGATGCTACAATGTTTTAAATAACCTTAGACTTCAGATGATGAAGAATCACTCAGATATACACTACAATGATGAAGATACTGCAGTGGTTAAAATAGAAATTGCAAAAAGAAGCTTGAAAGAATAAAAATACAAAAACGCATCAGAAAGCAATAATATAAATAGGAAACTTCTGAAATACATGTCTAAAGTAATTAAGAAAAGACTTAATACAAATGTGTAAAATAAAACTATTTCATGTCAATGATAAAATGCTTGGATGACTACGAGTTACCATAATCCTAGAAAGATGACTAATTAAAATAAAATAATTACAAAGGAATAAGTCTTTTAAACACTACCTAAAAAGCTACAAAATAAAATAACTGAAAGATTGAATGCAATTGCAAAGAACTGCGCGAAAAGAGCAATCCGGCTTTAGAGAAGAGAAGACGCTGTATAACAGGAGTGTCAAACTGGCGGCCCGCAACGAACATTTTTGCGGCCCGGCCAATATATCGGCACACAATAATATGTAATAAAATAACAAACCGACGCAGAATAAAAATAAGATAGGTAGAATTCGCTAAACGTTTTTTTAATTATAGTTTTTTTGCTATTATTAAACAAACAAAATTTTTTTTTGCGGCCCACCTAAAGTTAAACCTTGTTTGTATGGCATGGCCCAAGTTAGCCATTGAGTTTGACACCCCTGCTGTATAAGGTGTAAGACAATGTTACCATTATAAAATACGCGATAGACAAACATAGTGAATTTAATTTTAAAAAAAACATCCACTTGGTAGATTATGTTAAGGCTTTTGATCGAGCCAAAAGACAAACACTATTTCCTGATTGCTGTAGAATGTAGACAATAACTCTTAATCGATCAGCAAGAATTTGAGACAGTGTTGTAGGCTTTACCCAGTTCTATTTAACTTATAAATTAAAGAAATTATAATTGAGGAAATGCTAATTTATTTTTAGCTGTAAAGTTTCTATGAATGCAAACTAAAACTAGATTAACTTTTTAAAGCTTAAGTATCCTAAGATTTATTTATTCATTTATTTGTTTATTTTTGTACAGTATTATAAACTATTATAACCAATACATTTTAAAAATTTTCAAATATGTTTAGTATTTTAATATATCACAAAACCAAATCATGGATAAGAAAATACTTTTACGTTACGTGAAATATCAAATATAATTTACATGTTAAATTTTTTTCCATCGATATTATTTGATTTACTGCGTTCAAATTGTTTTCGCAGCACTGAAGCTCGCCTTTTTTTAGGCGTTGGTATATTCTTTTGGTTTTGTAAGCGTACATCCTCTTGATGTTACTTTTTGCGGTACACCTTTTGATCTTCAAGCCAAACAAATTGCGTTATCTAACAAAACAACTCGACAATGGAGGTGTACCGTCATCATTGTTGATTCTTAGCATCCTATTATGTTATTTGACGCTTCTACGTACATTTTATTGCAACTACATTTTTATCAGGGACGGTCCAAAATATTTTTGTAGCAAAATGTGAAGTCAATAGTGACAGTAAATACGAGTATATTACGCTTAAAATTAGCAATCGTAAGTCATCTTTTCCACACAGTACAAAACCCAAATACTTTTGTAACAATATTCTAAATTAAATTACAATACTTTTATTTCATTTTCTTTCAAGTCTACGTAAATAGGATAAATAAATTACAACAAAAACTATTTTAGGAATGTTACAATTTATTTGTTAAACGCGTTGACGCAAATTAATAGAACCTGCTCGTTTCATCGGCTGTATGTAACAAACTTCTAAAACGAAGAAAAATGTAGCTCAATTGTTTCTTGATTTAATCGCTAAAGATTTGCAGGTTATAAAAATTTGTCAAACTTCTATGAAAAATTTACGACAAATTTTGAGCTCGCAATTAAAATATTTTAAAGTTAAATTTTTAAAAAGTATTCTAACAATGGTTTTTACGTGTACGTCATTGGCTTTTAGAATAAAGAATAAAAATATAAGTAAGAAATACAACATATATTTTTTTTTTAAGTTACAAAACAACTTAGATTTTCGAACTAATCACGTAAAAGTTTAAATCAAATTTCCAATAATAATAGCAGAATAAGAATGCTAATAAAATGAACGAATGAAAACTTTATACAATTTCCACTGACTAACTTGCAACCATTTATTACGCCATTTATACTAAAAATACAACAGTAGCCTTGTAAAGGTCTACCTACATTAAAATTAATTTGTAGTGATCGTTCTGGCATGCACTGATTTCACAAACGGAGCAGTATGCATCTTTTCGCTGCACTTTGCATGCAAAAATAAAACGTCATCTAAATAAAAACTTCAATCTAACAAACGTCAGTTTAAAACGAATAGAAAGCGAGGAGCACATGCAAGCACGAGCTGGATGAAATGACATCTACTGATGACATGTTTTTACTAAAATAGACTACAGAAAAGTCGATTGCATTCTTCTCTAGGACGTGGAAAATCAGACCAAAAATAAAGGAGACGCATCTGTAATACATGTGCATCATTACTGAGAAATCGGTGACAAAAAACATGTACGTGGGGTAACAAACGAGGAAAATACAAGCAGGCAATGTCGGTAGTTTTATTTAGGCAACAACACAATAATAACTCACACGGGTGCCTTTGCCTTTTGTAAACTTTTTAAAAAGTATTTGTTGTAAAACAGCAATGCATGACCCAAGACAGCGTAGAGAAAAACATTAATCAAAGATAAATAAAGCCTTTTTGTTGTTAAATTAGTAAGCTAAGTGTATTAAAATTTTAGTTGCTTTAAAAAAACATTACACAAATTTAACAATACAGGGTTTTAATACGTTTTTACAAATACAAACTACAGTTTTTTTGAATTAACAATTATATCTACAAAATGAACCATTTACAAAAAAACTGTGTTAATAATTGGTACGCACCGATTAATCGGTAGATACTCGGCAATCGGCCTTATCTGCTTTTGTGCGGATTAATCGGTGTTTATTAGATTTAGTTTTGCCAATGAATAGAACCAACTTTTAGTTATTGTTACCACATACATTATCGCTATGGCCACTTTGTTTAAATCAGCAGGAGGTCACTTTAAGGTTAGTTAAAGCTTTTTTTTAAGTGTTACAAAGTCGACTAAACTTCAATTGTACTGTACATGAAGTATTCACCTTAATTGTTTGTCCAGGTGTTTCTCTGAGTTCATGTTTGATAAATGTACATATTACATATCTTATGTTCTTATTTTTCTGCTGGGTCAATAGCAAGTGTACAAAATACTGTGTAAAATTATGGATGTCTATATTTTTTCAACAAATATTACTTTAATTGCGATCATATTGTATCGAAAGTCAGTGAATTATAGAATTACGAGGAACTACATAACTTGGTGCGTTAATGTATTCAAATATTATAAAATCTCAATTATTTCTTACGTTATTTTCTTATTATTATTAAAATTGTTTAAAAACATTTAAATGAATTATAAAACAATTAAATTCAATGTTTATTTTGGTTTTAAGGTATTTTTTATAATTAGCTATTATGATGCACATCATTGTATGTACACAAGGGTAATAAACTACAATTGACAAAGAACTTGCTATGAATGTTTTACTGGAAATTATAAGGACATCTAAACAACTCTATTAATAAAAAAAATTATGATTTTGGGTATTGACACATTTCTAGGGACCAACAAAGATCTTATTCCTTTGTTAAGTAGTTGGAGAGGTAATTAATATTAAACCTTAATACTTACTATTTCCTTTAACAGCGCTGTTATCAAATATTGCGTTTGAAATGAATTTTGCTTTAAAGTTATAAAAACTGCGGTCATTTACCGCATGCTAGATACTGAAGCAAGGTTTTATCACGTTATCAAATTGGCTAATTGCTATTCTGCGCATGCTAGAGTGATATGTTTTCATGTACGCTAGTCCAACGCTTCGCTGGGGATTTCTCCAGCCAGCGAGTCGCTGAAATTTGTCTATGCAAGCAAACTGTCTGGCGGGCGGTCAGCGAAGCGCTCGCTGGAGAATTCTTCGGCGCGTCATTCGGCGAACGACTGTGCATACCGCTGTTAGACATGCGTTATTTATTATTTTTTTAAATTGAATACAGTCGGCTTAAATAAGAAACTATTCTGTTGATAAAGGGACGAGATACTCAAAACTGATATAGATTTTGCTCAAGAAAATATTCTTCGTAAAAAGCGGGAATAATTTTTTAATTACACATTTTTATTTTCGCATTAATGGTACCTATATTTCGGAAGCTTTTAATCACTTATACGCTCAATTTAAAAATCTACAGCTTAATTTGCGCCAATGATTTATTTTGCTTTCAATGAAATTGAAGCAAGAAAAAAGAACGAATCGCTTAAGTAGGTAATAATTGACTCGTTTACAAAATAAAATAATATTTTGCAAATCGCTGCTTTGTACATTTTTATTATATTTTTGTGATAGCTAATTAAATTTAACAGTATGTGCAGGTATACTATACTACAGAATTGCTCAGATACCTTTTGTATTATTTGCTTTATACTCGAGGACAAAAGTATATGCAAGTCGGGCTTTCATTACTATACAACAGAGGTGTGCCTGATGGACTGGAACTCATTCAGCACAAGCTAATCTTCAACCACTGTCAAGCGAAGAGAATAGATGATAAAAAGCTCAGTTGTTTCCTTGTTTATTTGCTTTTGTGAAGAATGTTGATAATTATAATTTAGCGAGACCTATTTTTATTTTATCTCGAGCAGCAGATAACGCAGCATTTGTACAATCTACTCAGAATGGTAGTGAATTAGTTTCTTAAATTTTTATAAGCGTTTGTTATTAAAGTGATAAATATATTGTACAAAATTTAATTGGATAGAAAAAACGACTGTGATCGTTAAAAAAACAACACGCGAACGTGTAGTCAATTATAAATAAATGTGAATAAACTTCCATTGTCGTTTGGCAAATTGTAATAATTTGTTAAATGATTGAAAAGATTCTGAGAAAAAAACAATAAATATGCTCTGGGCATGATGTTTCGTTTCCGCATTAAATGTGCTTAGTAAATAAAATCTTTTTTTTTTTTTAGCTAAGCGGTTGGGGATACATAATAATCTAGGATAAATTAATTCTCTGATAAGTGTTAAGCCCGTGTGACACGATGAAACATTCTGTATCAACATTTGTGCCAAATTTGTACCAAATTTGTGCCAAATTTGTACCAAATTTGTACCAAATATTATATCGTGTCATAAAGGTTTCTCGTAAAAAATTCTGTATAGTTTCTTGCATGTACCAGCGTACAAGAAACTGTACAGAAAATACAACAGGGCGTGTTCTATTTGCAAGCAAGTTTTGATGCAGAAAGTGCGTGCTACAGATGCGCATTCAGTTCGTGAACAGTTGATTTTGAACATCTGCAGCTAAAGGAAATATAAGCAACTAGCGTAGTGACCCGGCTTCGCTCGGTGATTTTTTTTATCAATCACAGACTACTCGCGCTTCGCGCTCGCTCCCGGTGGACGTTTTTGACCTTTTGAGAATTTTGGATCTTTTGGGAATTTTTGTATTTATTGAGAATTTTTGTATCTATTGAGAATTTTGAAACTTTTGTGATATTTGGATCTTTTGGGAATTTTGGTTCTTTTGGTAATTTTTGGAACTTCTGGAAATTCTTATATAGCCTATCTTCTTCCCATGGTCCTATAGATTGTCTGTGCCAAATTTGGTCAGGATCGGATGAATGGTATAGGAATGCATAAAGGACAAACATCCATACAAACATACATACATACATACATACATACATTCATTTTTATATATATAGATAGAAATTCCTGTTGACAGTAAATTCTTGGTAATCTGAAGCAGGATGTTGTTATTGTTTAAAATGGCAATTACATGGGATAAATATCTTGTTTTAAAGGGAGTGCATATCTGCGTTTATACTGTTTAGGCGCATGTGCATGGGCAGTAATTTGTACATAAAATTGTAGCAGTATCACACACAGTTTCAAACGAATGGAATTCTGTACTGAAATCTGTACAAGAAAAACAATATCTACAAGATATTTTGTATTAAATTTTATATAGAAATTTGCACCGTTTTACACGGTCCTTAGAGAACTTTAATATGTTATAAGTTTAGTAAAACTATACCACATTAAAATTAAACAATCTAAATACCGATCAAGTTATATTTACAACAAAATTACTAAACCAAAATAAGGTGGTCTTTCCAAAGCATCACATTAAAACACTCATTTCTGTATAAGATTATACATTTTAAATATGTCTATTCAAAAATAAGTAAATAAGTAGAATAATATGCTTTTAAAACTTTGAAAACGTTGTTATAATATTTTTGTTATTCAATTAACAGATTGTATTAAGCAAAAAAAAAACTTTTTTAGGCAGTCTGAGCAAAAAAACTGTTAAAATTTTTTATTCATTGAAGGTTATCAATCCAAAACTACTGCTAAAAAAAAGTTGTCAATATAATCATGGTCAATAGTTTGTAAATCGTTAGCTTAAACATTTCCGTATAGAAATTATTGTTGTGCACAGCAGTCCCTAATCGAGTCTAAAGTTACAATGTAAGTTAACTGATTGTGAGAATCAGTGTATTATTGTGTTTGTGCTGCGGTATTGCACTGTGATACCAAACAAATTTTTGTAGCAGTACAAAAGCAAAGTAAAAAAATACATTTCAAACAAATTAACATTTTTACTTTAAAAAAACTGTTCATAAACATGATTAATGAAAATAAGGGAAAGGAAATAATTATAAGCGTACCTATTGGTAAGATGTATAAAGAAATAAACATTAAATTCAATATTTCAAAAGGTAACCAACTAGGGCAGGGATGGCAAATAGGATTTGATCAGTGTGCCAAAATAAAATAAAATTTAATACAAATTTTTCCCCGTGCCAGTACCTAACCTAACCTACCCTACCTACCTACCTACCAGAAACAACTGTCAGTTATTTCGTTCAGTCATGATTTTATGTGTCACTAAATACATATGCAATCAGTGGCGTAGCTAGGGGTTGTGCCGCCCGGGGCGGTCCCTAAATTTGCCACCCCTATAAATAAGGGTTGTTAATTTTAGATTTTTGCCAAATGCAAGCAGAAATCGACACAAAAAAGTGGGGGGAAAACAAATGCGCCGCAGGCGATTTTTTTTTTTAAATTTTAGACGTTCAAACGTGTTTTAAAGCAAGTTAGATAATGGAGAATACTTTATCATCTTCCAAAATAACAGTTTTACAGTAGAACCTTTTCTGATTTTTTAAAAAATCAGATCGCCCCACTCCCACGAAATTATTTTTAATAAGGGTGAAAAGTCCCTGTTACAATAGAGTTTAAAACTGCATGGAATTTAATGCCTAAAATAAATGAATTGTTTGAAATTTTATTGAATGGCTGGTACCATATCGTACATTTTATTAGAAACTTGGAATTTCTGTCGTTACAAGGGAGCGGGTTTTCAGTGAAGCAAGGTCAAGTAGCCCGTTTTATCCTCTAACTTCGGTAAGAATTCCTTTTTCTAAAATTAATTTTTATGAATTTAATAGCGCTAGTGCGGGAACTGATTATTATATCTACTGATCCTTTATTACCCCGAGATTTTCATTTTTACCCCATTTGGGTAGAGACTAAAAGTGCTGCCCCAAAAAAAGTGCCGCCCGGGGCGAACCGGCCCCCCCTTGCTACGCTACTGTATGCAATCAAAAGTTCCGTGCATCGCTACAGTTGGTATTTTATATGAAGATATAGTAATGAACAAATTATTGTATGGATATTAGAAGAGTTGTTATTTTCTCGTATTTATAATTTTTTGATATTTAAATAACATGTAGTTGTAGATAATTAGCATACTAATTAAAAATAAATAAAACTTTTCGAAAAAGTTTAAAATTTAAAAAAAAAATTATTCATAGAATTCTTTAGGGTGCCGTCGAAAATCTCTCGCGTGCCAAGTTTGGCACGCGTGCCACCTATTTGCCATCCCTGAACTAGGGGAAGATGGTATATACTGGGACATGGTATATAGTGGGACAACAGAGATTTTGGCCATCTGTTACCCCGTACTTGATGTTTGTTTACATCAAAATAGCGGTTAAGCAGTTCCATTATATCCTGTCTACAGTATGTGTCGTAAACAATGTCATAGTGACTTGCGCATGTGAGGCATGTTTGGTAACTGCGCATTGTTTTTTTGTGGTGATTCAGTTTATGTGCTAAAACTTTTTTATTTATTTAACAACAATTAGAAAATTTGGCGTAGGTGTACCTTATTAAATGTATGTACAATGTTAAAACTTAAAATAATCATACAAGTTTTTCATTAAATCGTTGCTTTTAAAAATTGATCACATGGTGCATTGTGGGACAATGATGATAATTAGGTAAATTTTCTGAAAAAGACTTCCGACTTTAGATTTTCTTTCTCTAAAAACAGAGATAAAGACTGTGTTAAAAAAATAAATATTCTGTGTAGGTTAAGCGGTGCGCTTAACCTACACGCGCGACTACGTTTGGGGGCACTGAAAAAACAAAGAAACATTTTCAATTTTAGTTTGATTTTTCAAAGTACAATGTCTCAATGCCCATGAAAAGTGAAAGTTTTTAAAATAAAAAATTAAAATTTTTAATTACTTATGCTTTATTTCATATATATTTTTTGCTGTCCCGCAATGTACCACGGGGTGGTTTATGCGGGGACAAGTGGTGTATAGTGGGACAGTCCCTCTATTTGTGTACCTTTATTTTAAAAAAATATTTTTTTGTATTTGCAATGATAAACTAAAGCAATATGAATATCTCATATCAATTTGAGGTATGCAAATTAAGCCGTTCAAAAGTTACGCAAAATTTAAAAAAAGTGTCCCAGTATATACCACCTTCCCCTATATGTAATTCATATATCAATGATTTAGTCCACAAATACATCAAAAGTAATGCTGAGAATTATAACAAAGCAAGATTAGGGTATGCACCAAAAACTACAGCTTGGATTTATATTAATTGACAGCCCACGCAGTAAACAGACTTAAGATTAGGGAACACTAATGCAATGTGTGGGGAGTATATCTGTAGATTGGGAAAGTACATTGAATGAATCGGAAGATATCGTAAATCTTACAAATAATGATGGAGATTTATTTTATTTTCAAGTCAAGCCAATCAAGATGTTTTTGCAGTACAGTCTTTCAACAAGATGGCATCCCTAGTCACACCACCGAATGAGTTCTAATGTTTAATACGTATAGAGTGTATCGGATATTAGAGATTAAACCATTGGATATTTCTAAACCTTTAACGTTATAGATACATACAGGACAAAAGTAATCTATTATACAGGGTCGCGCGCGGGAACGGATATTTTAAAAACTGTGTAATGCTATCTTAAATACTTTTTATTTTATTACTAACATGGATATCGGCAGACTAAAACTACGCTATTGATAAATGTCTATACATAAAAGTCATTTGCTATAGGCTATAGATAACGTTCGGTAGATAACCGCCTTCTATATTCAAGCATTCGCAAAAGCAGGTTCCCCATAACTAGCTGCAGAATCTCAACAGAGATCGCGTCAAAATTATCACGAATCCTTGCGTTAAATTCATCGGTTTTTTGTGCACAACGAGTAAATACCCGACCTTTTAAAAAAATCTCTATAAAAAGTTATTACACAATGAAATGGTGCGTTTGGCCATGGAATATCACCATTTCTGGAAATTATGCATTTTTTTATTAAATCAGTAGATTTTAATTCTTGCATTATTTGAATTATGTATGATGGGTGCAATCTTTTAGAATTCTACCCCAAGTAGGGCGGGACAATTCTAATAACACCAGTAGGGTAGCAAAAAGGAAATGGACCTCTATGCAAGCAGCTAAATGACCCCTTCGGATACAGTTTTTGTCTCAAGAGTATATGCGAAGATGTGAAATGACCACTGGGTGTTTCATTTAAGAAATAATATAAAAAAAAGTTTTGTTTGCATCCTATGGCACCCTTTGGCTCGTGGGCTTGTGTCCACCGCACACGCTGCACCCCATTGGCCACTGAATAACACGCAATTTCGCCACGTTCTGAACTCTGCATGATAGCGGCTTTGACTGCATCGACAGTTTCTCACATTTGAATGGTATTTTTTGGTGCTAGGCTTTTTGCTTAACACGTTGGCGACTATGAGACCCGCCGGCAGATCACATTGGCTCGTAATTGTGGGACTGTGAAACCTGCTGGCGGTCTAACGTTGTATTTACTATATGAAGCCGTATTGTGTCTCGTTCACAGGTTATGTTTTCATACTTTTTGATTCGTTTATACAGAAGGTAAATTAAAAAGTGGAACCTGCGCGCAGGTCTGAAAAGCTAGAAATATTATGAAATTTAATAGAAATTCATGATAAATTTTTTTAACACATTTTATTTGGGAAATCTACTACAATAACAAATGTGTTGATAATTGTTATAAATAATAGGTAATAATAATGAAGTATATGAAATAAAGTATTTTCAGTTGTTTTTGTTGTAAATAATAATATTAATAAAGTAAATGGAGCAAACCATTTCCAGTTATTTTAGTTATAAACAATTTTAATAACAAAGTACATAAATGAAATACACTATTTTTAGTTGTTATTGTCTTAAATAATTATAATAATAAAGTAGTTAGAACAAAATATTTCCAAGGCACAAGGTCAGGAGTTTGTTTCTTGGTTTTTCGTTCCGTCCCTGAATATACACTGAAAAAAATACGACGTCACCAACGTGTTTATGCCGAAACCCATTTCTTTATAGTGTGTCTTGCACTTCTACACAATCTTTGTTTTAAAAATGATTTTAGTGCAAATTAGTTATGGATTACATTTCGAATTCGAATCATAACGGTCTTGTTAACTTAAAGTAAGACTTTGAAATGAAAAAATCCTATTTACTTGTAAGCGCGCGCCACCTTGTATAAACGAACTTAGCGGTGCTATCAATAAGTATTTTAATTTTTTTTATAGTTTACTATATGTGGACAAAAAAAATAAAATAACACGTAACTCCTTCAATCTTTGTGCATATAAAACAATAATCTCCTTTGTATATCTGACTTAATTGGTGTCAATAAAACTTAAGTACACTGAAATTTAAAAAAAAACCTGACGAATGCTAGTTTCTACACCTTTTTCCAAGGAAACTCAAGCCTCACAATTCATAAAACAAAAATCGAGATTAAAATATACATTATGTTACCGTTGTTTTTTTTTGCTAGTATAACCTTATCTGCTTTGTATAAAAATATTTATGTTGAGAAATTTGTATAACTTCCTAAACAAGCAAAGTACTTCTAAATCTGGCAGTTTTTTCAAATTTAAATTCTCCCGTGAGCTTTTTTTTATCTAGAATCTCGTTAAACGGGCTGGCGTTTTATGAAAACTTTTCAAGATGCTGCCGTGCATAAAGAAGACTATCTACCGAGAAAAAGGTAAATAATACTGCGAAATGTTATTTGCTTAATTAAAATTTTCAAACCCAAGTACCTTCTCTAGACAATTTAATTATTTTGTCTTGCATGCCATTGTTTATTATTTATAGAGGAAGGATAATTAGGGTATGACGTTGTGATTAGCGCCAGCTTGTAGCCATTTTTCATCGTCTGATTAAATACTGAGAGGGTTAAAATAAAGATGTCTTGACACAACGTCGTTAAAAGCTTTTCACAAATTTTTGTTTAATGAATATGTTCAAGAATATTCATTACGTTTTCAAACAACAAGCAAATAATTTGCGACAATTATTAAACTTTGTAATAATAACACTGAGGAGCGTAAGTTTTATAATAAGTATAATTATTTATAATTGATATACTAGTGAATTTGGTTCGAAATTAATAAATTTATTTTTAGCAGGAATGCCACTACAACCACATTATAGTAAGTAAAGTTAACAATAGAGGGTTATTGTTTTTTGTCTGCACAACGTATTTTGTATTTATTTGTTTCGCTACTGTATAAAATAAGTGAATGCAGGTCATGCACTCTTGGAAATAAATCAGCTAATGATTTGCTGGTGTACAGCGATTACTAATTTCTAAGGTTATTTTGTTTCCCTTACGAACGCTGGTTAAGGCTAATCTGCTAAAATACATTTGTGTATACAATAAAGACTAAGTGCACCAACTGCAAATGCTTTATTATTAAACTAAATTGATGTAACGTATTTAACATTCCTGTCCCTGACTAGAATACGAATTAAAGCCATATGTCTACCTACAAGGTAGGTAAAGAAAAATCTATTTAATCAAAAATAATGGTTAATCTAAGGACCCAACTTGACCTAAATTTAACACTAAATGTTTATTATTTATTTAATAGATTTAAAATTACTAGCAAGTTTTCATAAATGTTAAAAGTTTACAAAAGTTCGACGTAGTCTTTGTGTTAAAATTTTATTAAACAAACTTTTAAACGAGTTCTTACATTTTGTGCAATACCTTGTAAAAATCCTTAAAAACCCATTTTTTCCCAGTGTTCCAATATTGGAACATTTGAATTAGTGAACTTTATTGCCTGTATTTACAAAAATAATGCTCTGTTTATGGCATGATTCATCAGAGAAGACGTCTGAGGAAATATGTTACAATATAATTTTGTCAGTGCAAACTTGTTTGTGTAAAAAAAGCGCGCCAAGTTTTAGTTCACTTGGCTGCAAAACATGTCAAATAAAGGTAAGATTTTTATTACGCTAATATAACTTATTTGAACGTGTTTCTATTGCAAAGTAATCTTTTATTATTATATAACATTTGTACATACTAATTTGCTTAAAATTGTTTTTGCTTTTTTTTTAAAATTTATAAATTAAAAAATGTTGAACACCGGGAAAATAATTGCACTAAAATGGGAATTTTTTATAGACCTGTTACTACAACAGAACATTTAGAAAGTATAGAAGATGAACATTTTTGGAAGGAAGTAGAGAATGTAGATGTATTTTATTTATATGTCTGTTGTGCAGCTATTGTACCGCAGAAAAGAACGGAAAAATAATTTTTTTTTAAAACAATTGTTACTACAAACTTTACTGGTTTCAACAAAAAATGAGTTGATCAAACTACTCCTTTTTGTTGTGGTGCATGATTAGAATGACATGTAAATACCTATTTAATTTGTTACAACTCTTTCACATAATTTGTCCAAAAATAAAATACAAAATTTATATTCATTATTTTTTGTGTTCACATTATTTTTGCTCATTAAAAATGTTTTATTTATTTATCTTTTTCACTTGTGCAGTGCATTAAAAGTCACGTTAAACAATTAAAAAAAAGCATTGAGCGTTTGTAAAACGGTGGGCAAAATATATATTTTTTTTAAAATCCGAATATCATTTGCAACCGTTCGCACACAACAAGGTGCGTACCGAAACCTCATTAAAGCAAGAATGGGAGCAGGCAGCAGGAACTTTGTGATAAATGCAAAATAAATATGTTGTTAGCCGGGCTTAAAACGCAATATAAGTACCATTGCCTCGAAATGTATCACAGGTCTGTCGTGTTTCTCAATGCATTACGTTCAATATCAGTCACATTAACTAAGAAAAATGACGAAATAATTAATTTACCGCGTCGACCCCAGAAATCAATTTTGGACTATTAGAAATAATAATTCACATCGGGTAGCAAAGAAAGTCATTATCGCGCCTTTCATTGTGTTATGGCCTTCGCTCAGCGCGCGCTGTTTTCTCGTATGCTATTTGTTTTTTAGACAATACCGTTTAATTTCGGTTATATTAATTTAATTAATGCAATTTAGCTTATGTCAAGCGTAAGACGATATTTAGTAGGTTGATGTGTGGATTCGGGTCACCAACGCCACTTGAATAACATTGAACAAAAACTAACCATTTCACCAGACTACAGCAAAATTACTCATTAGTTTATGAAATAGGCTCTGCGCAGAATAGAAAATGAACTTCGATTTAGAAAAGATGAGAATTTATACTGTACGTGGCAGTTTTAACAATTTTTTTCAGGTAATAACATCTAACGAACTAAGTTGAAACCAACACGTGTACCTGTAATATTCGTATATGTTCTTCACGAATAGTAGATTTTAATATTAAAAAGTTTCTTGGGTTAAATTACTTCAGACGCGTGTAGAGAAATGTATATTTTTGCTAAACAATTTGTAAATAACGCTCGTATCATCCGGTAATACCGTGAAAAAAAAAATTACAACGCTATACCGGTACACCATGTGCCGATTTGAGTGTAGAAAACAATATCAAACAGATTTAAAAAGGAATATACGACGGTAAAAATAAAATCGAGCCATTGTAAGTTATGTTGTTTTATAAAAGTTATTACTAGTTATTTGCATGTAACTTTAACAACGAACCATGTTTGGTTATTTTTATTTGACCCTAAAAGCAAACAGCAGTTACAAAATGAAGACATTCTGGCACGCCTCATCGCAAGAAGTTCCGTTCTCATAAATTAGCAGGAAAAGTCTTAGTGTCTGTATTCTGAGATAATAAAGGGATAATAATGACTGATTACCTAGAAGATGACGAAGCCATAACTAAAGAATATTGTCCCTTGCTATTAAAAATGTTCCGAAGAAACATTTAAAAAATATCAAAAGACATTAAAAAGCTAAATCACAAGATAATTTACAAGCAAATGTAAGAAATTGGTATGTTATTATTTTCAATGGGACTTTTCTTTATACACGTAACATCACCCTAATAACCTTGTACCAGATATGTATTATTTCTTATATTGCGTGTCTCCTACCCACACAATTAGTGGTGATTTAAGGGAATACAGCTAGATGAAAATATTATACTCGCTTTATATTAAGTGCACAGAACAGTTGACAACAATAAAAAAAAACAAGAATTGTTAACAAAACCTGTTTGAACCTTTTTAAGGTTATGATTACAAAACATACCTAATTGTTGTTAAATTAAGATTGTAGGCACCAACATTAAATCACTCTTAGCAAGTTACTACAAACTTTAGAACTACTTAAATTTTACATTAATTGCAGTTTTTACAAACCGTAGACCATCAATTTTATTTTTTTAACTGTAACAAATGACGTGACTATTACGCGACTTTTACGTCGTCCAATCCATTATATCTATGCTTCAACAGGACGTTGAAGAAAGAAGTTATTATATATTTGCATTGTTATGTATGCTAAGCGAAATTGCATCTGTAAGCATAAGCAGTATAGGGGCGGTACGCGACGGTCAACTGGGCGATAGTCACGTGGGGGACGGTTAACTGGGCGACCGACGGTCAACTGGAGCGACATACAATTAAATGTTTGCACACTTATGTTAGTAGGCATACTATTTGGTGGATTTTTTTTGTACATATTGGTCCAAAAATAATTTAAAATTGAAAAGGTTGATTCACAATATCAAAATTTAAAAAAAAATATTTATTTAGAATCTAAATTTTAGATACTAATAATATTTGGTAAATAATTAATAAACTTATTTTCCGGTTTTTTTCAGTATCTTAAATACAGTTTGAGATGTATCCAACGTCTTTTTGAATTATTAACGTGCACAAAATTTAGCGATTATGCCAAATTTCAACCTCTCCTCTAGATATTATAATAAGCGAGATTCTGATAATTAAACTTCACCCTGTTAATACAAGGTGGGGCACGGGAGTCTAAAATAAACTTAGAATCATTATTTTTAGATAAAAAAAAATAAATTATTGGCAGAATAACATTTATGAGAAAATAGCATTTCATAACCAAGAACGGAAAATTACATCTGGCATGTGATGTACATTTTCGTTGACGCATTGTTGAAGGCGTTCACTTGTTCAGCAGGTCTCCGTTGATTTGGGTGATTTGTTGACGGATTGTTTCCTTTAATTCATCTAATAAACGGGGCTTGACCTCGTAGACACGTGACATGAGGAACTCCCCAAGAAAAAAATCGCATGTGGATAGGTCAGGGGACCGAAGGGACCATAAAACGTCGCCAAATCTTGAAATGATACGCTAAGGAAACAGGGGACGAAAAACTGTCATTGAAGCTCTGGCAGTATATGCCATGGCCCCATCTTGCTGAAACCACAAAAGTTAGCGATCGATCCCTCTTCTTTGTAACTCAGGGATGGAAAAAGTGTTCACCATCTAAATGTAACGCTCAGATGATACAGTAGCGGTAACCCCATTGTTTTCAAAGAAATAGGCAACACTTTGCAACCGCGCATCAAACTTGTTACCTTAGGGCAGCGGTTTTTCGTGTAATTTTCGCGGATTTTTAATAGCCCAGTTTCGACAATTTTGTCTTTTGACGACCTTATTAAGGTGTAAATGAGCTTCATCACTCATTAACACCCTCATTTTGATCAAAGAGTGCAAGCATTTCCTGTGCATAATGCAATCGTTGAAGGTGATCCTCAACATTCAATTTCTGCACAGCCGCTTACTTGTACGGATGGAAACGTAATTCACTATGGAAAATCCTTCTTAGAGTACGATTGCTGCGAAGTGCAGCTGAATATCTTCGAGCAGAGCGGCCTGAGCAGTACCGCTTCTCTGACCGTTTCAACGTTCTCTGTGGTCCGCACAGTACGTTGGGGGCCGGGCTTTTTTTTTTATTATTGAGGCTCTTGTTCGAAGATTGTTTACACAACGTAAAATTGCGTCATGTCCCGGAACAGTCATTTCTATGAATATTGAATCTGCGGCGAAAATCGCGCTAGAGCCGCGGTCACAGATTCGCCACTTATAACAATAGATTTATATGCGAACATGCAGTGCTCTAGCGTCCACGGCTCCATGTTAGTAACTGATATTAAAATACTTTGCGCCAAGGAATTGAATGACACCTGTCACACGACACGACGCTCTCTTCCCTGATGACCGAGTACTCATTAATCAAAAAACACATGGTTTCTGTGCCCCACTCTGTAAATACGTTTGTTTATTACAAAATATTATTATTAAACAATTTAAAACTCATCAGAGCTAAAATTTTGTCGCCCAGTTGAACGTCGCCCAATCGCCGTTGTCTAGTTGACCGTGTCCATAGTAACCGCATTGATATGGCCTAGTAATCGAGAGTTGATTATCCGTTACATTTCAACGGAGCTTTCTGCAATCCTTTGTGGACTGTTAAAGCTGCTACCAATTACTTTAGCATAAGAAACGTTATAAATATAATTTGATTTTAAAAAAAGTTTTTAGTATCAATAATCGTGAAAATTTCAATTTTCTTTTAAATCGAAAAAAATAAGTTACTACAGACTTCACAGAAGAAATTGATTTATCTTGAAAACGTTGCCCCAGAGACCTAATGTCCTACAAAGACTTTGAATTTAAGCCACATTGTAGGTACGTAGGTATGCTAAAGGGATTAACCTAAGACATTTGTAAGCAATTCTTTAAAATAATTTAAAAGTACTTAGTTAAAGTTCTATTAAACGAACATCAAATAAAAGTATATTTTTTAAGTAACAGTAAAGCATCACGAAAATAATCAAAACATCTTTAGGATATCTCTAAAGGTTCAAGTCCCTCAAGCATTTGCAAATAAATATTTTAAAAACACATTATTTTTTCATACCGTTTACGGCGTAATAAAATCTAAACTGCACTACTACAATTTATTTTCATACACAACAACTTACAACGACAGGTCGAGATCGCGGCAGGTGTAGAAATAATTCAGACACATTTTTAAGAATATTGCATGTATAACCTAGACGCTACTTTACAGATGTAAATTCAATCTCGTTTTCTCGTACAAACCCCCAGGAAACCTAAAGCGGAGCGACACGGACCGTGAACGGGTGAACATGTTCCTGCGGAATCTAGCTTTAATGTGAGACTTGAACGTAGGTTAAAAATCCCTTTGCTGGTGAATTATACGACAGAGGGTTGCTTGACCACTTTCGAGATCAATGATTGGCCTCGTTTTTACTTTTAAAGAACTTAGGCATACGTTTTTACTCCATGGAAAGAAACGATTTTAGTATGGTGTGTACAAGAAAGTGGTTGCGTTCCAAAAAAAAATGCAGAATAAGATTAAAACATTTCAACAAAGCTAAAATTCCACGCGTTTGAAGTAATGTTGTTGCGATACAAACGTTAAAACCCTCAAAATAAAAGATGCTTAAAATGCTTGCGAATATACATATAATGCCAGGCAAAACAGATTATTGTTATATTACAACATATTCTTGGAATTATTTATAGTCGAAAACTTTTAACGAACAGTCGGATCTGACACAGATTATTACAAAAATTACAAATTAGGATTTTATTGCAAATAATTTGTATATTGATTGAAGTTTATCTTTTTATCTATTATTGAAATATGCTTAAGCAGTGGTTGTAAAGTTAAATAACATTAACTGATTCATTTTGCAAATAAGTGACTGGAAAAGCGTTTCGTATGACCGAACATGTGCAGTTTTTTCGCCTTTGTAATGCCATTTTTGTCAAAGTTTTTTTTTTATCCCAATATTTTGCAATCTGTCCAGGGAAAGGGATATTCAGCAATTTATTATGACAAAGTACTGACGTGCTGGAGTATGTCCAGTGACATTTCTCCTTACGATTTACTTAGATTTTTGTGGTCTCTGGGATTTTTGCTATGCTACTTAAAATCCGTTAATGAGGTCTTCAGCATTCTAACGCTTTAGTTTACGATGTTGGTTGTTCTTGAGAGTAGTGGTTTTGCCAGTCTGTTGGGTTGGCCATCGAGTCTCTGTCGGTATTTAGCACTGTAATTCCGCAGTTCTTGTTTAACCGATAACACCTGAAGATCGCGTTGGATTACCTCGTTTGGCACGTACCACGACGCGTTCACAATCAGCCGCAACACTTTTGATTGGAATCTTTCAAGTATTTCAATATTCGAGTTAGATCCGCACTATTGAACACCGTAGGTCCAGATAGGTTTTAGGATGGATTTATAAATTATGAGTTTGTTTTCAATAGATAATCTTGATTTCTTTCCCACAATCCAGTACATTTTTTGTAGTTTGAGACCGAGTTGCTTTCTTTTTGTAAATATATGCTTTCTCCAAGTTAGTCTTCTGTCCAAGTGGATACCTAGATATTTTGTTTCTTTAGCTTGAGTCAGTTGATGATTGTTTTGTTGGACAGGGGGACAGTTGCTCTTTTTCACAGTGAAAGTGATCTGAACTCACTTTGCTTCATTGGTTTTAATGCGCCACCTTTTTAGCCATAACTGAACTTTATTTAGGTTATTTTGCAGTATGTAGGTTGCTATTATTGGATCTCTGTGCCTAACTAGTGTCATCCGCATAGGTAGCTGTAGTTGGTAAGTCAGCTGTATAAAGCAAATTTAACACTGGTCCCAATATGCTGCCCTGTGGTACACCTGATTTTACTGTGCACAACGATGAGTATTTCTCCTTGTTTTACCTGAAAATATCTATTTTTCAGGTACGCTTTCAGAACAAAGTATATGTTCTTTGGGAGTATTTTTCTAATTTTGTACAGCAGTCCTATATGCCAGACTTTATCAAAGGCTTGACTGATATCTAAAAATACTGCTGTACAATAATCCTTGTCTTCGAATAGGTACTTGAGTTTCGTGTTTGTTATTCGATATAGTTGTATTGGATAGCGTTCTATGTAAATAAAATTTTCTTGTACAGTTTTTGATTTTAAAAGGACCAATAACGTAAATCGTTTCGTAGGAAGTTATCATTTGGTTTTAAAGCGTAAACTTTTCGGACTTGAATTGAATACAAACTAAAATCATGCACAGTTTTTCAAACTATCAACCGGCTTGTTCCAACTCAATTAGAAACTCTTTGACTGTGTTTTTCATTACCAGTGTGTTTATATTCCCCATCTTCATAACATCGTCGTGGTTTCGCGCTTTGATTGTGGTAGGCATTTTGCCTGGTTCTTTGACACAGCGGTGTACGTTACTAGAGACTCGACTATTGGTAAAAATTTTACCGAGATCAAGCAAACACATTTCCAGTTACTCCAGATGTGGTCCAACTTCAGTACTACAACTTCTGCAGACGTTTATAACAATATCTCTTTGGCTTTAAGGCCAAATCTTCAAAGACAACGTGCGTTTGATGAGTTAGCTCGTAATCCATAATGATCCTTAATAATATCCAACTTAGGGAGCAGATTTATTGAGATATCAGTGGCTTGCTTAAACAGAGTGAATGCGACCATTTCCATTCTAAATCAACTGTTGACTCTCTACCCATAATTTAGAAAGATTTCTTTCATTCATATTTACCCAGATTCAATACTGTGATGCTTCATAAAAAAATCCATGATGCCGAACTCATTGTTAGAACATACGATTACGAAAAGTGTCGAGTCTGTAGTCTGAAACATATACCTTTGAACGAAGTTTAATAAACTTTATTATATCAACTTTATATTATTATATTTAAATAACATATTAACGTGACAATAATAACAATACAACATTGATTTCAATGGAAATAATGCACAAAGTACCTACAAATAAAATAAAGTCCTACTTTACGGTTTTCTTTACAAAGCTTTTCAAATATATGTAGGTAAAATTTACATAATCACTAAACAACACTATACATAGGTACTTTTTTTTTGCAAGTGCATAAAAGGTTTATACATTGAAAATATTATTGTAAAAATTTTAAAACATGTTTTCGTAAAATATTATAAAAAATATTTCCTAAAATAAAAGTGAATCGAAAATTATTAATTACCTACAGTAGGTACATTGTACATTAAATTGCTTTAAGCAAACGCAGAAAACAAATGATGCACACTTATTCCTTTGGCATTTGCTTAGTTGGTTAAACAAAAACAGAAACTTTGCGTGACCACAAATAATGATCAGATTTTCTAAAAATATAATCTTACGCCGACACACATTATTGATAAGATGAATTACTGTTAGATAACATTTAAAAGTTTATTGTTATGAAACTAACGCCATCATAACCTAGGATACAGTTGTATGTCTATTTTGATTTGAGAAGTTGTTTATGGGACAGCTTTCTACGAAGTAGGTACTAAATGATACTGTATAAAATGAAACTCTCATTTCAACTTTCCTTTTATATTTTGTCACAATATTATTAGTTTCACGATAGATCACCAAACTGCTATCCGTTTATGTATTGCATGGCTGAAAATCAATTTAGTGGACGATAAAAACCACTTAGCTATCAAGAAAAATGTGTTTTCGAGATGAGATTTTGCCATAACGCAGTTAGAAGGGGTTGCGAAGACACTTTTAACATTTTTATCCCCACATCCTGGCCTAATTTCTTATCCTGCGACTGACGGGAACATCCTGCTGCAGCAAAAAGCAAGAACGTGAATGTTTTTCTAAACGCAACCATACTGATGCGAAAGAAGCAGGAAATGCAATGCACTAGTGTCATATTCCATTCAAAGTCTGCTTTAGTGATACGTGCCCGTCCTTCCATAAAACCTTTGAATTATACACTTCATACGATGCAGCTACTTCGATAGTAACTTTAAAGAATAATAAATTAGTGTATTAGGAAGACTGCGACCTACCACAAAGAATTCTTAGTTGAGCTTTTACAGCATTCAGATTAGGCGCGTTAAAATCAAATTATTATACCTTTTAAAAATATTTTTAAGGCGAGATATTGAGTGTTTAAAATTGTTATCTATAATCACCTCAAAACCGATTACTATCTTCACCCAATAATCTCTTCTAATTAGGCAATATGTTTACTTCTCATTAACAAATATAGAGTATAAATGTATTAAAGAAAACTATAGGTATTGAAATATTTTTGTCACGTTCTGGTACGGCTATGAAACAAAAGATACTTCAATTCTCTTTTAACAAATCATCGTTTGCTAAGATAAAAATTTATAACTCCATAGAGTGTAACATTATTTGCTGGTCTCTGCGTCAAGCACTTTCCTTTTATATCATAGAGAGTATTAGCAGAAAACCGTCAAGAAAATAGAAGAGAATAAGAGAAAAGCGGCTATCACCGCATCGTAGTTCTTATAGGATTTACAACAAAATAATTTAATAAGTATTAATTAGCATGTTTGTATTACATTTTAAATACAAAAGAGTAAAAGGATTATTTTTACTTAAATATTTGATGAATCATAAGTGATTATTTTAAAGATTTGAAAATTTTCATTTAAAATTACTGTTTTAAAACCTACCCACATCGGTTGTAATCCTCGTTTAATTTGATATTTAATGTGTACCAAAAAAACAATTTTTGTCAATGGTGAGTCCATACAGGATGTACCAGTTATTATGAACAGCATGGAGATCTCGTAGTACAGATTTGCTTAAGTGGGTCAAAATGGCCTATAAATTAAGAGTAGGTACATATTCTATAAAAAAAAAACTCCAAAAAAATTGTTCTTTCACTATTAATAACAAAGCAAAAACTACGTTTTTTATTTTTACTTTTAAGTTGACTTTTTAAAATCATACTCCAAATAATTTTCGATACTATCAGGACCCTTTTTACGTAAATTAAATATTTGTTAATAAATTTTAGCTAACTTTTTTGTTTTTGTTGATAACAACACCTCTCTCATTTTAAATATGGGTCTTATTTGGCTGTGAACCATTAGAAAGAGTTTTTTTTCCGTTTCATTGATAAATGAGTTGTAAGATTTATCTTAAAAAAGTGTTTATTAATAACTTTTATCAAAGTGGCCATTGAAAAAGAAAAACATCACATATAAAATCGGAAACGAATTTCTTTTTATAAATAACGCAAAAACAATATATTTTTTTGAAGATTTGTCTTTGTGGAAAAGTTGCTTTTTAATCATATATCATTTTGACCTATTTAATCATTTTTGTATCCCTTTACCGTTTACGAAATCTTCACACTGTTGATTACAGGGATACCCTTTATACAACTTACACCTATATTAGAAATTCCTTGGTTAATTTTAATGTATTGGTAATATGTTATATTACTTTGAAACTTCTAAAATTAAATTAAAGCAAAAATGAGTAAATGTACAGCACAATTGATGGCTCAGAAACAGTTTTGATACCAGTGCTAAATATTTTAAGACTTTTGATCTTTAGTATATGTCAATAATTGATACAAAGTTACATTTGGAATTGTTTAGGTTTTAGTTCATATTTACATGCACCACGATAGCAAAGATAATTTATGCAAAATTGAATTCTTCAAAAAGTACTTCTACTAATATTAAACTGGAAGAGTTGATTATTTAAAATCTCAATATCAGGATAATGCAGTTTTATACTCCGACAAAGTAACTATTTTTTGTAATAACATTTTTCCCAGGGAGCCGATAAAAGTATTTGAAAACCCAGGCTTAGACGTGGATCAATGATAAAAGGCTGATGGCAGTTTTCAGCAATTCAAACTTTATCTTTTAAGACTAAATTATAGAAGAGATAAAATATGTAGATAGATAACAAACATTTTGAAGACAGAAAATTGTTTATCACTTGTTTGTTTAGCGCTTGTTTATATAAAAAACATAACTCTAAACAATCCGCAAAAATTGTTAAAAAACTAATTTTAAAAAAAATGTTTATCCTGTCCTTCATTATACTGTACACATAGCTGAGCATGAATACAGCTTATAAAATTTCATCGTAGAGCATATATGTTTAAACATGCTATAAAAATAACAATAAATTCCTAATTTGACAGTTAAAGACATTTACACGATGTAATAAACAACTTGGACCTTCCATAAATGCTTGTTATTCCATTCTGTGCCGCTTGAATCACAAAAATTTCTTAGGCCACACTTGGTAACCAGTGAATTAGAAGTAATGCGCTAACACAGTGCCTGCCAAGGTCATGGCTAGAACGTAAACGATTATTTCTCTACAGTCCCTAAAAAGGAAACTTATTGTTATCAGTATGAGAAATCGTGATCCATGGAACATTCGACAATATAACATATTTTAATATTTTTAATTCACAATGGTGCAAGTAATGCTACTATCAAAGAAACGTTTTGTTTTATTACAAGTGCCGTAAAAGTTTCTTTGCTAATATTTTATAAATATACATAAAAAACTGACTTAAGACTTCCCGTCAGTGTTTCTTAAACTTTTTGTATTTGTTCCCCTTTTTTTTATAGCAAATTTTATTGTGCCCCCCTTCCCATACACATTTTTATTTCGCCCACCTGTCAATCATCTGCAAAAACACCATTTCTTTTAACTTCTAAACCGTCCTTGGCTGTGTGTATTTATTTAAAAAGGTGTATTTTTGTTAGTCTTTTATTTTGCTATAAAGTAAACTCAAAAATACATTGAAATCCGGAACGCTAGTTATTAGGCTCATTAACAGTGGCGGCCCGTCGGTATTAACCGCCGGAGTGCGAACTAGGGATTCTGAGTCTCGACAATTTTTAAAGTCCCGGGACTCGAGACTTTTTTTTATCAAAGTCCCGGGAATTCCCGGGACTTCGAGACTTTTGCGAATTTTATTTACATACTAAAAAATAGTGGTTTAACCCGTCAAAAATGACGGAAGATTTTATAAGGTGCAAGAAAAATGATGATATATTCATGTACTCAAAATTCGTCGACTATTTTCACTGTAAAAAATAAGTTTTCTTGACAGTGACATTGTTTCTGAAAGCACCCGCTACATATTTAAAATTGCTTCTTTGCATGTATCGTGATCGTGAATCGGTCGTGATAGTTGACAGAATATTTTTTAAAAACTAAACCGAATTCACGGATTTTGTTTTTGAAGCGTTTATTTTATAAATAAAGTATAGTAGTAGGAGTAGTATTATTATTTTTAATTTAACCTACATTCTACAGTAAATAAAGTATATATTTCCAAGTAAATCCCTATTTTAAATAAACTTAACAATTTTCATTAAACTTTAAAACATAACAAGCATAAGTAAAATATATTTTTACTAATAAACTTAACAATTATCCTTTAGCTTTAAAGCAGACAAGAAATAAACATAAATAATTAAATATGGTAGGCAAAAAATTTAAATAAAGTTAAGTAATACTAATTGTTAGTATAAACTATAAACATAAAAAATTATGAAACAAAACATTTTTGTTAAACTCGTGGCAGTAAAATTTGTTGAAAAATTAGAAGTATAAAAAATTAATTTCAGTGTTCTGTAACATTTAGTCTCGTCTCGAGTCTCGAACTAAATGTCCCGGGACTCGAGACTAAGAATGTCCCGGGAATTCCCGGGACGTAAGTCCCGGGAAAGTCCCGGGACAGAATCCCTAGTGCGAACTCATTTCTGGCGCCCTAAATTCATATTGTTAACGTCACGGATAAAATATGTACAATTGGCAACATTCGATGGAGAGTAGCGAGAAGTTAGTGTTATTCGCTTCGCAAGCGTAAGCGTAATATAAAAAATGAAAATTGACATTGTCATTTTACTTTTACTCCACGTAGTAGTAAACGTAGGTTCGGAGTTCAGAAGCCTGTTGAAAAATCGGGAACGTTTCGACATAAATTTCCGCTAGATGGCGATAGGTTCACGAATAAAATTTAAATTGACTATAAATTCTATAAAAAGACTTTTCTACATTTTTAAAATGTTATACAGAGCGCTTTTTACGCTTGGTCAAAATAGTGAAACTTTAAACATATAGAAACTCATTTTTCTTTAAATACAACACCACATATTTTTTTAGTCTCATTGAAAATTTAATTGTCCTTCAAAAAAAATATAAGCCTGTTTTATAACAAAAATTGATATTTTCCGAGATATCGCGGAACCCTGCTCACTAAGAACTATCGTATATGTGACTGCTGTCATTTTCAGTAAGTACTTATCTTAATGTGTTTCTGTTATCTTAATAAATAGTTTTGATTTTGATTTTACTTATTTCGCGCCTCCCTGAAGGGGCGCGCGCTCCACGAGTTTAGAGTTGAGAGAAACAGTTGTTTGACGGATGCGTTAGCATCCATTTAGTACTGCATTTCCGGCCCCATTCTTAGCAACGGCCGAAAAAGTTTTTTCGCCCGCTAAAAGTTTTTTCGGCCGCTACAGCGTACGAAAAATATCATTTGCATTAAGCAGAACGAAAAGCGCATGTGCGTGCCTAAATATAAATTCTCTGAGATTATGGCTTCCCCGCTAAGGGTAGTGACGTAGAGGTCCTTAGGTTGTTAACTGTCAAGTAGTTTATAACCTAATATTTTTGCGTTGATACTGTTACTGGATACTGAATAAAAAATTTGTGTTGATTTACGTATGTTCCATGTTAAAGTAATTTATATATTTATATAATATTAAATTTATGAATAAAACATTACAATCGCACAAAAAAAGGTTATTTAAATTTCAATTATGTACAGAATTATGAAAGTACGTTTCCACCGCTAACACATCTGTTAGTGACAGAATGTCACGTAGTTTCTAACCTATATTTTTGAAAAATCCTAAAAACTTAAATTGTTTTTAATTCGATCGCACAAAAAATGTAATATGCGCCTCGGCCAAAACGTACTTTTTCGTCCTTGCCTGTTTGCTGGCTGAGACGTAGTCGAAGCCAGCAAACCAGACGCGGCCGACACGTTTTGGCCTTGATACATAAATCACTATTTTATTGCTTGCTCTAAGACAAACCTATTAGTTTGTTTAATTGTAAGCGAAATGCTCATTTGTGCCAAATTAAAAGAAAAGTTCCATATCTCAAGCTTGTTCTGCGTTAAAACTTTTTTTTTGTCTATTGTTTCATTGTTTTGGAGAGCGGAACTTTTTTGTTAAAACCACCGCAAAACTCTCTCAGCTCGTGATGACAAAAAAATCGACAAAGTTTATTGATTACCTTCAAAGCAATTTACCCGACACTCGACTTAAAGAAAATACAAATTAATTAAACTCGTACTTGCAGAAACATTCAATTAATTATCACAGCAGATTGTGGCAGTCTAAAAATTAACTTCCAAATCTTTACATAAAAATCACATTATTTTCTATTTCGGAACTACATATTCCAAGTTCCAAATGTGAACCCGATCTTAGTGATCATAACTTCTTGCCAAGTAAGGCTTATTCAACTCGTCGTCTGCATTCAAATGAAGTAAAGGGTAAAATCGATTGCGAGATTAATGCAAAAACATCGGACATACTGTGTGCCATATAAATGAATTATAGCATTTATTCAAAAATCTGAATATTACATTGCGGCATTAATTTTTTAAATCCAAGTTGACATCTACAAGTATTTAAAACAATTACTTATATTCTTGGTGGTGATTTTGGAAAGTCATTGTGGTGGCAGTTTTGTCGTAAATAAAATTATTTATATTACTTAAAAAAAAAGGATCCTTGACAGAACTTGCTTTCGCAGACGATATGGTGCTACAAGCTTAAAAGGTAAAAGACAAAGCATAATGTTAATTGATGTCGATAGAGTGGACTGTAGTAAAATAGTTCTGGTAAAATAGTTGGTTTTTTATTTACGTTGTACCAAAAAAAATAGTTATTATTTTTCTATCAACAAGTTTCCATGACATATTAATATATTATAATTATGCGCTCCCCTAACTACATCTATATACAAAATTGATTACCACATAATCTAGGTTTATAGACAAAAACATTAAAATGATACAATATGATCATAATGCAGTGTGTCCTGAAGGTATGGTATATGCTATATATCTCAGTAAATATCCACTTTAGGGAAAAATGTTTTGAATAAAAGTTGTTTGGTACTTAGTTTTCCACCATAAGACAAAATTAAATTTATTTGTTTTCGAATAACAGAAGCGCAATGAAAATAATTGAATTTTTTTAAATGACAAGATACCCCTATATTACACCCATTTGATATAGATTTTGTTTTCTCTTTTCAATTATGCAAAACTTTAGTACCCTTACTTAAGCAACTTTTTGAGAAAAACGCAATAATTATTTTAATGGATTAGTATTTATTTCTAACTAGCGTCGTGACCCGGCTTCGCTCGGTGAATTTTTTTATCAATCACAGACTACTCGCGCTTCGCGCTCGCGCCCGGTGGACGTTTTTGACCTTTTGAGAATTTTGGATCTTTTGGGAATTTTTGTATCTTTTGAGAATTTTTGTATCTATTGAGAATTTTGAAACTTTTGTGATACTTGGATCTTTTGGGAATTTTGGTTCTTTTGGGAATTTTTGGAACTTTTGGGAATTCTCATATAGCCTATGTTCTTTCCATGGTCCTATAGATTGTCTGTGCCAAATTTGGTCAGGATCGGATGAGTGGTATAGGAATGCATAAAGGACAAACATACATACATACATTCATTTTTATATATGTATATAGACAAAAACATCATAAGAATTAAATTTTTTTGACGAAATCTACAATAAGTGTTCAAACTGTAAACCATTTAGAGCTTGGCAATGATAAACTCGGTTTTTAAACCCGTTTATAACATTCCCAACCATTTCAGGTGTATTTCTCCAATAAGATCTTTTAAATTTTCGATATTCTCCGGCCTCTTAGCATAAACTTAATTTTTAAGGTGACCCCATCATTGAAAAGAGAAAAAAATCTCTATCAAATGAGTATAATATAGGGGTACCTTGCCATTTAAAAAAATTCAATTGTTTTTCATTGCCCTTTTGTTATTCGAAAACAAATAAATTTAATTTTGTCTTATGGTGGAAAACTAAGTACCAAACAACTTTTATTCAAAACATTTTTCCCTAAAGTGGATATTTACTGAGATATATAGCATATTCCATACCTTTTGGATACACTGTATAATACAACTAATTGTAAGACAAATGCAATGGTTATAGCGAAGAACCATTCAACGGTTTCAATAATGTTATAACAAAAAAAAGAATGCAGCAAGTTTGTATTTATTATTTGATTTACTTACTCTTACTTAATTTATTAATTTACAAGTTGTAACGTTTTCTGAATATCAATTATTTGAATATACTTTTTAAATTATACGATTCCATTTTTGTACTCTTAACTTGCCTTGAAATATACTAAAGGTTTGAATTTATCACCTAAGTATATACAATGCGTTTGTATGTTTTTAATTTTTTTAAAGTCTGTTTTAGACTTATTGTTTACTAATTATTTCTAAAAAAAAAACTTCTTCTCACAATTTAAAATGATCTAGAACATGACTCAAATTTAATTAAATATTGTTAGCAGTGTTGATAGTAATAAACAAACTCTTTTAAGCACCCACGTTATAATTTTTATACGTCTCTAAATAATTTAAGTCATTGTAATGAAACAGTTTTTGTTCTTGACTATCAAACTCGTAATATCTAACGTTGTCCAAATAACATTATTGCAACAGCAGTGTATCAAATTTTAAGTCCTTTAGTGTGGTGTGAGATAACTCACTTCAAAATGATGCCACAAGTCAAACCACAACGGTAGGTTCTCAACTAAAAAAGTGGATGGGAACAGTGGCAAGCATTTAATACACATTATTAATATATTCATTTAAACTAATAAGCAAAGTGTCGATACAATTATAAAATGTACAAACAAAAAGATAGGATTCTCATTTCTATTAATTTTTTTTTAGGTTAACTCATTTTTCGAGACTCGTCCAAAACATTTTATGTAAATTTTCTAACTAACAACCATTCCGATTCTTGTGTTTTATTTTGTATATTTACAGCAACATGATATGTCTCATTTCCTCCCAGGGATAGATAAAAGCAAGAAAAAAACGAACAGAGAATAAAAGAAAACACATAGATTCTTATCTCAAAGTAGGTCATCGGAAATTTTGTTTGTTTGCAGAACACTGAATATGTATAAAATACCCCGAAATATTAAATAATTGCAATAATGAATACATTTCCATTCGTGTTTTTTTACGAATATTGCAGAAACTTTGGCAAATTTGGATCAAGGATGCTATTTCAAACAAGTTTTTTTAGGAGCAACAAAAGCGCCTTCGAAAATAATTTGAAGAAACTTTAAATATTAGATATTTGTCGCTGCAACTTTCTCTTCCAAAAACTTCAAGGCTTACATATTATAAACGCAAATACTTAAACGAATATTTTCCTCATTACATTAGTTTTAATAGCACAGCTTCTGTATTATGTATATGAAACATTTATTAATTATTAAGTTTATAAATTATGTATTCAGTTTGCTGCGGAATATTTCACGCATTGCTACTTTTTTGAGATTTCCCTGCTACTGCGAAAACGAAATAAAAATATTTATTTGTTTAAGGAACTATAATCAATCGTTTTAGTAGCAATTTTATGAAAATCGTTTTAGAAAAAGCCTCGAAACTTTACTTTTGCACTTAAATATATAGGCGGAGAATTTATGTCTTTTAAATTGAATTGCTTTCTATTGAATTTTAAGGGTGTTTTATAGCCTGCGAAATTTGTGTGAAAGTTGTGTAGAGAATCAACAAACCTTTATACAATCATTTTAGTTAAAATAAATTTGTTTTAAAGCCGACTTAAAGTATTATGATATTTATTACTTTTAATTTATTACGTTATTAAATGTTAATTACCATCCGAACGTTATCAAAATTGGTTTTTTATTTTGTCGTACGCAGTATAAAGAGGTATTATGTCCCAAAACTTTTGAGTAGATAATTGTTTATTATTTTTGCGACGACATCTAAGTACATGTGTCTGTGACGTTATAAGATAATAAAATTTCATACGGTAAAAATAAATTATTGATTCGCTTTGAAGTATTGTTTATATTATTATTTTGAAATTGACACTTTTAATGACTACAGAGACACAAAAACAAAAGAGTTGTCTTTATTTTCAAATTACAGGACAAAACACGTCTTTTGTAAAACTGTAAAATGCCAAATAATAAAAATATTCTTATTTTAACACCATATTCGATTTTTTTAAACTTTCTTCTTTTGAAATTTTAAAGGGGCTATATTAATCAATATTTTTAATATTAAATTAAATAAAAACCTATGTTACCAAAACCTTATGCTTTGATAAAAGAAGATTTAATTTGAATAGATGTACAAAATTTACAGGGTGTACTAGTTAAAGTAATAATGTTTCTTACTTATTGGTGCGTCAACATTAAATTGGAGCAGGGTTGAGCAGATTTAAATCAATTGATTTAAATCACGATTTAAATCATGATTTAAATCAAGTGATTTTTTTTTAAATCATTGATTTAAATCAAGTGATTTAAAAAAAAATAATCAATTTAAATCACAGGTTATATGAGTACGATATAATATTTATAATAAAACAAAATTGTATTACTATTAGTAATTAAATACACGAAATGGTGAATAAACCATGTCAATTTGCTCTTGTAAAGTACAATTAATTGTGGAAATGCAATATTAATTCAAAAAATAAATGACGTTTGACGTTAGCGAAGTGAACAGTCAGTTTTTTCAATTTCCACGGCACTCTATTGCTTCAATAACGATTTGAAGAAAAATGTCGAATATCTCGAAAAGTATGAGTTTTGGGTATAGGACATACTTAACAAAATATGAATACAGGGGTTTCCATTTGAAAAAATCGAGTTACGAGCTTTTGAAAATCATGGAAGTTGCCACCTATTTATAAACACTCCTGTATGTTTCATTCAAATTTTTTCATATCGAGCGAACAGAGAATTTTTTTCTGCATGTCCATACCAAATTAAAACTCTGTACTTCAAAATAACTTCAGGAGATTTTTTTAAATTAAAGACTTCGATTAATTTAGATTTTTTTTTTTACAACGCCGTATAAAAACCTGTAGTATTTTATATTGATGCAAAGCTAAAATTAAGGCGGTCAAAAATATTAAATGAAAAATTGGGTGTATTTGAAATATAAAAGTTGCTATTAGTTCCAGAAAGGTGACTCACCCTGTATATTTGAAAATATTTTTATTGTGATGTTTAGAAAAAACTGTATTCAACTTCTTCATATCTCAAGCCGTTTAGCCACAATCGACCGATCCCGCACTAATGACTCACCCTGTATATAATTAATTAAACCTCACCATTTAGCACTGATTTTTTCAAAATTCTTAATCATTATAGGTATTTCATTTTTCATTTTGACAAAAAATCACCAATGAATTAAATATATTGGTTATTAAATATATTAGCACAAAACAGAAATAGCATGTGAATATGTCACTTAATTCGATTATATGGTACATTTGATTTAAATCAAAAAAATCTGATTTAAATCAAACAAATCGATTTTTTTTATTTAAAAAAAAATCATGATTTTTATCCACCCTGAATAGGAGTACTTGGTATGATTGAAAATATTTTTACTTATGTAACTAACGAAAACAAGTTTTTATACATATTTTTAAAATCTTAACTACAGTGAAAACCGTTTTATACTCAAACGCTTGACATAAAACACCAGCTAACATGAAATAATATTACTCTGGTCTGACAAATTGCTATGTAATTTCATACATTTATTATCTCCAATTGATCACTGAGCATTTAATGTTCTACAGTCCAACAAGAAAGACAATGTGCCCACCCATGAAGATTTTTATTTTTTGAGTTAACGCCACGTGTTCCGGGGTGGACACAATTTATATTGTAACATGCATCCCTACAAGAGATGCAACCCGGCTAGCAGAACCGTATTCATGGTTGCCAATCAAAGGTTCATGAATTAAAAATACGTCATCCTGCTGGTCTCTTTTCAAGCAGATTCATTCTGGAACGAATCCGGCTATATAAACACGAGCGCCAGGGGAGGTTGTTCAGTTCGAAAGTACGGTATTACTAGCGCGCGAGAATAGGAGTGACTTAAATAACTATCGTGCAAATAAATGTGTTAAATAAATTAGACAAGCATATAAATAAATAAGAAGTGTTTAGTGTATAATAATAACAATTGTATTTTAGTTTATTGTAAATAGCAAATCAGTTTTTAGAGTGTACTTTTTATTTCGTTTGGTTTTTAATAAAACGTTACAATATGTAGGTATTTTGCCCATCATTTTTTGATGGCATGGCATGAGGCATTTAAAATTGTTGTTAAGTTGTGCGAGAAAATAATGTAAGGGGGCATTGGTGTTCGATGTTCACCGATGGACACGTGGTCCAATATAGAAAAATTTTCTATGAGATGATCTTGTGCCTACTTGTGATCATTTCAGAAATACACACATGACGCAAATCAAAATAATAATGAAGAAATACATATTATGAAAAAAACTAAAAACGAAATGATTCCAGGCGCAAGTAGGTATACGTTTTATTGTGTGGCGCTCATCGTGTTAGGGGCGGATTATTAATAGCTGAGATCACTACATGAGCGATGACGTCATTCACTGGTGAATTTGTGATGGCTTAGAAAAAGCGATTGAATGTTAAACAAAACAGATGGTATGTGTTCACCACACTTCAACCGGTAGAATATAAGTCAGTTTTAATGCCAGCGGTGGCATCGTCGTTGGAATGTAGGATACAGATTGAAACGAAAAAAAGTTGTATGCAAGCTTGCGTAACACCAGCAACTTAAAATAATTTTCAGGCAAAGGTTACCTTGAATCCTTGGAACTACATCATTCATTAATGCTGTAGTGCTTCCTAAAGTGAAGTCTTAATAATCTATGATGAGCAGCAACGAGCTAAAAAACCATATCTTCTCCGTCCTTACAAAAATATTGCTCAATAGGATTAGATAGATCAACATAAACAAGGGATAACAACGAAGCGCTGGCGTCAACTTTCGTCTAGACCTTAAACCATCCCTAATCTAAAACTCGGATATAACCTTAGTTCGAGAGCCCTTTTGCTACCAGAGTAAGGTCCATTTATTTTAAGTGATCCACAAAAGTTTACGCTGGAATTTAAAAGTAAAAGAAAGTTGGGGTTCTAAAAGAACATTAAATAACCAGCAAGTGTTCAAGCCACGTTTTACCTGATTAGGAACATCCTATTTATTTATCAATTTACTACGTGGATAAAGATTTTGGTGAACTAAAATTTTAACATTTAAGAATAAATAAAACCCCTTCATATGCTTCAATACAATTTAAAAATCATTGTAAAGTTTTAAACGTGTTTATTTATATGAACGATAACTTATTTACGAGTAATTATTTATTGACATGACAATTATTTTAACATAACTATTTATCTGCACTATGGTGTTAATCGATTTAGCACTGAATGGCGGTATGTGAGTAACGTGTTTAAAACGCTCCTGAAAACTAGATCAAATTCCGTGAGTTCCCGAGCAGTTTAAAGTACAAGTGCAGTGTAATCTAAGTATTGAGTGCCAATTAAATAATAGGACGTAAAGAAAAACCGGTCAATCAAATTTGTTGTTGGTAAGAACTATTTACTTTATTACGCAGTGAAAGCAAGAGGTACACCGATAAAGGTCAGTTCTCCGACGGGTAGACCGGGACCTGGCTTTTTGCGCGGTTCAACAAAATAATCAAAAGAGATAATAGTAAAGGCATCAATTAAAAGGCGAATGAAGGAGGGCAGGGTCGGATTAAGAGATTTCGCAAAGTTTGAGTTTGTGCAAAACATTGAAAAGTTGATGAATACTTTTAAATTACAAAATGAATTCTGATGAGTACACAACAGACGAAGGGAAGAGGAAGAGGGAGGAAGGAGAAGAACACTTCCAAAAATTCAAAAAGACGCAGAGATCACCAAAAAAGGGAGAAAGCTCTAGCGAAGATAGGTTGGGACAGATGCTGAAAATGATGAAAGACTTGGCAACGGACGTGAAAATAATAAAAGAAGAACAACAGAAAAACAGCGATGATATGAGAATATTAAAACGCGAAATAAAAGAACTAAGAGCCGAACAAAGGGAAACTAAAGAAGAATTTAAAAAACTAGAGGTGGAGAATAATATGCTAAAAGAAGATAGTAGGATCCTAAAAAAAGAAAACAGTAAAATAATAGCAGAACTGAGAGAAGTAAAATATAATGTAGAATTCCTGGAGAGGGAAAAGAGAGCAAAAAATGTGGTAGTAAGTGGATTGAAGATGAATATTAGTGACCCGGTGGAATTAAAGAAAGAAATGGGGAAGTTTATACGAGACAATTTGGAAACTGAAGTACTGATCCAAGCGGTACGGAAACTAGGACCCAGCACATGCTTAATGGAATTGGAAAATGAACATGAGAAAAGTAAAATTATGATGAACAAGGCAAAGCTAAGAAATCTTACAGGTGAGAGAATTTTCATTAATAATGATAATACAAAAATAGAAAGGGAAATGCAGAAAAGCATACGAAAAACTGCTGTTGAGGAAAGAAATAAAGGAAAAGTAGTAAAAATTGGTTTCAAAAAATTAATAATAAACGGGGTGGAATGGAGGTGGAATAAGGAGAGGGAGAATTTAGAAGAGGCACAGGCAAAAAACTAATTAATATAACAGGTTTCGAAAATATGATGACGAACCAAGCTATGAAAATTATCAATGCAAAAGAAGCAAATAAACAATCTATGAAAATAGGGGAGGGGAACAAAATGTTTAAGGATAAAAGAAGAACAAGGCAAACAGATGATGACATAAATAAATACGAGCAGATAAAGATTGCAACATGGAATGTTAAAACCATGTTGCGAATAGGTAAAATGGAAGAAGTTGCGAGAGAATTAGAAAAATATAATATAGACGTAGCGGCTGTACAAGAAACAAGATGGGAAAGAGCGGGCGAGATAACAAAAGATAAATATACTTTCCTCTACAGTGGAGAAGAAAAAAGAGGAAGAAATGGTGTTGGATACTTTATAGGGAAGAAGTTAGCAAATAATATAATAGAGTTCACACCAGTGAATGGGAGAATTGCACTGCTTCGCCTAAAGCTTAAGACCAAGTATATATCAGTCGTTAACATATACGCACCTACAGAAGTCGCAGAAGAAACTGAAAAAGACAACTTCTATGAAAAATTAAACAAAATATGTGAGGATCTGCCAAAAAAGGACGAAGTGATAATAATGGGAGATGCGAATGCCCAAATAGGAAAAGAGACGTACCTAAGTGAAGTGACGGGAACTGGAAAGGGAATAATACATAGTGAAACTAACGATAACGGACACAGACTATCACAATTAGCAGGATCGCTAAATATGACTCTGCAGTCAACAAAATTCGAACACCCCAGAAAGCATAAAGTAACATGGAGACACCCAACAGGAGTCATTGAAAATCAAATCGACCACGTAATGGCTACAAAAGGAATCGGCAAAAAAATAACAGACACAAGAACATACAGAGGAGCACAGGCTGAAACAGACCACTATATGGTTGTAGCTACGATAGGAAATGTAGAATTACAAAGGAGGCACAACACGAACAAACACAACAAAAGATGGGATGTAGAGACCCTACAAAAAGAAGAAGTACGAGAAAAGCTGGAAGAAATTAATTCAAAAAATACGCAGAGCCAAACAACAAATATAGACGAAATATGGAAAGAAATAAAGGAAAATACGACAAAGGCAGCAAAAGAAACACTAGGAAGAGCTGCGTCAAATCGACAAAATAAAGAATGGTTTAATCAGAAATGTGAAGAAGCCAGAAAACAAAAAAATCTTGCAAGAACTAAATGGATTACAAGCAATGCAGAACAAGATAGAACCGACTACCAAATAAAAAGAAATCTAGCAAATGCAGTGTATAAAAAGAGAAAAAACGACTGGATAAACACGATGCTAGAAGAAATAGAACAAGAAGGTAGAAACCCCAACCTGAAACATTTCTACAAAAAAATAAGAATTCAGTACAACAGTAAAATAACTAAAATCAGAGGAATAAAAAATAAAACCGGTAAAATAGAGAACGACCCACAAAAAATGGGAGACATATGGAAGCAATATTACAGAGAAATGCTATATGCGAAAGAGCGTGAAATACGAAATGAAGAAAATAAATCGGAACAAGAAGAAGGAGAAGAGTGCCCCGAAGAAGATGAAATACAAAAAGAAATAAGAAAACTAAAAAATGGCAAAGCTCCGGGAGAGGACGAGATAGAGGCAGAACTGATAAAATATGGAGGACAGCAACTACATACTCAAGTATGCTACTTAATTAGGCAAATATGGACGCAAAACAAGATGCCAAAGGACTGGAATACTAGTATAATCATACCACTGCACAAAAAAGGGGGAAAGGAGAATTGTAAAAACTATAGACCCATAGCTTTGCTAAATACCACCTACAAAATCTTAGCGAAGTTGATAAATAAGAGATTAAAGACACACGCTGAGAAAATACTAGGAGACTACCAAAATGGCTTTAGACCTGGTCGATCCACCATAGATGCCATACACACTTTAGACCAAATACTCCAAAAAATGTGGGAACATAATAAAGAGACACACGTAGCTTTTATAGATTTTAAAACTGCCTTCGACTCAGTTAAAAGAAAAGAATCGCTAAGAGAATTGGAACTATTGGGAATACCGGGGAAACTAATAACACTGTTAGAAATGACCCTCAACAACACAATAGCAAAAGTGAGATTCCAAGGAATAACAACAGAACCCTTCAAAGTAAACAAAGGCGTAAAACAAGGAGACTCACTATCCCCCACCATATTTAATTTAATACTAGAAGGTGCACTACGAAAAGCGAAGCTAGATGGGAAAAACATCATGGTCAACCAAATTCAGATAGTGGCTTATGCTGACGATATAGCAATTATAGGGAATAGAAGAAAAGACCTAATAAGAGCAATAGATCAACTAGACAAAGAAGCAAAAAAACTGGGTCTGGAAATAAATGAAGAAAAAACAAAATATATGAAGATAGGAAAAGAAAATATGCACTTACAGAACGATCTACAAACAAAAGAATACACCTTCGAAGAAGTTAATACTTTCAACTACTTGGGCGTGACAGTGGGACAAGCTGGAAAGAACAGAGCGAAGGAGAGAATCCTGAAGGGAAATCAAGCATACGGCAGAAACAAAACCCTACTAAAGAGCAAAACAATAAGCAAAACAACCAAAATAAAAATATACAAAACCCTGATAAGACCCGTCATAACATATGCCATGGAAACAGTAGCAATAAATAAGAAAGAGGAGGAAGAATTAAAAATAGTGGAGAGGAAAATAATGAGAGCAATACTAGGTCCTAAGGTAACAAGAGATGGAGAAGTAAGACTGAGAAGGAACAAAGAAATAGAGGAGGAACTCGGAGGAGAAAACATCACTCGACACATCAAAGTACAGCGACTACGTTGGGCAGGACACATCATGCGAAGGAAACCAACCGCAATGATTAGGAGGGTAACAGAATGGATTCCTATTTGGCCTAGAAACAAGGGTAGACCAAGGAAAAGATGGAAAGACGCCCTGGAGGAAGATGCAAAGGCACTGGGAGTAAGGGATTGGAAATCTAAATGCAGGGACAGGAAGGAGTGGAGGAAAATAACGGATGCAGCCAGAACCAATGAGACTGAAAATTAGAGGAGAGGACTGATCCACCTCAACAAATGGATCTACAACAACGCCTCGGCGTTAGCCATAATCCCTAGGATTGTACGGCTCAATGATGAATGATGGTGTTAATCAATTACAAATTAGTTGAAGAAATGGTGAAAATGAGTTGAGAATGGTTTACAAATTTAAAATTAATTATAACTAGAAACACCTTGAGTTAAGATCAATTTCTTTATTGTAGTTTAACTGTAACAACCCAATCACTAATTGTGAAGTGTCACTTGATAGTGAGACAATAAAAGCGTTTTTCATAAAAATAATTATACTTTGTAATGTCTTATAATTACTTTAATTAAGCTAATGGACGACAATGGTATAGAAATACTTGTAAACAAAAAATATTTAGGCTTTTGTAGCGTTCAAAGTTAACTTAAAACTAACTTGATAGTTACACTTGCAAATTATGTTTGGGAGTTACCTGAGAATGTTAGCTTTGGATAACCCCGATCACTCCACGATGTCCCTGAATACTAATGCATCACTGTCAATGTTTTAAGTTATATATGAAGCCTAAGTCAGCAGGCAATTTGGATCGAGGGGAATGCCACAGTGAAGTAATATAACAGCAAATTTATCAAGTGGGTAATAAAGTTCCGCATTCAAAATTAAAACAGAACAGTTATCACTTTGCATAAATGGAACGATAAAATTTATTGTAGAACTTCTTACCAAAGTAGTTACTGGAATTATTTTGTATTAGAAGTTGGTTTTTGTTCTTACCTGCAACAAAAATATATGTTAAAGAAAAATACAGGAATTTACATCAATACACATATTTTCACGAAATTTTGTGAGAATTAAATTAATACGCCTTAAGTACACAGTAGAAGAAGCAAATTGACAGAACGTCCATTTTAATTTAATACTCACAAAATAATGATTTTTCGTCGAAGCACATTTAGATAAGTTAGAAAATTACTGCAGCGATTGTTTTTTTTTTTTTTAGTCAAATACAACGAGTGGTTGAAAAATAATAAATAACTTTTAATCTCATTTTTTCCAATACTTTCCTATGTATAATTATTTTTGTAATGCACTATTGGATTTAGAATTTAAATCTTTATCAGCATCAATAAATAACAGTATACCATGTACTTTATATTAAAAAAAAGTTTACAATCGCCTGCCTGACATATTATATTGTAGAAAAAACATTTGAACGTCATTCGATAGGGAATTTTCCACAATTTACAAAAATATGAGATTATGGGAGTTTTCTGTCAGAATAACAAAGTTCGAAGCGTGCGACAGTTAAACTGGAACATCCTGCATATGAAGTTAAGACAATTTCTAAAAAATTGGTGTTCTTGGTAGATTCAGTGGTAAACTACCAATCCATACCAAAATTCTAATATACTTAAGTATTATGGCACATTGTGTACATTGTACTGCTGGAGTATTTTATTTCTGGACAATATTAAAGATTTAAACTGACTACAAAAACTGCAAAATAGCGCTATGTAAATAGTATTACACTGTTTCAGGTAGGGGAAGTTGGGGTAAGATGACTAGGTTAACAAGAAAATTAAGTTTTGGCCAAGAGAAAAATGATATAATTAAATAAAAATGACGAATACATACATTGGTGAATTACCTTTGAATTCCCTATGATTTTAAACTAAACAGCGCTTCCAATATTACAATAAAAAAACATTAACAAAAAATGTCATTTTAGTCATCTTACCCCATAAGGGTAAGATGACGAACATAATGGGGTAAGATGGCGCCTACATACATAAAACACAAATAAATTGTCCTTGGCCATCATAAGTGGTGCAGTCTTCATGGCACCACTCTTGACATTTGCAACACTGAATCCAGTCTATCGCTGGTGGTTCTGTATAAGGTTTGTGGAAGATTAGACAATAATAGGATAAAGATTCAGTTGTTTGAGAAGATATAGCAGTTTTTTCATTAGGCCCATTTTCTCCCTTCTGTTTTGCTAACCTGTCTTTCTCTTCTAATTGATTTTTTATGGGAGTGCCAGTAATAACGCTCGCTGAGAGTTTTTTATTATTTTGAACAGGACGATTAATAGTTGGCAAGGGTCTGATTTTCCACAGTGAGGTGTCAGATTTCGACTTTGAGCAGCTAGGGCTTGTTCCTTTAGAGGTAAATAGTTTGCCCTTTACAATCCTTGATGATGAAGAAGGTTCAGGTTCTCCATCATTTTTTTACAGGCGTAAACAAAGCATAGCTTTTCATTTGCTTCAACGGAATATTGCCATCTGAAGAAAAGTCTGAATCATCTGAGTTTTCATTAGGAATCTCCCTACCAATGTTACCATTAGTATATCCACCAATGTTACCATTGATATGGTCAGAAACATTCAGGTATTTCATATCTTGCAGCAGCTGCATTGCAGGATGTAGTTCCTTCTTCAATGTCGTACATGGCTATCATTGCGCCTTGAGACCACTGACCACGATTGGTCTTTTTTTTGTAGGTTTTTGGCATGGATGTTCTGGATGTAATAAAATTTTATTACCAAAAACAGTGCTTACTGGTTGCTGGGGCAAGATGACGAATCGTTATCTTACCCCTGTCATCTTACCCCACTACATATTAAAAATGTTTTTCTTATTTACATAAAAAACTACAAAAAAATTTATAAAATTTAAACAGAATACCAATACTATCACAGGTAATGTACAACCTACAGCAAAATTCAATTTGTTTTTACCCCAGTTTTCCAAAAAAACACTAAACACCGGCAATAAATATTGTAACCGAACATGTGATGACAAACAATTGCTTTTAACGGAAGAAATTTGAACTATATTAAAATCTTATCAGCTAATATTAACTTCGTCTACTAACTTCCAGATGGTAGTGAAAATTTTGAATTTGAGTTTTTGATGGATTGCCTGTAAAAATCGTTCGTCATCTTACCCCGTTCGTCATCTTACCCCAACTTCCCCTACACTAAAATAACTGTAATGCTAGATACTTTACAATGGCTTTAGTATCCAACATCGGATAGTTTTTAAGCGATTATTTTCATTTTCAAACTTACACAAATCCTGACTCCAAATTTTTGCTAAAATATAACTCGAAATTCTGAGATTCACAATAATTCAACTAGAAATTGTTAAGGAAACGAAATTACACGCAAAATTCTCCGTTTTATAGAGTTTTAAAAGTTTATAGCAATCTATCAAGTGAGGTTAGAAATGTAAGGTTTAAACATAAACTGAGTAAATAAAATAGTTCTTATGTTATATACTAATATACCTACCTATGTATGTTATATAGGTAGATGTAAAATAATTAACCACCCGCTAAAATATCATTATTATTATTATTAAGTAATAGTAGATTATCAGTAATTTTTAACGAAGATAATCGATAGTTTTTAGTTCATAATTGATGTCATTTTTTGAGCATTTATTTAATTCTAGTTTTAATAAAATACCATAACGCTATTTTAAACGATTTTGTGTTTGCTTTACATTGGTCCTACATAATATTTTATCAGACGTTTTGTCTATTTTGGGCCATCATCAACTACTTATTCATTAATCCGCTGCACCATATTTGACTTATGATATAAAATATAGTAACACAAAGTTTCAATAAAGTGATAGATGCCCGGTTTCTCCGACACATCTTAAGATCTAGCTGCATCTTAAGTTCGCCTTAACGGTATAAAGTGTTGCACCAAGCAATTTTAAGAACATATTCGACTTGAGCTGAGCTCACATCTTGAGACGCTGTTTACTAAAACTTGAGCTGGAGTACATAACCTAAAATTATCTTGTATTTGCTTTGTTTGTAGTTAAATGTTTGTTTAAATTGTGGTTTAAGTTTAAATATGGACATTGACTATATAAATATGATAGATGATGCAGATGATGACTTGTACGACTCTGTAATTCCTCGAAGGCGATTTGTTCGCGCAAATCCATTTACGGATTTCGAATACGATCGTTTTTTTATGCGTTTTCGCCTCAAAAAAGAGACAGTTATTGTGATCTTAGATCAAATTGAGCCTCAATTGGAGTATACAGGGTGTTTGAAATTCGAGTTTAAGCATGGGGATCTCGCTTATTATAATAGCTAGAGTATAGGTTTAAATTTGGCTAAATTTGGTGCTCATTAATAATCCAAAGAGAAATTGGAAATATCTCAAACAGTATCCGAGAAAATTAGGAAAAACTGGAAAATACGATTTTTAAAAATCGTTTATAACTCCTTTGGAGTTTGAAATATTTTAAATGTGTAAAAAAGTTGCCCAAGCAACTTTTTAAGCCGAATCGGATGGTGGTCACAAATTTTTCCTAGATCGATTCGTTTTTGTTTTAGACAACCAACTTTGTTTTTTCTGATGGGCAGCATATCGCGTTTTTCTTCGTTATTAAAGTTCATTTTTACAACTAACAGACCTTTAAAACTTTTAGATTGTTGATCGGTTGTCATGGAAACAACATAAACTACAATGACCGGCCAACCTGATTTATAATGGTTATTGTTTAAAACGTATTTTTTGAAATTTGACAATAAAAGAAAAAGTAAAATACCATGTGTGATACATCAATGGATTTAGAAAAATAAATGCTATTTGATAATGTAAATAGCAAAACTTGCGCCCATAAGCAAAAACAAAGTTGGTTGTCATAAAACAAAAACGAATCGATCTAAGAAAAATTTGTGACTACCATCCGATTCAGCTTAAAAAGTTGCTTCGGCAATGTTTTTACACATTTGAAATATTTCATACTCCAAAGGAGTTATAGACGATTTTCAAAAATCGTATTTTCCAGTTTTTCCTAATTTTCTCGGACACCGTTTAAGATATTTCTAATTTCTCTTTGGATTATAAATGAGCACCAAATTTAGCAACTTTGCCAAATTTAAACCTATACTCTAGCTATTATAATAAGCGAGAACCCCATGCTTAAACTCGAATTTCAAACACCCTGTATACATAATCTATTTATTTTATTTTCTTCCACCAAGCTAACTAATAATTGTTTTTCCTCCATGGTATAATTTATTCTTTTTTTTCCGCCATTTCAACACAAAATAAAATAATAAACACCGAACTGTAACTTTATATGTGACTAACAGCTGATAGCAACAACAAGATGTCACAGGGAGCCGTTTTAACAGCTGTGATGTAAATGGCCAATGAAAATTAGCCATTTTAATCTGCCGCTAAAATGTGCCGACTTTTTGCAACGTTGCCAAACCGAGTTCTAACTTAGCTGAGATGTCTAACAGATTCCGGAATATGTTTTCTGTGCAACGCATTGGTATCTTGAGACGGTCTTAAATATAAGGCGGGCTTATATAAGTTCGATCTTGAGATGTGTCGGAGAAACCGGGCAAGAGTGATGTAATACAGCTTAAGTAAACATTTATAAATAACTGCAAAATCCTTAAATAACTATTTGAATGTAAAACAGCATTGCAATTAAATAATTTCACCCTACGCTAACATAAGTCACAAAGAACATCTTTGAACAAACATTAAATTTAACTTCGACACTTTCTGCTTAAATCTAAAACTGTAACTAAACAGTTAGTAATTTAGTTGTCACCTGCAAATATCAAGTTTATTCCTAATTTTGATGACATGTCAGACATGAAATAACCTTCACGTAAAATTGTGTTGCAAGTTGCAAATGTTAATGAAGTAGTCGCTTTTACATTGGTAGTCTTCCTAATGCATATTGATTTGTTTGTTATTTACTAAAGTACTTTGCGCAACATTCGGTAACAGTTCGCTGAAATTCTCGTCAATTTCCACATTTCGCACAAATTATACCATCAAAATGTTAGCTAATGTCTTGGCTGTTTCTCAACCTTCTTATATGCTTATTTAGATTAACAGGTATTTGGGCACAAAATTAAAGTGATTGTGTCTACGAATTATTAACAAACTTACGCCCAAAGTATAATGATTCAATTTAAGAAAATTAAAAGAAAACGCTACCTACAAAAATTATTTCAGAAATTAATAAAATTATGTTTGTAAACATTAGTCTTCTTCTACATATTATGTTTGCCACTTTTATTGTAGTAAATTATTGTTTATTTCTTAACCTAAATGCTGTAAGAAGAGGAGAGATTAAAATAAAAGAATAATGACCTTAAACTACTGCGAAAATTCCCTTCACCTGTCAAATTTGCGTTTTCAACCAATCACTAATCTTAAATCTTTTAGAGACTACCAATAGGAGCAATATTACACGGTAATAATTTTACATTCCTCTGCCAGGAGTTGATCCTCCTGTCAAATTTGCGTTTTCGACCAATAACAAACTCAGATTTCCTTTAAACGGCCAATAAACATAATCATACACTGATAATTTACTTTATGCAATTAACAGATTTTCATGCGTTTATTGGTCGTTTCTGAGAAATCTGAGTTTTTGATTGGTGGAAAATATAAATTTGGAGAGGGAATAAGGTATTTTGGTCTTGATAATTTTTTGACAGATGTCGGCGACCAATAACGTTACTTTAATATAGATTAAACCACACCCCTGACACACCACTCTGACAGTACTTGTAAAATTTGACATAACAGATTATGTATGTACCTAAATACTGTTTGGTTCATTAATTTTTATTAAAATATAATTCTTGAATTAAAAATCAGTTATAAATGATCTATTAATAATAACAATCGCAGTAAGTAGTAGGTATACTTTAATTTACCTAAATTAAACAAAATTTTAATTTGACAGATAGGTTAGGTGAAGGAAATTTTCTGACAAAATAGAACTCGTGCATTGCAAATAATCTATAATTTTTGACAATTCTTTACTTATCGATAATTTTCAATGCACTTGTTATATTACTACTGAAAATATTTAAAAATCTAATGAATTTCTTAAAACTCAAAATTTAGTATTTAAAACTTACTGGAAAAATTGTGTTTTATTTTCATATAATCCAGTTTTTTTGTCTAATTAAAGAACTATTTTGCCTATTTTGGATTGCAGTTTAATTAAAGAAATGAAACATTAAAGTAATGTATTCGAAAGAAAAAATTAGCAGCTTTTTCAAAACGTCAAAATCAATTACAAGTTTCATTTAAAAAACGCAACTGTACTATAAATCTCAAAATCATCCCAAAAAAACTCTATATAATACATTATAATAACTACCACCACTTTTTCTTTAGTTTTTTCACTTACTTTTTTAAACGAAAATAGAAAACATTTCGTTTTTTGCAGCCTATCTTATTTAATATATGGTGGTGTAATAACAAAAAAAAAATTTTTCTTAAGAGAGGTTGTACCAGTATTAAAGGTTGTACCACTATTAAAACTTAAGCTTAAAATGCACTCTATAAAATATAACCAACAAGAGATTTTAATTAAAATGTTATCCTTATATTTAGGCTTAAATGTTAATGGAGTTTTCTATTGAATTTGTTGCATTGTTTATATTTATACCAATATTACTTTTGATCCTTTTTTTCGGGAGCTAGTCACATAACTGTTAGCTTATTTTGTGTTAAAAAACGAAAATAATTAACGAACATTTCATTTCAGTAATTCATTGCTTCGTTTTGTCCACCAAGCTCCAAACAAAATAGAAACGTCCAACAGACATTGTCGATGTTTTTTGTTTAATTTTTCGTTTTCTACTTTATTAGAAATCTGTAGGGAGCGCTAAGCTCAAACACAAGAAAGACCAAATAAAAATATCCTACAAGACATAACACAAAAATTTTATCCGATTAAATTCTCATGGTCAACACGCACTGTTGATGTTAAAAGCATTAGTACATGTTGTAAAAAAGAACTCAAGTTGCTGTTTTTTGTTTTTAAATGAAACGTTTAACTTATAATAGGCAACGACGACTTTAATTTGAGTGTGCGTGGATAACTTAAATGTTTTGCTGGGGTCTGTTTGTGTTTACACAGATGATGTGATAATCGAGGAGAGCGCTAAATTATACCTTCATCGAAATTCAACCTTAGTAAAGTATTACATATAATCGACTACTTACAGAGCTGAAATTCCGTTAGTTTTTTAAGTTTTAAGTTCACGAGACAAAACTAAAAAAGTTGTTTGTTTTATGTAAATTTGATTAAAAAATATCTAACAAAAGCTTTTTTTGGTGTTTACGTTTATGTTAAATATGATGGAGTAACAGTAAGTTCACCACAAAAAAATTCCTGACACTGTGACCGGCTGTATAATATGAAAGGGAAATAATTAAGAAGAAGGTTTTAATGTACAAGACAGACGCTCTATCATTTAATTCGTCAATTAAATTCATGTTACTCTTGACTTCGGTGTGCTTACTAGAGAATATCATAGATAATTACGAGTCTGTAATTAATTAATACTAATATACAAAAAACGGTTGAGGTAATTGCTCAGGCAGCAAAATAGCACCGTGAAGAGTTGCTTTCTGTAAGTTTATTCAAAATATGTTTTCCTAAACATATCAAGTTTAAAGGTTTTAAAATTCCTTATATCATACCCATCTTTACATTATAAAACCTTGTTCATACATTTTTTTACTTTTACTTTAATATTATTAGATAAGAGCAAAAGAATTTTCGTTTTTTTTTCCTAGTTTGACAAGTTATAAGTCAAATTAAAAAGCGCATCTTCTAGTTTCTTTTTTGAGTCAGTTAGTTTAATTGTTAGTGGTTTAAAGTTCTTTAAATGTCCGAAATAAATGTTGAAATTCCTGCAATTTTACGTCACTACTGGAAATTTGCTGAATCGCCGCTGATACCGCACTAACTACACGTCGTGTTGTGGAAGGTCAGGATACAATCTCTAATCGTGCTGCATAAAATTGGTACAAAAATTCTAAAACGACAAAACTAGCCTTTAAAAGCAATCTCGTTCTGGGCGGCCCTCCATGGTAGACCAGGGGGTCCTACTTCAAGCCGTCGAGGATTATCAGCCAACTACTGAAAATTTATCGCACGAACTTGGGCCTTTGGCGATGGACAATAGGTCGCCGTCTACATAAGCTAGGTACATCCAAAAAACGCTGTAGAGAAATACCCTATGATTTGTCACCGGAACAAGCAGAACGTCGGGTCAGAGAACTACTTAACAACCCCCAAGAACATGGGTTCTTTCGCCGGATTGTGACCTGTGACGAAAAGTGGATCAATCTTCGTCCCAGTAGATCAAACAAGTGGTTAAGTAGGAGCCAACGTGTAAACCCTCTGGTAAAGCGCCGAAGATTCGAAACCAAGGTTATGTTTTGCGTCTGGTGGAATTACGAAGGTGTGGTTTGCTTTGAGTTGGTTCCTGATGGTCGGGCGATCACCGCGGAACTCTACTGCAAGCAGCTTGGTCGAGTGTACGCATACTTACAACAAAAATACCCTGCTTTGGTCAACCGACGGCTAGTGCTGTTACAGGAAGACAACGCTAGACCACATACGGCCCAAATGACCCTCCGGAAACTGGAGGACCTTGATGGGATAGAAGTGCTACCACACCCTACATGCAGTCCCGACCTAGCACCATCGGATTACCACATGTTCCGGTCAATGGCTCATTTCCTTACTGGGCGGGACTTTGCCAATGTTCAGGAAGTAGAAGATGGGTGACGGGAGTTCTTCGACTTCAAGTCCCAAGAATGGTACCTAAGCGGAATTGAAAACCTGGCGAAAAATTGCATTATGACCATCCGGACTCTATTTTGATTTTTAATTTAAATTAGTTTGTTAAAAATATCATTTTATAGTTAGCGCTATTGCTGCACGGATGTAAAGATATTATTTTTATACCCATAAGGATGCAGTTTTTTTTTATTGCTATATGTTTTTGCTTCGTAGATCTTTTATATAAGGTCTTTATTCGTTGGCCCCGTAACTGCAACTGCCTCAAAAACATGACGTATTTTTGATGCGACAGCAGTTTTAAAAATTTGTGTTATCATGTAGATTTTAAGTAAGATATTCTATTAAACAGTATTAGTAACAATTTTCTGATGAAGTCTATGTACAATATATTTGTAGTAATAATTTTAACTTTAAGATTTTCAATCACAAGTTATTCTCAAAAACTTAAAGTTGTCGTCTATCTATAGCTGTAATAGGTATATCTATTATGAATTGCACCATATAATTAATGCAACAAATTGATTTTTTTGACTATTTAAAATTATTAACTATATTACTGAAAATGGAACTAAATTTCAGTCATCATGTTTTATAAATTGACTACTTTTAAGAGAGAGTTTAGTAAAAAAATAAACTGTTAGCGAAAAATGTCCACCTGTGTATAGTTAGTATGACTTTAATTAAATAGCTCATCAAAAATATTTTTTTTTTGCTAAATATGTTCTTGTTAATTCCTTTGCCAAATAACACAAGGTTTTTTGTAAACCAAATGGGTTGATTTACATACACCTGAACGTTTTATACATGTGTGACATATGACACATCTGTCACTTTATACATAACATTTGCAGGATGTCATAGTTGACGTCATTAATATCACTCTTTCGTCATTGATATGTTTACGAATTCCGTCGGATGAGCCATCCTATTAGTTTACTATCCTTGGTTTTAAATAACATAAATGACATCGGTCAAAATGACGTTTCATGGGAGTGTTTTCCAAGGATACTTAACTAATTAGGATAGCCCATCCGACGGAATTCGTAAACATATCGATGACGAAAGAGTGATATTAATGACGTCACCTATGACGTCCTGCAAATGTTATGTATAAAGTGGCAGATGTGTCATATGTCACACATGTATAAAACGTTCAGGTGTATGTAAATCAACCCATTTGGTTTACAAAAAACCTTGTGTTATTTGGTAAAGGAATTAAAAAGAACATATTTAAAAACAATTATTTTAAATAAGCCATTCTATAAGTGTCATCTAACTATACTTTGGAACTTGTCATGCAAGATAAAATCTAAGACATTTTTGCGTTATTAATGACGTCACTTACGGATAGCCATGTATTACATTATAGTCTTATGGGAATGGATTAACCTATTAATTTAATATCCTTGAGTGTTTTCGACATAAAAACACGGCATCCTTAAAAAAAGATGCAGATTTTTTAATCATAACTTTTTTAGTTTCCATTTTAAGAGATTTGAAACTCACAGCATTTTCTTAAGAAAAATTCTATTTAAAACACATTAAAAGATTGGTAAATTGTAGAAGTTATCTGTAATTTAAAATTGTTATTATTTTTTTTATTAGGGATTTATTATAGACTTCAATATAGACTACATTTAAACATAAACAAAATATCGGACACGGTCAACTGGGCGACGGTCAACTGGGCGACGGTCAACTGGGCGACGGTCAACTGGGCGACGGTCAACTGGGCGACGTGCCAACTGGGCGACGGTCAACTGGGCGACAGGAACTTAAAACTTTTTTGATTTCTCATCTTAGCACACGGTTTTACGGATTGTTATTGTAAATATTGGTAAAAATATACTTACTTAATTTTGTAGAACTATATCATACATCAAAATTTGTAGAATAAATTAAGCAAGACATGTTAAGAAACGTGGCCCGAAAATAATTTAAAAATTAAGAGGTATGATTACACAATATTCAAATAAAGAGAAAAATACAGTTTTTTTCATTTATTTATTAATATTATTTTGTAACTAACAAACATATTAACACATATCAGATATACAGGGTGTTTGAAATTTAAGTTTAAACATGGGTTTAGAGTTTAGGTTTAAATTTGATATAGTAACTTAATTTGGTGCTCATTAATAATCCGAAAAGAAATTTGAAATATCTCAAACGGCATCCAAGAAAATTAGGAAATGCAATTTTTGAAGATGATCTATAGCACTTTTGAAACAAAATAATTCAAATGTTGCTTTTTTCATATCGTCCAAAATCGTTGCAAGCATTTAGCTTCATGCAATCTTTTAACACGATATAATTCTGATGCGCAATTTGCTTTGGATTCAAAAATTATCACTTCACTTGCTTTCGTTCCAGAAGAAGATATTGTTTATGCCATTTCTGAACTTGAGAATTATTTATCCAATGAATTTGAACCAATTTTAGAATGGTTCACGAACACATACATAGGTCGCCTAAGAAATAACAGAACCAGGGCTCCACCGATTTTTCCCTCCAACGTTTGGTCTGTGTACCAAAGAACAGTAAATAGAAGCGACAGAACAAATAATTTGGCAGAAGCCCGTCATCGAAAATTGCAATTGAACTTTGGCAGTAGCATAAGTCACCCAAATTTGTGGATTTTCATAATTGGGCTACGTAAAATTCAAAAAATTTATGACGTAGACTATGAAAGGGCCGTGGCAGGCTTTGAACGCCCTCATAAACGTAGACGTTACAAAGAAGCTGACCGAAGGATTTTGGCTAAAGTTGTAAATTACGATAGGGCTAATTTAATGGAATATTTACGGGGCATTGCGTATAATTATAATATGAATTAATAAATGAAAATTAGTTATTTTGTTTTAAATGTATAAGTACTTTGTTTTGATGTAAATATGTTTGTGGATTACCAAATAATCGTAATAAATGAATTAAAAAACTGTATTTCTTCTTTATTCTAATATTGTGCAATCATACTTCTTCATTTTTAAATTATTTTCGAACCACGTTTTTAATCATATCTTTCGTAAATGATTCTACAAATTTCGATGTACGATATAGTTCTACAAAATGAAGTAAGTATAATCCGTAAAATCGTGTGCTAAGATGAGAGTTAAAAAATGTTTAAGTTCCTGTCGCCCAGTTGACCGTCGCCCAGTTGTCGCGTCGCCCAGTTGACCGTCGCCCAGTTGACCGTCGCCCAGTTGACCGTCGCCCAGTTGACCGTCGCCCAGTTGTCGCGTACCGACAAAATATTTGTGTCTGTTACCTAAGTGCCTGCTGCCATTGGGCGCGACATATTTTTTTCTTGGCGAATTAAAAAACACGATCAACTAAACTTGACTGGTTATAAAAACTCGCTTACCAAAACTGGTGATTAGCGTTGCAGCATTAATAAACTGATTTAAAATAAGCAAATTATGAAATAAAAATCGAGATCATTGCGAGTAACAATGCTTTAAAATATAATTACTAAGCCAAGGAAATAATCTTACCAAATAACAAGGTAGCGAAATTTTATAACACTTTGTTATGTTATAAGATATATTAATTAATAATAACTAAATCATTTTGCATTTTAATGTTCTTACAAACATATCATTAATTTTCTCTATTTATCAAACTTCAAAGATATTTATTATTTACTGCTCAAAAATCAAGTTAATTTTATTAAATACTTCAATTCACATACCACATAGAAAAGATCTATTCAATAATATTTAAATTCGAAAAAAATTGCACGGAGTATAAAAAATCGCTGAGTGACACCTTTCAAAATTTGATGAGTAAGGGAATACTTATTTATTAAAAAGAGTTTCCTGAGGGTTGTGATACACATTATGAAAATCGTTTATTATTCTGTGGGTATGATGCAGTTAATGCGTATTTTCGCACCATCTCGGAGACTAAATCTACCGAATTTCATTTAATTTCGCTAACGGTTTTAACAGGGTTCCTTGTTGTATACATAGTGCACTATAAATTTTGCCGAAAAACATCAAGCTAGACGACATGAAAGCTTTCCACCAACATTTGTCGTAGAAACGGAACCGTTACACTTCTCTAGGCAAGGACACCGCAGTGATATTTGCCCATCACCAACAGTACTCTGACTTATACAATGCGAAATGGATGTCCTAGAAAATATACTGGCGTGGATACTGTTATTGAAGATTTAGATGACAGATTTACATAATTTATTTCACTAAATTTGTATGTGTAACAACAAAACTAGACTCTCTAAGGACAGATAATATAAGAGAAAATTGATGACGAAAAAATAAAAAGAGACTAAATTAAATAATAGATTATAAATAATAATTTGCCGTTCACAAAATGTAATTATGGGGCTAATTGATTAATAATGATAATAATAATAGGAAATCTTTATTTAGCTTTTAGCTAATTTCACATCATATTAATCCTGCTTAGGTATATTTATTTGTACATATTCTCTAAAACTATTAAATCTTAACATTATTTTTCACATATTCTACACATGTTTTTTTAAAATTTGATATTGACGTTGTTTTTTAATTACCACAGGTAAATTCATTTAAAATCTTGAGTTCTCGAGAATACGAGGCGTTCTGAGTATTTGTTTTCATCAATTTCGGTAGTCTAAAGTCGTTTTTGTTCCTAGTCTGGTATTCGTGAATGTTAAAGTTTTGTTTTAAATTTTTAGTCATGTAACGTGGTAAAAAATTATTTATTGCCTCATACATTAAAAAAAGGCGATTAAACGTAATTTTTTGATCACTTGATTGTTGCATTGATTTATTTTATCGTATCTCATACAATAAATACAAAAACCTTAATAAAAAAAGTAATAAGCACTACACAAAGCAAAACTACATCTTAACGAAATGGTGGTAGTCATTTAAAACATATGAAATTTAAATGGCAATTCCAAAATCCTCTCATAAATAATTATATTACATTGTTGTGTTTGTTGTTCATACTGTACATGATTGACATTAAAGCAAATGTCAGAAACAGGGTCATAAATTTATTTGCAGATGTGCTCTTATATTTATTTGTGGCAATAACGTTAACAATATAGTAAGCAAATTAAACACTGACCTACGTAGATTCGCAGGATGGTGTAGCGTTAAATAGAGTAAATATAGAGGTATAATAATAGATGATTAGCTTAATTTGTAATGCAGTATTACAGACTATATAGTTAAAAAGGCTTTTAAAAAAATAGGGTTTCTTTGTAGTAAACATCCAGTCCTTACTAAAATTTTAATATACAAAAGTATCATAGCACCCCATATCAAATACTACTCTAGTATTATATTTCTGGCGAATACTAATGATTTAGATTTAGACCGGCTTCAAAAACTGCAAAATAGGGCTATGAGAATAATTATTTACACTGTTTCAGGTATACCAAAATTACTCTAATGCTAGATACTCTACAGTGTCTTGGTATTAAACAACGGATAATATTTAATACGATTATTTTAATTTTCAGTAACCTGCTCCCAAATTCTTTGTTAAAATATGTAACCCAAAATTCTGAGATTTTTAATTATCGACTAAAAACTGTAAAGACTTTAAATTGCCATTCCAGAAACAAAATTACACTCAAAATTTATTATTTTTTCAAAGACAGAAATTTTATAGCGAACTTAAAAGTGAAACTAATATTGTAAGGCTTAGACGTAAGCTCAATAGTTATATTAGGGAAAAGTTTTAATTAATATTCATTACGTAAGTTATAAAATTGTAAATACAATTGGCAAAAATAAATTGCAATATTCTCATTATTATTATTATACAGGGCGTTTCTTAAATATTGCGACAAAAATCGGAAGGCGATTCCTCATCGAAAATTAAGGGGATCTTTCATATAAAAATTTTTCCTTCGACGTCACCTTTCGAAGTTACACTCCCCGAAAGGAGAACCGTAAAATTAGGTTTTTATTTTATTTCTTAAATTTGGATAAATGTAGGGGAATGATATTTGGTAGATGTTTCATACTTATTAAAATGTTTCCGATAGTAATATTTTCATCACCTTCAAAGGGAGCTGAAAAGTGGGCTCTTTTTGTTTTTTTTATTAGAACTTTTCAGTAGGTTGAAATTTTGCAATTTAAAAAGTTTCAATAAAAAAAGTTTGTAAACATATCGAGCTTCCAAAAAAACTTAAATTTTATATTAAAAATTTCAACCCACCAAAAAGTTCTAATAAAAAACCAACAAGGGCCCCACGTTTCAGCCCCCTGTGTAGGTGGGAGCTGATTGAATATATTACTATGGGAAACCTTTTAATAAGTATAAAACATTTACTAAATGTCATTCTCCTACATTTATCCAAATTTTAGAAAAAAAAATAAAAACCCAATTTTACTGCTCCCCTTTAGGGGAGTGTAACTTAGAAGGAGAAAAAAAATTAATATTAACGACCCCCTTAATTTTCGATAAGGAATCACCTCCCGAACTAATAATAAAAACGTTTTTCTTCGGAACCTTTTAAGATATTTTCAATAACGTTGCACGCTTTTACTACTTTTTTGTTTTTTGTTTTGAATTTTTGACGGTTTCATGGCCAACGCGATTGCAAAAATGACCTTCTTATTTCCATTTTTCACTTTTATTTCTATTTTTCTCTGTAAATCATCAATGGTTCGAATACCTCTGCAAAACATTTATTTTTGATGTTCTTGATGCAATAAATATAGCCTTGATCAGATTTTGGCGAAAAAATATCGTGATCCTTTCTTTTTGGAACGTAATGCAAATATTTACAACTTAAAATTGAGGAATTCAAATATTTACAACTTGAAATTGTTTTCATTTACAAAAGGGTACACTAATACGAAAATAAAATTAAATGAAATTAACACAACAGTATTATTTCATAACGAGGGAGTTTCTAAATTTAGAATTCACGAACTTTTGTTTGTGATTTTTGTTCAAAATTTTGAATAAAGGTGAAATTGCTACACGTACAAATATAAACCGAGGGTGTGGAATTACAACGTGTTGAAATAATTTAATTTGTTATGAAGTGGTTGTTTGGATTCCCCCAGCTCATTTATATTTCATTTTATTTCTCCGTTCTGAAACTTTCTTCATATATAAATATTCTTCACCTTCTATTTAAAAAAATTATATTCGTTTCAAAAATATATGTGTTAGCGTAATATTTGAAAGTATTCACTTAAATAATAGTTATTTATGTATCAAGGCCAAAAAGTACGTTTTGGCCGAGGTGCATTATTACATTTTTTGTGCGATCGAATTAAAATTTAAATTTTTAGTAATTTTCAAAATTATAGGTTAGAAACTACGTGACATTCTGTCACTGACAGATGACGGCGTATGTACTGCATTACCGGTCCTCTCCTTAGCAACGGCCGTAAAAGTTACTTTTTCGGCCGTTGCTAAGGGTAAGCCGTTGCTAAGGGTAACGGCCTGAGAAGTAACTTTTACGGCCGTTGCTAGGGATAGGACCGGTAATGCAGTACTTTATGGTTGCTAACGCGTCCGTCAAACAGCTACTTCTAGTACGATCACACAAAAAATACTTTAATACATCGTACTAGAAACAGCTGTTTGACGGACGCGTTAGCAACCATAAAGTACTGCATTACCGGCCCTATCCTTAGCAACGGCCGTAAAAGTTATTTTTCAGGCCGTTACTCTTAGCAACGGCCGAAAAAGTAACTTTTACGGCCGTTGCTAAGGAGAGGGCCGGTAATGCAGTACATACGCCGTCAACTGTCAGTGACAGAATGTCACGTAGTTTCTAACCTATAATTTTGAAAATTACTAAAAATTTAAATTGTTTTTAATTCGATCGCACAAAAAATGTAATATGCACCTCGGCCAAAACGTACTTTTTGCGTTGATATATAAATAACTATTTTGTGCGATCGTACTAGAAACAGCTGTTTGACGGACGCGTTAGCAACCATAAAGTACTGCATTACCGGCCCTATCCTTAGCAACGGCCGTAAAAGTTACTTTTCAGGCCGTTACCCTTAGAAACGGCCGAAAAAGTAACTTTTACGGCCGTTTCTAAGGAGAGGGCCGGTAATGCAGTACACACGCCATCTGTCAGTGACAGAATGTCACGTAGTTTCTAACCTATAATTTTGAAAATTACTAAAAATTTAAGTTGTTTTTAATTCGATCGCACAAAAAATGTAATATGCACCTCGGCCAAAACGTACTTTTTCGGCCTTGCCAGACGCGGCCGAAAAAGTTACACTTTTTGGCCTCGATACATAAATAACTATAAAAAACCCACCATAACTTAATTATCGTAATACATATTATCGCTAAAATTTGCAAACCGTTTAAGAATATTTATTAATTCTTATAGACAGGCTGCACCAATCTAAATAAAATTTAATTAATACCTGTGTTATTATTAGTGCAAGAAGTTGGTTAATTGTACAATTGATATGCGTTTGGTTTTTACGGACCAGGGCTACATTAGTATTTCCTTTAACTTGCCATTAATCTCTCTCGTCTCTCTTATTTACAGATTTGTGAAAAAACATGTGTCTCATAATAAGATAGTTTTTAAAATTCTTTTAGGTTATTAAATATAATTCTTTTTTTGAACATATAAGTATTTATATACAGCAGGCAATTCAGTTTGAACGTTGCACCCCTACAACTTTAATGTCTTTAGAGCAAACCGAATAAATCTTTAATTTTTGTAAATCGCAGGAAATTTTCTATAAAATTACGTAACATGTTTTTTTTTACGATGAAAAATGTCAGACCGGCGATAGTCAACTTTTTTTTGAAATACGGAGCATACTTTTTTCATTTTTTCTGATAGAATATTTATTTTTATTTTAGATTTTGTACTACGGTTTTATTAATCTAAGATGCAACGTCTCCTATGAGCATAATCAAGATGTAGCACACAAAGCTGATTCCAAACAAATTTGACGAACTATATACAGGGGTGGCCAAGACGTCGACCGCGTTCGACTGGTCGACCGCAATGCCTCTGGAAGTCGCTCGTGAAGCTGACTTAAAATGTGACAAATTATAGTGATAAATTCAGAACATATTTGAATTTAAAAAATAATTCAAATTTATTTTCTGCAAATAATAGATACACAAAATACACATTTAAAATCAATAACTTCAAATAAAAGCTTCTGGAAAATAATAAGCAGGGATAAATATCCAAATATTTGGAGAGTTGTTGCATATTTTAATGCCTTTTTTGGTACGACATATTTGTAAGATTAGCATTTTCCTACATAAATGGGATAAAAACTAAACATAGGTCACAATTATCTGATCTACATCTGGAATTGTGTTTAAGAATGAGCTCAAGTTCATACGAGCCAAATTTTGACAAACTGGTCAAAATTATGTATGCATTGTGCAAAGTGCCATCAAAATAAAACAATTCTATTGTTTTTTTTTTTTTTTGTGAAATTTGCTTTTAATTTATTTTAATACAATTGTGAAACAATAATTTTCTTTTTTTTCTGTTTTCTTGAACTTCTTAAAATTCAGAACCAGTGCTAGAAAATAGTTATTTATAGGTAATTTTATAGTAGTCATAGTAAAATGTCTTCACCAGTTTGTGTCTTTTAGAAAAAAAAACGTCATCATTTCGTAAGTATTTAAAATTTCATAAAAAAAAGATACAGTTCGTAAGTATCTTCTAAAAAAAGTCATCGATTCGTAAATACTTAAAATTAAGTCTTAAAAAACACCAATGATTCGTAAGTACCTTACAAAAAACTTAGTCGCCCGCGGGTAAACTTTCTCTCAAAAGTCGCCCCTAACGACTAAAAGTTTGGCCACTCCTGAACTATAAGATGCTTTATGAAAAGGAAGACTTATGAACCTACACCGATAAAGCTGTATCCTACAATCGCAACTTTTATCCTACACATAATTACCGTGAAAAAAAAAACAAACAAATATAGTTAGGCCAATAAAATTTTCAAAATTAGCTGCAAGATGCTTAAGATGTCAAGTGAAACAGTACCGAGCTCGTGTATCATCCGCAGTACTTTCTTAAAAAGTAAATAAATAATTATCTTTAAATTTTAACGGCTATAGCAATTCGGTGACGACAATAAAACACTTTGTGTTAAATACGAACCGTATCTTAAACAAACTTTGACATATCGTTTGTAACACTTAGACTATAGGTGGGAAAATACTTAACAGGATAAATTAAACCTAATAATCTATTTGCGGGTCAGTTCGCTATGAGACAAAAAACTCGATAAAAATTGGTGGAACTTTGAAAAACCTGAAAGGGCGCTGGACAGGTCGTTAGCTTATATGGATCAAAAATTAATGATAACACTGTAGTTAGTTGTTCGTATGTATTGATTAGACGGAACGAATTTGGCCCATAGGACTCGCCTTTTGGTTAGATTATATACCTATTAAAGTATTTAGCTGTATTAAATTAATAATGAATTCAGTGTTTCTTATTTATAGAATCGCGCATAACAAAACGATGTCTACATAAAGCTGTTTTTAACAAAAGTTTGCACAAAAAACAGGGGTTTTTTAAGATCTGTTAGACGAAACCAATTGAAGGGGCTAGTGCAAAAAGGGTACAAGTGCATTTTGACTAGTATCGAGTAATAGAGTTGTAAAGTTAATTGCTTGCTAAGAATTCACCGTTGTGGTTGGAATATTTTAAATCATGGATGGCACTAGTAAGCCTAAAATGCACTTGAATCTTTTTTGCACTAATAGAGTGCAGCTTTAACTTTAGATGTATGTACTTATCTTAAAATGTAAAAAAAATCACTTATACCCGTTTTGCACCAACCCCTTCAATTACAATAAGGTGCTCACTAAAGCTTGTTAAAATGAAGCGCTCCTATAGCTATTATAATTTGAGGAATGCTGATAGACGGCAGACAGCAAATTAGTTATCATAATGTAGAGTGTACAAAAACAAATTTCAGTCGGAACGAATAAATTTATGTCAAAAGCAAAAATGTGTCTAACAAAACCGAACAATCCTTTTATACGCGTACAAAATGCTTAATGAAAAAGTTCATTTCTATTTCACAAGCTTTTATTTATCTTCAAATGTTTGTTTGTTGGTTTGCTTAGGTCAAATCTTGCAACTTAATTTTGATCCACTTCGTCTCCGTGACAATACACTTTAACACTTTTCTACAATCATAATTCAAGATGTCGACTCCAATATGGCAGACAATTTTGGCCATATATAGTATGACTCAGCTCAAAGTCGATATCTTAAAGTTTTCTAGGGTGCTGATTACGATTTTCGGGTCAAAGTTTAGGAATCCAGAATAGCTGTGCCAATATGGCAGAAATGACCAAAACTGAAATAATAATTTTTAAGTAAAAACAAGTCTTTTAGAAACAGGATTTTGTTAAAATTTACTTTTAAAAGAAAAAAATAAATTTTCGTAAAAGCTTTTAAGAAAATTTATTTTCTTCGTCTAAGCAATATTCAAATATTTACAATATTTACCTCAACAACAAATTAAAAAACCTTGGTAACCTGTACCACCTGAGTTTTAAAAGGTTTTACACCTTGTTTTTTTTTGTTTGTCTTTAAAAAAACTAAAAAACCTTTGTAACTTGCGTATTATTGAAAATAAATACATCAACCCTTATATATTTGCAATGAGAAAAAAATAAGGAATTTAAATAGGTTAACAAAAAGGTAAGTTTGTGTCATAACTTTTTAACGGCGAGCGTAAAACTTTTTTTTTAGTATAAGAAAATTAAACATAAAAATAACCTTCATAAATATTGTCGATATTTACAACAATAACGGAGATATGACACATTATTAATACGACAAAAAACACTTTTTATTCAATAACTCAAAAACCGTAAATGATAGAATATTTTTGGAAACGGTTCTGAGTTTGTCTCAAAAAAGTTTAAATTTTTGGTAATTTAACCGTTTCTCTATCTTAAATATTAACCGAGATACCCATGCAATCCCATCCAATTTGGATCACCCTGTATACCTATAAGGTAAAGTTCCCATCTTTACAGTAAGTAAGCACCTAAAATAGGTCAACAGTGCACTGGTTAATTAATTTTTAATTGGATGTTACCTATTGTAAGCAAGCATAAAACCAGTTATTGTTTTTATTTTTATTACATGTGATTCACCAGCATAATTTTTTGGTTAGCATATTATCTAAAAGGAAACACAGTTCTGCCTTTTCCTACTTCTATCCCCTGTGGCATACAGTTTTGTTGTGGCTTTGACGACAAAAAAGAGTAAAATTTAATTAATATTAATATTAATTTAATTCCAAAGACTACAAGTTCCTTTCTACCCCAAGTGAAACGAACCTCACATGTTGAGTTACGTTGTATAAATGAATAGTATAGATACAGACTTTTATATATTAGTTTAATATGAGTTCAGAGAAGAAAAGGCGTAATATGTATAAAAAAATATAACTTTTTTTATTGCCTCTCGCGTAATGTCATCAGATCTCTAACCAAGTCCCTTGATAAGATTTCTAGCGCCAAGCGTAGAGCATTCAATAAAATGGGAACACTTTCATTTTAAAGTACGAATTCGTTGGCACGCTCATCTTTACTCTTAATGTCTATTAAAGATGCATTTACGGTTTCTGTCGTAAATATTCCTTTCGTACAAGGAACAGATACGCGCGCAAGAAGCGTGTGGTTTGGTTAAAATTCACGAGTCGCCCTTGAGTGGAGCAAGAAGCAGGCAGCAGAAAGCACTTTGATTACAGACCGCAATTCCCGACATCGATTCAATTATATACTTTCCAGTTTCCCTCGATTTCGAAACTTTGTAAAACGCGAAAATTGTTCGCTTTTTATGAATTAATTTAGTTGGAGACAGTTCCTGTTCTGCTACTGGTTAAACTTGTACCGGGTTAGAGCTTTTATATCAAATTATAAAGTATTAACAAATTATTTAAAGCAGTTTTTATATTTCATCTTTTCGTTACAGCTACGCTGATGTTACACGGTACGGTAGACACAATTAAACAAGTAAGGGAAAAGCTTTTGCATGTTTTGTTTTACAACTGGTTCAGAAAAGTAGGAGTTATATTTAAATTATTTTCTACGGCTTGTTTTTGGAGAATAAAATATTTCTGTTCCCTTCTACGGTGACTATTATCGTAATAATAATACTGTGCAATAGAACAAATTACATCAGATTCTGTTCAACCACACTAATGAGAATAGGTTGTTGCAACGACGGAACTATATAGGTGAGTGGTTCAATATAATTTTAATTGTTAGAACTCCTACCGCTAGATGTGTCTCAATTATTCTAGGTGTCTCATTTTTGATAAAGCACTTATTAAATTAAAATTATAGAAGACTTCTGGGAGCAATGCATCGTTTTTTCTAATTTTTTATATAATTTTAAATCAAATTGCATACATTTATAGGATAAATTCTTTGTAATTATTTAACTTTTTGTAAGACAGATCTTGTACCGAAAAACAAAAATTGATCGCATTTTTTTTGTACTGAAAACAATTGTAAGTATTTTACATTTAAGATTTCCACTTACCGCATAATATTTTGGTTATTGCCCACACGAGTAATATATTTTTTTAACATGACATACCTAAGTAGAACGCATTAACCCTCAGAGTACCATGCGGGGTCATTGAGTGACCACACTATCAATTTGTGAATATTTTTGTTATAACTGTTTTTACGGATTTCTCCGTCTACGACTTTTATTTTTTTTCCTTTAGAAACATAATTCCAGCCTTGAAATTTATTTTGAATTCTTAACATCCATAATATCGCTATATTGTTAGCTGGGGTCACTCACCGACCCCGCCTGGTACTTCAAGTACCAAATTTGTATAAGAGAAGATTGCATGCAAAGCTGTTGTCGATGTATATAAATAGTGTTTGAAAAATCATTAGTCCGATTCTTGAACGTTAGTGATCATGTCGCAGAAAATTTTGAGTGAGAAAGAACTGCAGCAAATAGCTGAAAATATGACCCAAGTAGTGATCAAGGTGAACACTGTGATGTAGAGTCAATTGTCTCAGAAGATGAAGATACAATGTCCGGAGCTGATTCTGAGGACGAAAGCTGCGATCATTTTTCTTCAGATTCTGAAGAAGATGATAATCTCCCGACCCTTGGTAAAACGGAGAAGATGTGTCCATTGTACACGCAAGGAGGACAGGAAGTCCTCTATTGTTTGCGCCCGCTGTAATTTGTGAAACCCATAGGGTGGAAACGAAAACAATAGTATGTAAAAAAGATTGCATCGACAACGAATAACAATATTTTGATTATATTTAATAAATCTTTATGATTTGAAACATGTAACAATTTTGTTTTATACATCAAATTTCCCGCATGTCACATATAGACGGTAAGTCAGTTTTTTTTAAGAGAAACCAATTTTTAGGAATAAAACAATCAGTAATAACGTTGATAAATAGACTAAGAAGACTTATAACAAATAAACACGGAGAAATATTGTTAAATTATATCATAATTACCGAGATTAAGTTGGGGTCTATGAGTGAACCCGCGTGGTACTTTACGTGCATTCTTGGAGCCTGGTACTCTGAGGGTTAACATCAAAATAATTAGTACAAATTCTGCTGATTGCTATACGGCGAATCCTACAAAGCAACTACTATTTAATAATTACATGATTAGATAATTATTAGAAGATTGTTCCAATTACGCCTCCTAGAAGTGATATTGTAATAGGCATGTAAGAATCTATTGGGGTTCCTTATTGTTTTAAAAATTATGAAAAAGTTACGAGCATAAATTAAATTGGGAAACACTGCATAAAGAAACCATTTTACTGAATTAATTTATTTTAAGCACAATGAAGTTTTAAACCATGTTATTTTTTTGGGATATTTATTCTGAAATTTTTAAAAATAAAATAAAAAGAAGACGTATTATTAAACATACAAGAAACAACTTTAGGCTATAAAAATTACGTTATAAATAAAAACAATCACATTTACAAACAAAATTTGTGATATGCTTGTATGCGGCGAAAAATTGTGGCGGCGAAGAATTATGTAGGAGAAGAATTGTGTGGGCGAAGAAATGTGGGCGAAGAATTGTGGAGGCGAGGAATGTTCCTAGACCCATTTTTAAGACGCGGGACCAAGAAGCGGCTGTAACTGTAAAACTAAAAGAAGAGATAAATATCATCCAACTGCATTATATGTTTATTGTAATTAACACTGATTTGATTTAGCTTTATCTGATGTATGCCAAATTCATCACATTAGAAATTATTAGAGTGTGTCAAGAGGTTATACCTTTATGGATACACCATAAACGCAGTGTTTCCCAAACTTTCGACATCTGTGTAGGTACCCCTTTTATAATTTTCGTAACACTGAGTACCCCTCGTTAAAAAATAAATAAAAATAATAAACGAAAAACAATATTTATTCATAATAAAATACAAATACTGCACCAGGTGCAGCCAAAGCCCGGTGCAGCGCAGACCCCCACCAAACTCTTCCCGTACCCCCAGGGGTACGCGTACCACACTTTGGGAAACACTGCGCATAAAGAAATGCATGTTTTCAATTAAACATTTCTGATACTAGTCCCGACACAAGACAAGAGACATTGAAAAAACTTTTCCCATCCGGTTGGGTTGAACGCCATGAACCAATCATGATAATGGTTGAACTGCTGAATCTAAAAGAGATTGAAACATTTGTGAAGATGTAGTTACCAAATTTGAAACATTTCGCAATTCAGCAGATATTTTTTCAATAAAATAATATGTCAAAAAGCTAATGCGATGTTAAAAAAAAAAAACGGTTGACAATAACGAGATATTACTACACCACTTATGAATAATCGACAGGTGTAGATTACTAACGTAGTCTTATTTTCCTGAAATATATTTCCGAATTTCGTTATTTCTTTCATTTTAAGTTTCTGGAACAGAAATACCTCTTAGAATTTCTTTAACATTTTTATTTCAGGTAGAAACAAAAATGACTACAAAACTAAATTAGAATCATTATTAAGCAAACATAATTACGATTTCAATTAATGCAACTTCTACATTGTAATAGCAGAAAATGAGTTATGGTAGAAAATATGATTCCACTTTCCACTCACAAGCAAATATTACCAAATGGCCAAGTTCAATACTGTATCTGCAAGTGTGCGATATGGAAACTGATCAAAATTTTAGTAATCCTTTTCGTAACGACAAGCACAGTAGAGCGATCATTTTCAGTGCTTAAGTATTCAAAAATTGTCTAAGAAACTCCTTTCAGAGATCAAATTAACGGGTTTGGTAACGCTGTACATCTATAAAAAAATGACTGCCACAAAAAAAAAAATTTCAAAATTTTGCAAAAGCAAAAGAGAAAAATGTATATAACTCTGTAAATGATAATTATTTAAATATCTATGTTCTTTCTCTCGAGCCCGCCTGCAAATTGCTTTGGTTGCGCCGCAGCTAGAGCTTATTCATATTTTTAGTGGTTTAGTGTTTTTTGGCTTCTGTTTACTTAAATAAATACGTGTACATATAATAAAAATGGTAATAAATAGATAACGGTTTTTGTAATAAACAAACTTATTAACAAAAATATTTTGCTGCACCCCCCCATTTAAAATTGCTGGTTGCGCCACTGATGCTAAGATATAGTATTTTAAATGCAAACCAATATTTTTAGTATTTTCTGCAGCATTTTACAACACTGAAATGTTGTCTGCCTAACAAAATTTTTATAACCAGCAACATCGTTAATAAAATTGGGTTCGTTATTCCATAGTAAGCAATAATAAAGCTGCAATTTAACGACTGGCAAATCCAGACGAATCTTCTATAAAAACAAAGCAAAATAAAAATTAATCCTCAACGCAGTTATTTTTGTGATACTTATGCCACGTAATTTTATAAAATTGCGGTTTAATCGCGACCCAACAAATTTATTTCTTTGCATTCAAACAAATGTGAGCTTAATAAAACAAACGAGCGTCTGGTAGTTTAGTTCCCCAGCGAGTCGTTCCCGCCGGCCGAGGGCGCGCGGTACGAATCTTAAGTAGCAACCCGGGAGGTGCGCACCCATTACTTTTTCTAATGTTATAATAAAATTTGCAAATACTCCATATAATCCAAACGTGATCGTTGCGCTGCCGAATTTCTTAATATCACCATAGCGTCGAAACCTTTCGGAAACTAGAACAAGGAAGTAGTAATCCTTCCACTTCATAAAACCTTTTCGTGCGATCGCAAATTTTTCTACAGTGATTTCATAGATGCATAATTTGCACAAAATTGTTTTTGAAAACTGTGATATAAAATACAAGGTCATTTTCTCATTACGAATCTTGAAATATAAATGAAGACTTAAGTACATGTCTATGCAATCCCACCTCTTCAAAACTGGTTCAAATTATTCGATAATAAATTGTTGTCTATACTAGTTTCGAATCATTTGTCTCTTTGTAAGTAGATTATTTTGTTATTTGATTACAATTTATCAATTAAGTAAATAATTATCTACTGATAAACAAGCGACAGATTCGAAACGAAGAAGATACGCTTCCTTAAAACTGGAGCATATTTCTTTTTGTAAACGTTATTTGTAGCCAAATTAAGGATTATCGGCTGTGAAATAATTTATCCTACGTGAAAAATGGAAAAAGTGCAATTAAAACGACGTTATTCGAAAAGACGTATATCGAAACGGCGTTATTCAAAACGACGTAAATCGAAACAATACAAATTGGAAGAAAGTAAAGGGTCGCGCTTCACTGCCGCCTCTTTTGCCGGCTAAGTTGCCCTCTTCGTTAACAAATTTGTTGCTGCCACCGTTGTTATTTCTGTTTCCGCCTCCGTAGTCTTCTCTATTGCCGTCTCTGTTGCTTGACCCTCGGTGAATAAACTCTCATTTACTCGGCTCTAGAAGGCCTCGCTAAGTCGCTATCCATGGCTGGGCTCTTAGCGACCCGGCCTTTCATATACGATTTTTTAAATCTAGTAAAAAATTGAAAAAGTGCAAGGCTATGCAGTTTTTGCATTTTTTTTTTGACCAAAAATCGATTTTCCTTAAAACTAAATAAAATGGCTTCAAACTTCTTATACACGTTTGTTATGACCAAGTTAAGCAAGAAAAGTAAATGCTTATTAAAATTTATATTTATTTATCGTCAAAATGTAATACTTAAACCATTCAATTTTCACATAGGTAAATAACTAGTAATTACTAAAAAAAATTACCGTAATAACAATAAGCGAATAACATAAAATAGAAACAAAAATTGAACTAGTATTATCGATTCAAAGGTAGTAAAACTTGAATAGTTTTTGATATAATGTTGAACAAAATTTTAAGTGGCTTTTAGTTACAGATACATTAAAGTATATTACATAAACAAGAGTTGTAAGAAGCATATTACGCTAAGTGTAAAGTTCCACGTGTGCGTAATTATTGCTTTACAACTCGTGTTATGTAGCTTACTTTTTCTACGAACACATAATACATACGATTATTACGGCTTTTTGGCTAATATACACATGAATTTACGTTGTCTTGTCAATTTTGACGTAAGCCTACTTTGACATTTCTAGACAAGTGCGCGTTTTGCTTACCGTGCGTTATAACTCAGTTACTATATGCATACAGGCAGTGTTTGACGTAAGGCTACTTCGATCTTTCTAGACAACGTTTTGCTTACCGTACGTTGGGACTCACTGACGATGCATGCAGGCTGTACGGTAAGAGTCATTTACATTAGTGGTAGTAGAAAAAAATATTTATGGGTGTCTTAATAAGAACAATAATATCTGCATAATATAAGCAATTTTTTAATAACTTAAATTATAAAAAAATAAGAATTATATACGGATATTACTCATAGGGAATATTAGAGCACATAAGTTATTCAGGGATGAAATAGCCTACTGAAATTAAATTGTACCATTAATATTGTTACCGTCGATTAAGGTAGGATTGCACGAGATTAGGGATAGCTTAGACCATGTTATTATAATATAAGCTAACATACCAACAATGTGCTGCTTTACGCAAACTAACCCTACAAATGTGTAATACCTTCATCCGGCTAACAGAAATTGTAGCAAGAACTGAGTGAAATTAATAAAAGCAACATCCGCTGCTTCACAGCTATTTCGCTTTTAACTATTTGTGATAACTCTCGCAAACGTTTTTTTTTTTAACGTACCAACCAAGGTGTAAATAATTAAGGTATTTTAATGTAGGGCTTCGAGCACTTGTACTGTAACTTAATTTTTTTTCCATAGTAACACATGATAAAACACTATGATCAAATATGAGATAATTTAGAGAATGGGCTTCTAAACCATTATACTTGCGAACGTCAAAGTTTCTAAAAATATTTTAAATATTAAATTTTGCTGCTGAATTAAAATCGGAAAAATTTTGTGTCCAACGTTTTGTATGTTGTTAACCATCACCAACTTTGTTTTTTCTTACAGGAGCCTTTTGGATTATGGCATAAAAAATTAGTACTAAAAATTGTGAATTCATTAATATGATAAACTAGTGCTAAAACAAAAAAAAAGTATGATAGTGATTTTTAATAAAATCAACTGAGCGGTGAAAACAAAGCTGCACAAAATGTAAAAAAAATATGAATCTCGTAAATATTTTACAGGTTTTGTACTAATTTTATGTAAATTGTGGCTGTCAATAACATAAAATTACGATTAACAAAAATACAAACTTATGGTCAGTTCTATTTCTAAATTAATTTGTTTCGTATGGGTACTAAACTCTGTAATATTATATTGCATTAGATACAGTTAAAGACAAGACAATTATTGTATGAAGTATATATGAAATTTAACCGTCTATGGCCCAAATTAAATATATGGTATAAATCAAAATAATTTTTAATAAAATTAGTACAAAACATCATTACTGAATATAATTAGTAAAAAATTTAATTCCCCGACCCCACAATTTTTTTTGGGGGGTGTGTAACTTTTAAGTAACAATGGGCAACAAAAATTAAACAATGTAAGAAATAACTTCTATTCATTATGGAATTTTATGAAACAATTTGAACTTGGTGTAAACACAAGTAAATATTACATTGTGTACTTGACATTTTTGGAATGCCGATGCATCCTGGATATTTACAATGCCCTCGTAGATCTTTGTCTACGAATTTACTAAAGTAAATAAATGGAGTAAGCGGTTTATCTGGTGGATCTTCCAGATCCACCAGATAAAGGAACTCTTCCAGAGTTCCTTCCAAGGTCTTATCCAAATTATTTCCCTTGTTTCTATATTAGGTTTTTTGAATATGCCGTGCAATTTCTGATAGTAGAATATCATCTTCGCAATCAAATCGAAATTCATCATTTTCAGATAATTTTTTTTTTAAATATCTACGTCAGATAATGTACACTAAGCAACTTTGCTATCACTTAATAAAGAGTACTTTGATACTTCTCCATTAATTATTCGAGTTCTGACTGGATTTCTTTTATTTTCATTATAGCCGTAAAACTTTTCCAGAGAAAAAATCAGATCATATAAGTCCAGGATATCCTGATGAGAGTTACATACCTTCATCTGCCTGCCACTTTAGGTATAATACAAAGATGGAGATTTTTAATAAATTTCTATTATTAGAATACTATACAGTAGCAGTTTAATATTTTTATTTCACAGAAACTCACACATTTTTCTCACAAAACAATTAAAAAATACAAGATACCGTTGGGTACATAAAGAAGTCATATAATTATTTGAACAATTTACAACAGAGCGCACCACAGTATCGAAAAGTACGGTCCCATATTGTTACTTGAGAGTTACAAGCGACTACTAAGGCTGTAAAACGCACAGTTGTCCACAAATAAAATAAAATGTAATATGTAACTTTTAAGTCACACGGGGTTAAATTAAGTAAAATTGTGATGTTGTTTAAAACAAAATTAGTTTTATTTTTATCTACACAAAAACTGTTAAGTAGAGTTGTTGCTTAAAAGCAAATAATTTAAAGAATACGTCGTTAATTTTATATATTTGATACTTAAATTAAATATTAAATATTATTGCTTCCTGTCAATAACTGCCTAAATCGATTATCATAAAAGCATGGTAATTACTACAAATTTATGATAATAATTACGATACTGGACAAGATTTAATGATTTTGCTATATTTTGGATGGATTTTGCTTTTTGGCTGGCAATGTCAATTTAAAAAATTGATCTTCTTTGTGTTATTCGCCTTAATTTATCATATTTAATCTACTGTAGTGTAGGGTTTGTGATTCAAAATTTTCTTGTATTTTTTTTACTGCGTAAATGCAATATGGCGCCTATAAGATATAACAAAGTTGATAGATGTTAGTCCAATACAGACAAATGTTTTTTAATTTTATTAACAACTCTTTAAAAAAGAAAATGGTACCAAAAAGCAAACATTGGTTTTTGGCAACCATTTTGGCTATTGGTTTATTTTTCTCATTTCATTGATGTATGGGTTGTTAAGTTTATCTTTAAAAATATGCAAGTTATAACAATATGTTGGTATTTATTAAGTTTAATCTATGTGGTCATTGAAAAAAAAAACGTAATGTAGATAAGCTAGCTGTACTAAAATAGACACATACATTTATTTTTTTTTTATTATGTATTGCGTTTCATAATGTTTTATGATTTTTACTTAGTATTGCTGTAAAATCTAAATTATAACATGTGTTTAAGGTATAGCGCTCTCTCTATGGGCAATACAACTTTAAGATTTGCACCTTGTAGGTAACAATGTTTTTCGATACATATTTTTAATTATTTATTGAACTGTTCTTAAAACAGGCAGCCTTAAAATGACAGTTAAATACATTTTATGAATGAAGTCGGTTTTCTGTACAAACTTTGTTCGTTGTGTTAAACAGGATTAAAAAATCAATTTAAATAACTGTGTTTTTGTCGTCAGTGTACCCTCATTATATAAAATATTTAATGGTTTAAAAAATAATTGTCTTGTGAGTTTATGTGTCGTAAATTAGAGACGGTAAACCAATGGTAAAAGCGTAAAAGAAATAGTAGCTGTTTGGAAAAAGCTCACAAAGTTTTAAAATGACGTTCAGACTCGCGAGTCATGACAATCATTTAAATTACTTGACCTGCTTAGTGGTAATATCAAAGTCAACAACACTAACAGCACGAAATGTACTAAAAATATGCTGTTCATTTATGAAATTCTTTAGAACAAAGAAAAGCATTCCTGTTTTATTTTCGGTAAAGAATCTCTGTAAAATGTGAATTAAAATTATTGCACTTATGCTCAAGTCTTCACAGGAATGAATGTATATCATACTACCTTTAATGTGCATATTTTTGAAATTGATGAAAACGTGCATTGTGACGGAAAAAGATCGGCTTAAAACCATACACGTTTTTTTTTTCGTAATACAACAACATTCAACTGTAAGTGTATAAGCGAACTTAATTGAAATTGAACTTTATGTTTTCATCTCAAGATCCTGTTATTAATAAACCAATTTACCGCAAGCATAGAATAAAAATGTATACGTTGAATATTTGCATATAACGAGTACTTTAAATTTTTTTTAAATAAAGAGTTATGTCATGAAATTATTTTGTGTCGAAGAACGTTTAACCTGACTGCAAGCATAATACGCAAAATATAACGTACCAAGTACGTTTAAGAAGGTTCAACAAATTTTGTGTTTAAATTGTATGGTTAGTTATGCTTTTGCGTTGATTTTAATTTATTTTGCGCATATTTTTAAAGTTTTGCAAATCAAATGGCGCTTGACAGTCAGAAAAAAACTGTACCTAGTAAATTGGGATGCTTCAATAATTGCATTTTACAAAGATGTCTATATTTTGCTGTTACACATGATAAATTATTATTGTACTGTTGTTCTTTACAAGGCAATCATTTCCTAAATGCATGCATTAACTTTTAAATAGACATCCTAAACACTAACCAAAATAATAGGTATTATGTTTTATAATTTCTTAATAGTTTTAATATCGAGTATGCTAATAAAACAAGGTTCGATTACGTTTAATGGGTTATAGCTTGCCTAAGATAAGACGTAATTATCTTTCAAAATCGATACTTTTCCCGCGATAGCTACTTAATTGCACCGTAAACACTATCTTAATGCAACTGCTTATGGAAGCTCAACATGCACATCCAATTAGCGGCTAAGGAGGAAAGGTGGAAGTGTTTAAACATTAATTAGTGTAGCTCAGTACATCCCTTAGCCATTTAATGAAAAAGATTTAAAGAGGATCTATTTCTCACGAAATGGTGCCAAGAAATTGTTTTAATAATCTTCTGCAAATAGTTAAGTTAGCGAATAATTTTTTTGTGATATTTTATAAAACAAATTTTTTTACTCACACATAGTTAACGTTAGTTCTTTAAAAGTGAATGTAAAACAAGATCTTGTTTTGTTTAAATAATCCATTGCTTAGATGATATAGCAACGAAAAACTTAAATAGACCAAAATGTTTAAACTCCAATATCTTGGCTATCGTACTAATACCATACCAAAATATACCAGATGTAAAATTTTAATAGATATTGTTTTCTATAAAAGGGTAATAGTCAAATTTTTATTTATAAATATTTGTACAAGAACAAAACCACTTTTTTTTTAAATGGTAGTCGACAGTTGTAGTAGGTGATGACTTAGATACAAAGATTATTCTTTCTCTTTACAATGATATAATACCTACTTTATTAATTTGTTTACCTATTTGCAAAAATAAGCAAAATAACTAAAATATTGCGATATCTAAGGTAAAAATTAACTTAACGTTAAGAAATAACCGACTTCTGTTGTTTTATTACGATTCTTGCTAGTCTGTCCTGTCACTCTTTAAAAGGTGACATAAAAACAAATGTAATGCGAAATTATATAATCATACTAATCGTTAGTATCTGCAAAGTTTAGGAAACTAACTGTTACATGCATTAACTTAAAATACACTTAAAAATATTCAGTAAAAATCGAATGTGTGCATGTTAGTAATAATAATTATGAAAATAAAATACTCATGTCATTGTTGCACACTTTTTATTTAAACGTTTCAAAAAAAAAGAAACGCACAAAAAACGGACAACTTTTCAGTTTTAGAGTAATTCAAAATTATCCATGCCAACCAAATATAAAATTTTAGTTTTAATTCGAAAGCAGGTTTTATAGCCTAACAAATAACGTAGGTGGTTGCTTTCCTAAGCCAATAGGACTTGAGAAATTCATCATTAAGGGGGAACTAAATCAATGCCGAATTTACATTGGTATAGTAGCTAAAGCAAGTTACTAAATCAAGTAGCTAAATTTAGCTACTTGCAACGTGTAGACACTTTTGTTTAGTACTTGCGCAAGTAAACAATTTAGTGATTAGTAATTTCTATTTACTTGCGCAAGTGACCTGACCTGCGCTTCCTTTTTAAACGTCACTGTCAAGTGCGCTTAACGTGTGTAAAAAGTGTAAAAAGAAAAAATATGGCACTAGTACGTTGGGGTGAAGATACCACAATTAAATTTTTCTTATCACCCCGTACCATTTCCAATAATTCTTCGCTCAAATTTTCAATACATGTTTTGACTGATAAGCGGACTATCGCACGATAGTCCATTTCTGTCAGTTTACTAAACAACTTCACTAAATTGTGTGTAGACGCATAATTTAGCTACTTGATTTAGTAACTTGCTTTAGCTACTTGCTTTAGTTACTTGCATAAGCTACTATACCAATGTAAATTAGGCATTAGTCGAAGTGTCAATTTTTGCAGAAGTAATAATACACGTAATGTTATATTTACATCTCTTTCTAGTACACTAGCAGAAAACAATAAAGCAAAACTAATTTCCCCCCCATATTTCCCCGCCATATATTCGTTCATCACTCTTTATCTTAGCAGTCTATCATTGTCTATTTTTAACCCTGAAAGCGTTTTCCTAGCAGCCTATTAGATCTTAGCAGCTAAAGGCGTAAATTTTATAGTAAGTATTACTTTCAGAAAAATTAAATATTACAAAGTTAAAGTTTTTTTACTGTAATAATCAATATAAATTCAGTGTATAAATAGTTTTAATTATTTCATATTTCCTATAAAAAGAAGAAATAAATAGAAAAATTGTGATGTTTAATATAAGTTGGTGTGGATCTGTGGATATACAAGGGACATTAAAGGTGGCAAAAATTTCCTCCATCTGTGCATATCCATTGCCTGTTGCAACATTGCACTTACCGCTGTTGTATTTAAATTTAATTCTTTATTATCAGGACAATTATTAACGTTTTTAGCACAATTTCTTGAATTTGTTGCATAAAGAAACCTACATCAACTAATCGCATTCCATCTAATTTGGCATCAAATTCATTCAAATTTAATTGTTCCTCAACTTCGAAATCATCTAATTTATGGTCTATATCATTATAACTAAACAAATATGTTCTTTTTTAGTTATTGCAGTTATTACTAGGTACAATAATTTTTTTTTAATATTTTACCAGGTATTTTCATTTAAATTAATTTCCCCCAAAACAACATCGGAATTGCCAATATTTATTGCTTGACCAGGTACAGTGACTATGTTTTCTTCACGCATTTGTCTAGATTTAAAGAAAGAGTTATGTATATATAAGATTTTAATTATGTATTGTTTTAGAAATACTATAAACAGTCAAGTACACTCAGAGAAAACTCCTCTTGATTTAATGCAAATTTGTATTCATTCAAAAGGAATGCAGTTTCCAATACGCCCAAAAGGAGGCAGTTTTAATTCTAAACTGCAAAATGTTTTGATTTTGCAGTTTAAATTCAATGCATCACAGTATTAATTTAAACTTGAGATAGTTTTAAAATAAAACTGCGCAATGTTAAATTAAAACTTGTTTGTATTGTTTTCAATACCATATTGTTTCAATTTAAAATGATGTAGTTTCGAAAGAAAATTAATAAGCATTGAATTAAAATGTACCTTTTTTTATTTCAAAATGTATTTACTCTTAAATTTAAGAAAACAATATTTTGTTTCAAAACATATATTTTTGAACAATTTGAGGGAAACAGATAATGGGAATGGTTCTCTATACACTAATTGGTACAGAAAAAACAGCAAATCAAATCGATTAATAAATTTTTATTTACATCACCCACATCACCAAAAAATAAACAATAAAAAACATTGAACGATCGATAATTTTACTATCTGAAAAAGTAGCTGCTACTTTAAAGCAATATGATATTAATTTAGTTTTTAAAAATTATTTCACTTTCAATGCTATTCAAATAAAATTAAAACATCATGTACTCAAAACTAATCACGAATTTAATTTTTACAATATTAGGATAATTAGATTTATTTTACAGTCTTAATGGTGTGTAGGTCTTTCCATCACTAAGAATAGAAATGTGACACGGCTTGTAATCATTTATAGAATTGTGTTCAATAAAATGATAATTATCTGTTAAACAAAGCTCATAAGCATATAAATGCTCTATTATCTGAACAACTATGTAGTCTCTAACAATAAAATAATACTTATCCATATTAACATCTACCAAAGTATGAACAATACAACTAAAAATATAAGAATCGTCAATGAAATTCCGATTTACGACAGTGCCTGCCTTGTATCTAGTTCCAAATACTTGAATCCACTTAACACTGTTGAGATTAATCACAATGTCCTGAGGTATGTTTATTTTTAATTTCAATAATTCCGAATTTAGATTACAATTTTTTATAGAGCCAATATATATGTTTTTGTCAAGTGCTTTGTTAGCAAAAATTTTAGTAAAAATAGAAATTTGAGATTTAAGTATCAATGTGTAAGCAATATTAGTTCTTGATTTGACTGCACGAGCATTCGCTTTAAGATCTTTATGTTTAGCTTCGTAGCGCATCGATGATAAGTATGGAAGGGGACCAGCAGATAATAACAATCGTGGGTAGTGCAACATGAAATGATGTTTTGGTTTTAAATCACCAAACAATTGAATGTAGAGGGCATGGTGCTCTGATATGATTGTTTTTAATAATTCTGCATAAGAATTGCTTGTAAATTTAGAAGTTATAATAGTAAACAAATGACGTAATAACAAGTATAAGTCCCATACACGATCTCCTTCCGGAACAAAATCTCCAATTAAGAATGCAAATATTTCTAATAATGTTTTCATTTCTGATGCTGATAATATAATGAGTTTATTAAGAACTTGACTTTTAGGAATTTCAGGTACCTTGTTTCGGAAAGCATTAAAATTGAAAAATTTTATTCTATTATTTAGAGTGTCCAAAGTAAACAATTTTCTTGCACATATGTAGTAATTAATAATTTTTCCAATTTCATAACGGCATACTCCTTCCAGTAAATCATGCATGATGTCACATGAACAGTTAATGGTTACGTGAAAAGTGGGAATTCTATTCCAGATACATTCTTCTTTAACGCCTGTCTCAAAATTAGCTAAATCTTCGGAATAATTCTGAACATTCCGTATGAAAGCAGTATTTTCGTAAATTTGGTCTTTTGTTTCAAGTTTTGAATTGCGACAAAATCGACAGAAAAAATTTGCATTAAAGCTTTCACTATATCCTAATATTTGATTTAATCCTAAATTATCCCCCAACATCAATACCAAGACAAAATATACTTTTATTTCTCGATTGTCAACATTTACAAGAATTCCTTCTGTTTCTAAAAAAATTAAATCATCAATGAGTTCTTTATATATATCTCGATTTGAAAATGTTTTTCTAATATTACTATTATGAAGTTGAATTAAAAATATATTTTCTAAAAATGAATTAAATTCTGGTGGCAAACAAGGCAGACTGCAATAAATGGCTGTTAATTTTTGTTTTCCTGCGTGACTACCAAGTGGATTATTAATTTCAAAATCGTCACTATAAATAAATAAGGGAAGAACAATTTTATTATCAAACATATTCAGAATACTTTTCCATAAAGTCCCGTGAGTTATATTTATAATTAGATCTTGGTTTTCTAATTCTTGCAAATAATTTGAAATTACTGCATACACATTGTTTGTCTCTAAAAAACATTTTAACATTTTAGGTAAAGACACATATTGGCCAGTACAGTTACTGTAATCTAAAGTAACTCTAGACCCAATTTGTTTATTAGTTAATTCCTCACCTATTAGTAAGGTTTTTGGTTTAACAAACAAAGGCGAATTTTCCAAATACTTGAAACGTTTGTATTCAGTCTCTAAATTTTTAAATGGATTTGACAAAATTTCTGCAATTTCTTCAAATTCCCGATTAACAGAAGAAGAATTAACATATTTTACCAAAATACCAGTAGCATCTTTATACATTTCGTTTACGTCTGTAATTATCGTTTGTACGATATTTCTTGGAAGTGAAAAGTTACTATACAATTTACAAGCGAGTTGTAAAGCTGCTGTAGACATGAAATCTGCAAACATTTCTTTAGTAATAAGAGTATCATCGTTTTCAATTTCTACAATACTTTTATCGTCACTACTTTCGCAATACACGTGATTAATGGAAGTACAATTTTCTTGCACGAATAAGTTACATGGCGTACCGGAATCTAAATCTGCTACAGGATGTTTTTGCAAAATGTGATTTTGAAATTTATATCTATTTTGAAAAGTTCTACCACAGTTATTTTGACAACATTTAAAAAAATTTTCATATCCATGAAAATATTTCAAATGAATGAAAAAAGATTTTTGGTTTTCAAAATTTTGCTTGCACGTTGGACATTTATAATGATTCATGTTAACTAATATTATTGCACCTCATTATTCTTTCAATTCCGCCAAAATTGTTTCAACTTGTGGAATTTTTCGTCCTCCACCTGTTCGTTTTGGATTTCTCTCTTCTGCTTCTAGATTATATACTGCTTTTTCTAGAAGCATCCAAATGTGCTCGCTGGGTTTCGGATAGTGTGTATCCAACACATGGAATGACTTAAAACAAACATCTAAACATTTCAAGAACGATTCAAGTTTATACCGAATGTTATCGATGCACACGTAATAATCTTCTGTTGTGGTAAATGTTGGGCCAACTACCACAATGAATGGTTGCAATCTTGTTTTCTGTCTTTTATGTTCCTCTCTCCGTGTATTTATGATCCTGGATATGTCGGCAGGAATCTGAAGTATAGAAAATACAGTAAAATAGACAAAATATTTATAAACATGTTTTTCTTTTCTTTTATTCTTACACTGTCTTGCAAAATTTTTGTGTTTTATAAATATCTAAATTTTTGTACTATTATTTTTGAAGTAAGACTGTATAACAATACAAATTACCTTAATATGAAGTATCATACTCTCGAGACATTCAATAATCGATGGTTTACAAGTTATCGCTTCCTGGTTTGAAAATCTTCTGACCGGAGGTAAAATAAATGATAGGAGTACTGCTTTAAGAAGGTTTGATGAATCTTCAAAGTAAAATAAATACCAATAAACACCAATAAAAGAATAATAAGGAAGGAACGTACCTTCTGTAATATTATCACCTGAGTCAATAATACTTTTATACTCTAGCCCACTCTTATCTGTTATTGTCCTTTTTGATGTTAATTTGGTATAAAAAGTATCAAAATTATTATACAAAGCCATTTCTTTTTTTGGGAACATTTGAGCAAAATCTGCCTCGATCTGGTACAAAAATTAACAATAAAATATAACAATCATATCGAATAAGTGATAGTTGCTTACCAGTAAATGTCCGAATGATTTTTTAAGAATTGGCCACTCCAAAAGAAAATCGTCCAGTAGTTCGCTATTATTTCTTTGTCTCAAATCATATGACATTTTCCATTTTATCAGCACCAGCGAATATGGTTCTGAATTGTTTTTCAACCATTCTTGATGGCTATTTAATTCAGTGTCTAACACATAAAAAAACCTAATAAGATAGAAAAATTTAAAAAAGAAAAATTATATACCTGGTGATGTTACAGTTTCTTCACTGTGAACAACAGTTTCTTTTTTTTTTTTCCGCATACCCAGTTTCGTTTTCATGTTTCGAAATTTATCAGGTAATTTTCCTGTCGCATTAATGTATCTATGGTTGATACGTGATGGTGGGACATAATAAGTTCCAACAGTTTCTTTCGGAAATAAGCTGACTACTTGTTCAGCCAAGTCTTTAAAGTTGTCATTTGTGAGTGTTCTTAAAGAAAATTGAAAAATTCAATTTTAATAAATATAACGTAAATTGCAAACATACCTTCCCGAAGCCAGTGCATCTTTTACTATTATAGACACTAATTCTTTTCGAAACTCTGGTTTAATTAAACCAGATTTTGTGCACTGTAAAATATGCTGCCCAGCACAGTCATTCTCTAATAACTGTTTGACATTGAATATACATCGTCTTTTTGTAGGAGAAAGTAACGACGCACTCAGTTGGAGTATCGAAACATCAGATTTTGGTTGTGGATTGATCGGAGAAAACGATACAAAAGATCCCACTTCAGTGAAATTTGCCTCATTTTCTAGATGTACCGGTGAACTAGTGAGAAACTCTAACTCTGATGACGGTGTAGATGACGACAATGATGTAGAATTTGTAGACTGATTATCACAGATATCAACTGGCTAAAAAGGGCAATATATAGTACCGGTGGTGGAAGAATATGTACCTATATAATTTTTACCATCAGATTTTGCATCACCCTCGTATTTTCCTTCCATTCCCTCTGTCTCTTTAGAAAAATAGCTCTCTTTCCAATTGACTCAATCAGTTCGGTCGCAAATTCTCTGTCTATTTCCAGTAACGCTTCTTGATTTATATCATGTTCTGTTGGCAGATTTTTTTTGCAATATTACATTGTTTAATATACAAGCAAAAGCAAACTATAATTACATCCGAATGTCTGACCACAGTGGTCTGACAATCAGAATTATTAGTAGGGTTGCCATAGTGACTTTTAAAAAAAGATCCTCGCCTTTTATTTTTTTTTATCGGGGATATTGAATCATAGGCTGACAGGAACTAAGAAAATTTAAAAAAAAGGTCCTCGGCTTGCATGTTACATATTATATAGATCTTAAACGTAAAGATATTTGTCACTTCCTTTAATTTGTTAAAGAAGTTTTTCTTCTTGTTTTAAATAGTTGATAAGTCATATATTAATATTAAATGTTGTCATTCATTCAGCTTCCACAGTTTTTAAGGAAAGTCGACTTCGTTTTTCTCTCCATAAATTAAACATGATACTAAATATTCTAACTGAAGTTGCATTCGAATGAGGCGGGAAAATACATTTTTACATAATTTTACTAAATTTCCTGAACTTTTAAATTTAGAAAAAAACACTACCCATTTTGGGTAATACTTTAAAATCGTCATTAACGCCGCGAACATTGCGGAACCTTGCGGAACTTCAACTCGGTACAGTCCCGCCAAAAACGGAACGTATGGCAACCCCCTAATTTATTAGAATAATTCGATTAATTTGCATCTTGCAAATTTGTATTATTATACATTCTTACAATTTCGTATCAATTATTGTTATTAACACTTTTATTAAGACACATGCAATACCGACTTCACACAGTATATTACGTTATTACGACTAATTTAAACTTACTTTCAAAGATTGTTATGAGATCTTCCAATCCCCATAACAATAATAGGTCCCTTGTTGTTTTATCTGCCATAGGTATCACACACTTACACTTATTAACACCTTATAAGATGACAACTGATATCACCAAAATTATTGTTCCACGCAAAATGTCTGATCAAGCGCGATCATCAGTATCGCCGATGATGCTTCAGAAGCATGCGCACGACAAGTTTTGTGAATTTTAAACGTATCAGTTTTCAATTAAAACTGTCAACATTTAAATTCAAAACGTAAAGTATTGAATCAAAATATGAGGTGTATTAAATTTTTGTTTCAAAACTTTAATGTTTTGATTCAACCCAAAACAATTTAAAACGACAAACATCTACTTTTCAAAACCTTTCTTGTTTTAAATGAACTTAACACAAATTTTAATTCAAAAAAATAAGTTTTATCTGAAATATGTTATGTATTGAATAGCCACAAAAATTTCAAAAACGGGAAATGTATTGAAACAACAATTTTATTTTTCTCAGTGTAGCATTCATATATCTATCTATACAATAGAACTGTTCACTTGCCTTTACAAAAATATATATTCATTTAAGTGAATTCAATTTTGCGCGGCTGAAATTTTTTGAAATAGTAATGAATCTACTAGACACCAGATTAAATAGAGTTTTTGAAAATTAAATTAGTGTCAATTCCATATAATCCCGGATTCAAAAATATATACATGCAGTTAGGAGAATTAAAGGAAGATCATAATAAAGGTAATGCTACTATAAGAATGGTACAGTTAGTTTGTACTGATTTCAACGAACTCTTTTAATTAAACATACTCTCTTGCTCTTGCCATTCTCATTCTACGTCTTGCTGATGTTTTTCGGCTATAGTAGTTGCTTTTACTATTTAAAAATGTTCGCCCCATGATCTATTTTATAGTATAGATCAATGTTTCTCAAACTTGTTACCAATAGCTTACAATAAATAGTTTTGTGGACAATATTTTGTTTTTAACTTAGCCTGGTCAATAAATTTGAATGATTTTCGAATATAATAAAAGGCTTGGGTTGGGGGACCCCTTCAGATAGATTCAGGGCCTCCAGGGCTTCGCAGACCACACTCTAAGAAATACTGGTATAGATTCTATAAGAATAAATTGACGTTTAGATTTTTCTGTCATTTTTTGTGTTGTATGTTGTAGAACAGACATACGGCGATAAAATGGTGGGGTATTGCAGCGCCTTCGCTTCGGAAAGTAAATGTGAAATTTCTTTAAAAAATGGGTTTCTTAGTTCAAGTTTTTAGAAAAAGATTGTGAATAAATTTATTTCAAATTAACAACAATTATTAAAAACATGTTTCTTAACGGCGGTACAGGACGATATTTTAATTTTAGCCAATAGTTTACAAATATTGATGGTGTAAACAGACGTCAATTTTTAGCTAGTTTTTAATATTTTTTTATGCTTAACAGTATTAACTTTTTTAAAAATCGAGCCTGTACCGCCTTTCTCGAACCAATAATCTGTTTACTTACAAATTTTTAAGTACTTTTGATAATTAGTGTGAGAGAAAAATTTGAATTATGAAAGCTGTTTTATTGCGTGCCTTTAGTTCCCCCTTAAAAAGACGGTTTCACAGTAAAAATATTGGGGACGAAAGGGTTTTAATACCAAATAAAATAATGCAAGGTAAGATACCTTAACGTTATAGAATAATTTATAATAATTTGTATTTAGATACTGCAGTTCTGGATTCAGATATTTGTCAAAAACAAATTCTTTTGATTACATTTGGTTAAGCAATTTGTTTAACTATCAAATAAGACTTTAATTACTGTCATTATGAATCTTAAGCTGTAAATTAACAAATCGTTAAAAATATGTAAAAAACATTATTCTGGTATATTCATTAGGCAAAGTCTCAAAAAGTCACGTATATTTAGTATAAGTTGTAATGCAAACCATATCAAAGTTTAAATGTATAGGGTTCCATTTTAATTTGAAAATGAAATAAAATATATAATTTTATAATAAAATACCTGCGAACCTAATAAGTTAATCTGCAAAATCTAAAAAAAAATTAAAAGAGGCCTTTGACCTAGTCGGTATATAATTGATTATAAATATAATTAAAAATAAATCAGGAATTTTACAGGAAAGACTTGCAGTGACTGTTTAGTTTATTTAACTTAATTAGTATTTTTGTTAATAACAATATTTTTTCAATTACTGCTCGTTTGAGCTCTTTACTATAATTTATATATTATTTATATACTCCTATCATTTATCCTTTTTATGAACAAAAATCGATGTGGCTTTAATTGGACAATTTTGCAATAATGCAATAAGTCAACGTTATAAACACAATTGTAGCAAGTACTTTGATTTCCATGGTATTCAAGAATGATTATGTAATTATAAGAATGAAAAATTTAAACAAGAATGGTTATAATTTGAATCATAAAATATCTCGAGATTTTGCAGACAAGTTTTTTCAAAATAAATTAATATTATAAATTCCACATTGCCTAAAACTATTTTTACAACTGTCTCTTGCTTAATATTTCAGCACTAAATGTAGAAGCGATCGTTCCAACGTCCATTTTTCATGAAGGAATTTACGGTGCTATTATTATTAGCACTGCAAATCCTACATATTTATTCCGAAATTTAGTATCCTGTTATAATTCCACATAACAAAGGATATTACTGCAGTTAGTAGAGCTCGTAAGGAATTTAGCTAAGTGTTGAAACTTGCTAGTGAAATATGTGGCGGGCGTCTATTATTAGGCATTCCTCCTGGCCATTGTACTTGCTTGGTTGGTTTCTTGACCGTCTGAACGTCTCCTTTAGTGTTCCTTGCTCCTATTATGCTTAACTTATCAGGGCGTTTGCCAACGTCCTTCTGTACGTACTGAGCTTTGACTTCTGGTCTTATACTTGAAACAAATGTATTGTCAGGCCAATCCTGCGCTAACAAGAACAGCATAATCAGGTTGAGCAATCTTTTTCGAGAAAATTGCAATAGATAATTTGGCGCAGAACTAACGATCGTTCCAGAAATTTATTAAGAGCAAAGTGCACCTAAAGTAGATAAAATGCATTGATATAACACTAGTGAAGTCACTTAGCCAATTTAGAGATAAAATATTTTACAGAAATTTATGTTCAAACTGTGTCGACCTAAAACATTGTGTTATAAGATAAGAAATTGTTGAAAGTACCTAGGATTTTAACACATATTCAGGGCCGGTTTTACCATAATGACTCTGGGCAATGCCTAGGGCCGTCAAAGACGAATTTGAAAAAATCTTAACCGATGCGGGAAACATCGATGAGGTCTAAGGTGTAATGCCCAATTTAAAAGAAGAAAGAGTTGACTTAAAAAAAAAAACAATTTGTGTATAAAGCAGATAATGAAATGATAACAGATTTTAAACCAAAATTGAGGCAGACTTTTGCTTTTTACTTATAGATAAAGCAAATGCATATGTTGATTAAAAATGTAAGCATATATCTAAATTTTTTTTAAATTTGGTTTTCTTTTAAATACTTATACATAAATTTAAAAAAATACTTCAGCACAACTGCTTAAAAAATGTTTGACTTTGTAACATTATTAAATTTAAGACATGATAATTTGAGAGCCATTGGCGGAACATGCTTATGTAGTGAATTACAAATAATAGCAAGGCGAATAATAAAAATACTATACAGGGTGGTGCTTTTTTCGATGCTCACCATTGCTATCTTGAAAACGCTAAGAGATACAAGGTCGGTTAAATTAGAGAAAAGTTGCACATTTTTATGGCTATTAAGAAACTGAAAAGAAATCTTGAATATTTTCGTTTTTGATTTATTACAAAAAAACTGAAAAATGTGATTTTAGAAAAATATTATTATCTTCCCTACCATTGACGCTATTTCATTTAAACTTGGTAACTTTATGTTTTTGACCGTCCTGGGTTTAATGACGTCAACAGAAATTTTCTAAGCCTTCTAGATTTCAAGTTGCGATAGTCAACTTTTTTATTTCTTACGGCCGCCATATTGAGTTTTAACACCATCAGACAGACAAAAAAATTAGCTTTTCAGATTGGTAACCAACATGCCTTTTTCTTTCTAAAAACTTGTTGAAATTTGAAAATTTTGTGTAAATAATTCATAAAATCGAGAATGCTCCAAAAAACAATTGGAACTATAATGTAAATAAAAGCTACAGAACATTTTATTGGTCTAATGATAACGAAATTAAGATTGTTGGAAACATATTTACAAGATATATTAGGCGAATTGCCATTATTAACAATTCAAAATCAACAGTAGTTTCAGCAAGAAGGAGCTGATCCTCACAACGCCCGCATTGTAAAAGGAAATTAATTTAGATGTACGCTTTCAAAATTCATGACAGTACGTTTGGGCCTGTTCATTGGCCTCCGCGATCGCCATGTTTAACGCCTATGGATTACTTTTACATTGATGTTGTTTATGCAACCCTAACGGAAAATATTGAACCTCTTCGCAGTAAAATCAAAAATGCTTTCGACTCTTTTTCGAGACAAACTATCCTAAAGGCAGAGGACGAAATGAATTTGACTAACCACTACATCATACATAACGGCGCGCACTTTAAACAATTTAAATAATTATTTATCTGGTGTTCTAAATTTATTGTCATTTCGTTATTTTATTAGACCAATAAAATGTTCTGTCGCTTTTATTTATTTCATAGTTTAAATTTTTTTTCAGAACATTCGCGATTTTATAGATTATTTATACAAATTTTCAAATTTCAACAAGTTTTTTGAAAGAAAAAAAGTATGTTGGTTACCAATCTGAAAAGCTAATTTTTTTGTCTGTCTGATGGTCTAAAAATCCAATATGGCGGCCATAAGAAATAAAAAAGTTGACTATCGCAGCTTGAAATCTAGAAGGCTTAGAAAATTTCTGTTGACGTCATCAAACCCAGAACGGTCAAAAACATACAGTTACTAAGTTTAAATGAAATAGCGTTAATGGTAGGGAAGATAATAATATTTTTCTAAAATCACATTTTTCAGTTTTTTTGTAATAAATCAAAAACGGATCAAAATATCCAGGATTTCTTTTCAGATTCTTAATCGCCATAAAAATGTGCAACTTTTCTCTAATTTAACCGACCTTGTATCTCTTAGCGTTTCCAAGATAGCAATGGTGAGCATCGAAAAAAGCACCACCCTGTATAAATAAATGTCCTGTTAGATAAATGTAAAAATTATTTAGAATATAATTTTTCAAATGTGTTTATTGTTCTAAGAATTTTTGAGATATTATCAGTATCGGTAGCAAGTTCAGAAATGAGTTTTTTTAATTAAAACTTACATAAACGTACACTACTTGCTACCTATACGACGTATTAGGAACGATTTATTTGTCTGGTAATATTTTATCTATAGAGCACAAAATTGCATCCACAATCGTTTTGAATAAATTAATTCACAACTTCGACCAAGCAAAAGCCCGACAAATTAATATTTGTATATCAGGTGTCAAAGTATTGGCAGTAATCATATACTATGTATGTGTGTACAAATATTTTAGTATTAATTAATAAGAGAATATTTAAAAATTTATATTAAAATTATTTTTATAAACATAAATATGTTTCTGGGGGTTAACCCGCGTTAAAATTTGTTCATTAGCAGCCCGACATTTAGGTTAATCCTCAAAGATATATTACATAATAAAGAGTGGGAGGGCCCAAATGGACTTTGCCAAGGGGCGTCAGATACTCTTGCGCCGGCCCTGCACATATTAATTCAAATTTCGCCTTCAGAAACATCTCAAAAGAAACGACTCCTAAGTTTACATTTCATGAAAGGTAATGATTAGGTAGTTTGAGTTGGTTCTTTGTAACACACAGTTTTAGAAGGCTCTGAAAAGTTGTTTTTCGCCGTCACAAATATTTAACAACTAACACGTTACATTCTGTTATGTAACAGCTGAAATGTACTGCGCTATTACTGTCACAAATACACATATCCCTAATTTAACACTCAATAGGGACGTCACCAAAAACATGGTAGCGGTATTAATTGAAATTACATATTGACAAAATGTACCTATAGCATCAACGTAGGAAAATACCCACGATGCCATGGGCGACAGAGTGTTATCGCATCGATAATTGTGGCCTGCAAAAACACTTTACAAGCTTTCACGTGTATGATTAATTAAACAGGATCTTGTAGTCAAAATCAAACCCCTTTTACTAATTTTGTTGTGTTCAGCTTGGTTCTCATTATAAAATTTGATTTAATATATTTGAAGCAAAATTTCGTATGATCAAAACTTGTGGCTCGTTTGGTTGATCCCAATTTGTTTCACCAAAACATGATTATTAGGTAAGCATACAATATTCACTGTTTCGCAAGAAACTCTAAGATTTTACCTGCATATTCATTTGTTTTTGAGATCTTACAAGGGAAGGTCACGATACGTTGTCGCTAGAATTTGATTCCGGCTGTGTTTATTACATTAAGGGCATCAAAACTAAATGTTTTCCAGAGTTATACGTGCCACTGGCCATTACCTTCGGAAAAATAGGGGAAAAACTGAACAGCTGATTAATAAAAGTAATATTTGCGATCGCGTTGGCCATGAAACCGTCAAAGACAAAATCGAAATTCTTCTACTTACCGATGCGCGCATCCTTTCCAAGTAAAATGGTGCAAAGTTTTTGAAAAAATCTTAAACAGTTCCGAAGAAAAACGCAAAAAACGAGGCCTTTGTAAAAACGGTTTTCCCTATGTTAAACGCCTATGCAAGTCGCATAGATATAGTATTACAGATATACGACAACTTCTCATGTCATAGCGCTTATGCAGGGGTTTCGTTTTTGACGTTTTTCTCCGGAACCAATCAAGATTTTTTCAAAAACTTTGCACTATTTTACTTGCAAAGGATGCGCCTCTTGGTAAATAGAAAAATTTCGATTTTATCTCTAACGGTTTCATGGCCAACGCGATCGCAAAAATGACCTTTTTGTACCAATTTTTCAGTTTTTCCCCTATTTTTCCGAAGGTAATGGCCAGTGGCACGTATAACTCTGGAAAACATTTAGTTTTGATGCCCTTGATGTAATAAACACAGCCGGAATCAAATTCTAGCGACAACGTATCGTGACCTTCCCTTGTTAGATCAGTGGTTTCCAACCTTTTTGTACCTACGCCCCCCTTCTTCAAAAAAAAATTTTGCGCCCCCCTCACTTTTTGTTACAATCTATTTTCATAAATACGGTTCTGATAAATAAGAATTATTTAATGGACTACAAAACAATACACCATATTCTGTATAAACAAAGTTCGTTTTGTTTGTTTGTATTAAAAAATTATATTTTGGTAACAGCTGCGCGCCCCCCTAGCAATAGCCTCGCGCCCTTCTAGGGGGGGCGCGCCCCACAGGTTGGAAACCACTGTAACTTAGATTATTAAATTTAAAAAAGTTATAAACTGTTTTACTACATCATTTAAATTGCGACAATCAAAGAGACCCTGAGACCGAAGGATCCTTACACATTGCATAAGTTTGCTTCATGATAAATTCGGTACTGGTTTAAGTACAAAGAGAAAAGCGTTTTGTTTTATAGAGGTCATTTAAAAATGAATTAAGTCTTAATTAAGGCATAATAAGTAATTATCATCCCACATTTTATTTGCTTTTGCTTTGTTTTGTCCCTGGTGCACTATTATAAAATGATTATCAACGTTTTCCTTAATAAACTGAAATGTGTATCTAGTCGTTTTATTCAATAGCGTTATCCAATAGCGGCTAATATAGACGTTACAGAAACAATTTGCAATCTACTCGTTGATTATTGCCATAGTTCTGCAGCTGTTGCTTCCCAGTGGAGTTCTAAATCACATTATATAAATAATAAGTTCGCAGTTAACGTTGAAACTGCATTATAAAGTTCGTCGTTTACTTATGCGCTATAAATTTTACATAAACTATGTACAAAAACAATGCTTGATAAAGAAACTTCTAAAAAAAAAACGACAAAAAGGGGTGGACTTAATCCGAATGCTTTACGGGGTATCTCGGTTACCATAATAGTTAGCGAAAATCGGATTTCGGTCACTTGGGCTATTTTTTTTGAGATAAGAACGCCTAGGTTATCAGATATTTTATATCGCTTTCCAATTTGGCGCTACAGAAGAAAAATTAAATTTCATCATTTTTGACAATTTACTATAAGTAACTCCTTTATTTGTAAAAAAAGATGTAAATGTTATATAGGTTTTTTACAAACATTTTTATAATTAATTGGAAAAACTTTTTTACATTGTTAACCTTAATGTTTAAGAGATAAAGTAAACTTATATTTTTTATTGGAAAGTGTAGTAGGCCATGACTTTATATAAAACACTGCTTTTTTAGTTTTTTAAAAATAAGTATGTAGTTTTATACAGTATTGCAAAAAAATTTGGGAGGGATTCCTTATTGAAAATTAAGGGGGTCTTTCATATAAAATTTTTTCCTTAGACGTCTCCTTTCGGAGTTACACCCTTCTAAATGGGAGCTGTAAAACTAGGCTTTTATTTTCCCAAATTTGGATATATGTAAGACAATGATATTTGGTATATGTTTTATACTTATTAAAAGGTTTCCCTTAGTAATATTTTCAATCATCTCCCACCTTCACAGGGGGCTGAAAAGTGCGACCCCTGTTGGTTTTTTAATCAGATCTTTACGGTGGGTTGAAATTTTGCAATAAAAAATAATTTTTTAAGGTTTGAAATATTTACAAACTTCTTTTATTCGTTAGTTTTTTTCGTAAAACTTACAGTTTTTAAGTAAAAAATAAAATAAGTAAACCTGAACCATCAAATATTCCAATATAAAACGATTAATGTTGGTGGTTACCATGGTTTGTTTTTGTTATATTGGGTAGAATTGACGGGCGTTTTAGCGTTGTCGCCACGTAAACGTCAAAACGAATTACACCCGTCGATTCTACCCAATATGAACATAAACAACCCATAGCAACCACCAAAATGAATCGTTGTTTATTGGAATTGGTTCATGTTTTTTTATATTAGTTTTTACGAAAAAACTAAAGAATAAAAAACGTTTCTAAATAGATCAAACTTTAAAAAAACATTTTTGTATTGCAAAATTTCAACCCACCGGAAAGTTCTGATTAAAAAACCTACATGGGTCGTATTTTTCAGCCCCCTGAGAAGGTGGGAGATGATTAAAAATATTACTATAGTAAACGTTTTAATAAGTATAAAACATCTACCAAATATTCTCCTTACATTTATCCAAATATGAGAAATAAAGTAAAAACCTAATTTTACATCTCCCCTTTAGGGGAGTGTAACTCCGAAAGGAGATGTCTAAGGAAAAAATTGTACCTATGTGAAAGACCCCCTTAATAACCGATAAGTTATCACCTTTCGATTTTTTTTGCAATACTCAAGAAACACCCTGTATATTAGTTGCAAAAAATAACCGAGATTGGCAAATTTTCTGAAAATTTTATTACTAAAGTTGACCATGATTTCGTTAATAAGGAATATTTGCAATTAAAAAATAGCTAAATGTCATTTTCAAGTAAATTTTGAAGCAGCCGCTCCGTTTTTGCCACTTACAATGACAACCTTTTACATTTATTAAACCTTTTAAAGTGTTCAAATTTAGCCATGTTCACAATACCACAATAAATAGTTATAAAATACTCCTACAAAAGAACTTCCGGGTTTGCTAAAATCTTTAAAAATTTACTTGGAAATGACGTTTAGTTTTTATTTATTGCAGGACCGGTTTTACCATTAAGCGATTCCAGGCACTTGTCTAGGGGCGTCAAGATACGAGGGCGTTGCCTTACTCATAAAAAAATACGAAATGATCACGAATTTAAAAAAATTGTTAACAGATGCAGTGAACACCGCCGAGGTCTAAGATGTATAGCCTAACCAAGGAAGAGTTCGACTTAAAAAAATAATAATAAACAGTTTGCGTATGAAGCAGACAGTAAAATCATAACATATTTTAAACATAAATTAATTTAAGGTAGAGCTTTTTTATTTAAAGATAACGCAATTGCATCTGTTAATATAAAATAGTTTTTTTATTTAGATAATAGTTACCTATAGAAAAGCCCAACCAACGAAGGGATAGGACAGTTTAATAAGGGTCTATGCCATATGAATTTGACTAAATGCATTTCTGTTGGGTCATTCGACAAATACCTTTGCCATTGCTTCTAGTCTAATCAACGTGATTCAATTTGATACATTTCGCCCGAGGTGTGAAAAATTGTTGTGCGCTCGACGAAGGGTTAAAATAATAAAAAGAGCAACTGGTTATATCTTTCAAACTTTACTGTTAATTTTATATATCTGATTGAAAGTTATAAATATAATTAAGAAACTCCTTAAATTTTTGAAAACATTATCTTTCGTTTTTTTTTCTAATACTTTCGGATTTTAAAATGTATACGAATCCGCAGCCATTCATATAAGCGAGATCGCCATGCTGAGCTTTGAATTTAGGACATCCGATATTCATATACTCTTGCCTTTTAATAATACTCACTTTTATAACTTTTATGAATCGAACTTATTTACCTAGATATAACTTTTTGCTAAAAAAAATATTTAAGGAATAGAATTTTTCCTTTTAGCATATTTCGTGCAACATTTGCTTTAAATCAGCACTTAAAAAATTACTTTTATTGAAAACATTCTTTACTGTACAAAATAGGAACTAATTTAAACCGCTACTTAAGTTCATTTATTTAGTTTTTTTTGTGCAACTCTTTTTGGTATCCCAATATTGACGAAAATATAAATAATTAGGATGAAACCCAATATGAAATTATTTATTCCCAAGCCTCGTAACACACCGAACCATTAGTTCAATTTTATGGCTGCCGGAAGTTTAACGTTCGACGTATCCAGAAGGACGTGCTCAATGAATAGATCACATGGCAGATACTTTATTTAGAAGTTGTGGCGGAGTTTCACGGATTTGTCAGGAAATATTCATAGGGTGGTAGAGCTGCCACAACTGTAGCACGGGTGCTTTTTATTGGGGTTTTGTCTGCAGTGTGCGTAGTAAGCAGTGGTGATTCGTGCGCCCCTTTGGGTAAAGGGACCTTATTAAACATTGATTGGTTTCCTACACGTATTTTTGGATTAAGAAACCATGTAACATTTACAATTTTTATGATAAAATTGCCCTTAACAAAAGCTTGACTCTCGAAGCTCTTTTGTTTTTGTGCATATCGAACCACGATTTGCAAAAACGATCGATTCGTTTGATTTTTGCTTGTTTTATAGGTAACAAGATGGTTTACCCGGCGTTGCACGGGCGATTACAATTTTAATTACTGTTTTAACGAATAAGCCCAATAATTCCAAATCATACACAAATGACATACTCTGATCAATCATCTTTTCATTTTCTTATAATTCCTTAAAAAATAACTATTTATTGCTTAAAAATTTAATAACAACTCAAATTTATTTTCTTTCGTCTTGTTTCAATTAAAAATGTATCTACTAATAAAAATAATACTTCGTGTACATTTATTACTAATTGTATACAAAACAATCTTTACTTGAGAAATACACCGCGCCGTATCGTGTTATGACCAGGTATTTGCCGACGTAAGATCGAATCCCGTCCAAGTAATTATTTTTTTTTAAATTGGTAATATGTGCTTGTACTTAAAGTTTGGCGTTAGATCTGCAAGGTCCTAAATAGTAACTGTGCAAAATTTGGTCCCGATCGGTCAACGGACCTAGGATTCTATAGCGAACAAACAAAAACACACAAACAAACAAACAAACAAGCTCTTTTATATATATAATAATAATAATAAAGATTCATTAGAAAATATATAAAATAAGCGAAAAATTAGAAAAGCCAATATTTTTGGAAAAATCGGTCGCTATTTCACTGTATTACGGGTTTATTTTTTGTTTTCATTTAAAAAATCCTTTGAGTACATTTTAATTAATAGAGATATTCAACTGTTAACATTTGGGCGTGTTTTGTCTTTTTAAATGCAAATATTGCTTTTGTGAAAATTTTTTTTTTTATGTAGGTAGATATGTTAATTTTTTTAATGCGTGATCTAATTTAGAATAAATATAAAAACAGTACTATGTAATAATTAAACTATAAAACTAGATTTTCTAACGTAATTTATTGTAGAACAAAAATTTTACCGTATGTTTAAAGAGAATTTGCTGCGATTTGCAAAAATATAAGGTTTATGGGGGTTTCCTCTTAAAATAACATAGTCATATTAGTGAGACATTAAAACTGAATCACCTGATAAGTTTTTGTAGCATTTTTTAAGGGTTTAAACAAAATTTTTAAGTCTATGCTTAGATATAATCGGCGTGGAAACCTATAATTTGCAGTTTTACTAGAAATAGGTCACAAACAATTGGAGTTTCGCATTGTTGAAATATTTTAGCACAAACAATAAAATGTTTTCCACACACGATGACGGCTACAGATTTGTAACAAACTGCTATTTATGAGTTGTATTCATACGTACGTATTTATTAAAACAACTAGCAATGAAGAACAACAGCCTGTAAATATTTATGTTCTAACGAAATTACTGAACAAAACGGAGCCTCTGGCCGCTTTGCAGTTCACCACTTGGCGCGCTTTATGCATCCCTTTCATATTCTCGGCAAAACGAAAAAGAACGTAGCGAAATAGGCCGAGCGTTTCAAATGTAATGAGCGGATATTCAATTGTTTATTTGCCAAAAAACTTTCGTGAGCTTAAACTAAATTTCTAGATTTTTTCCGTCACATGTGACAGGAAAACTACGTTCAGCGTTCTCGCATGCAGCGAACTGTTTAGGGACATCCAACGCATTATTAAAAAAGTTCGTAAGATATTTTACCTTCCTTTATCTTTAATATGAAAAACTAAAGTCTTTAAGAAAAGATAGAATATACTTTATTATTATGAATAAAATGGTGTTATTGAAAAGGATGTTAACAACAGCTAGAGTTTATCTTAAGGGCAAATTTTAAAAACGGATTAGATATTTGATTTCTGTTTTTACTGTTAAACTACTTTTTTTGTTTTTTGGGACAAACTCAGAACAGTTCTCAACTATGTTCTATCATTTCCGATTTTTCTTGTTTTAACAGGCTACTTTTAGTTTCTCAACTTAAAAAAAATAAGTTGAGTATTGTTAAAAATAAATACATCAACCCCAATTTATTTGGAAAGGAAAAAAAAGGAATTTAAATAGGTTAAAGCCAACTATAGCTTCCATTTAAAAAAATGTGAGTTTGTGTCATAACTTTTTTTACGGCGAGCGTAAAAACAAATTTTTTAGTACTGTCAAAATCTACATAAAAATATCTAAAAATAATCTTCATAAACTTTTTCGATATTTAAAACAATAAGGGAAATATGACACATTATAAATTTAAAAAGAAAACAGTTTTTCTTTAATCACTCAAAAACTGGAAATGATAGAATATTTTTGAAAGCGGTTCTGGATTTTCCTTAAAAACCTGCAAATTTTTGGTAATTTAACCGTTTCTCTATCTTGGCTATTAAGCGAGAGACCCATGTAATCTCATCGAATTTGGACCAACCTGTACATAATGTGCATATAATCCGGTTTTTTACACATATCATATGTATAAAATTTCAATTAACTAAATACAAAACTAAAAACTGTACCAGAACTGTTACAACCGGTATACACCACGAATTTTACCGACAGAAATAATAAAAATGTTAGGCAATGCCCCTAAGCAGTGTTTACCGAAGTACGGTGCGCTTAAGGGTTTCAAAGAATGTAAACAAAAGTTTTTATTTTATTTTCGTTTTTTTTTTCCCTGTAGAAAACAATTCATTATACTTTAATATGTGAAATAATATATTTTATAATAATCATTCCATAGTTAAAGATACACTTCCGTTCCCGAGATTCCCAGTCTGTTCATATTGTATCATAACTAAAAATAGATAAATATTATTAATAAGTGTTTACTGTCAGGTAATCATTTGTTTTGAATTAATTCTTACTCATGCAAAAACGTTTCAGACACTTATTCATTTTTAAATAACGTTAACTTAATTCATAACTGGAAAAAACCTCGAATCTACTTATCGCTGGTCACATCAAGCGTTTAAATTCGCGATAAAACTGTGACATGAATTTTGTCTTCATAAAACTCCACTTTAAGCGAGATAAAAAGTAAATAATATTCATTTTACGAGTGGACTGGAAGAAACATTAACTTAAGCCCAAGTCCGATGATAACTACGTGTAAACCGGAGGCCGCAAGTTGAACTTGGTAGACGTGGTGGCGATAATAATTCGCTAATTTAATATTCGTTATAATTGCTATAGGAAAAACAGTTGTATATTCAATTCTAAAACAATAAAATAAAAGTTAATTTAGATGTTAAATAAGTGCAGTTTGGTCCTACCTACCTAGAAAAAAGTAAAAATGCCAAGTAAAAAAGCAACCCAACTGAATTGAAACCCACGATCACAATTGAAGGGCTTGGTGCAATAACCGGCTAGGCGCCATTTTCGAGCAAAATAAGTTTTGGATCTATTATTGTATAGAATTTGTTTTAACATCGTTTGGTGTAAGAATCGTTCATGTATTGAATAAGAAAAAGTATTTGTCATAAAACATAGCCTATTCTTCCCCAAACTCAAGGACTGCAAAGAGTTTCTTTAGTTTTTCTCAAAGCTACATAGCCAATTCTTGCATCAAACCCTTCAATTTCGAAGTCGAATTATTTTAATACAGGATATAGAAGACGGTATATACAAAATGTCCATGTTATGGTGAACAGCATGAGGATATCGTGAACGGTAAGAGATACAGAGTTGCTTAAATGAGTCAAATTATCTATGATTTAGGGGAAACTATTTTATGAAAACAAATCTTCAAAAAAAAGTTTTTTGCGCTATTCGATAAAACAAAAAAAAAGTTTGCGATTTTTGCTTACAACTTGCTTATTTAAAATCATACTTAAAATATTTTTTAACATTATTGTAAAACTTTTTTGCGTAGATTTGAAATTTGTTAAAATATTTTAACTATCCTCATTTCATTTTGTTATTTTAACATCAACTTTCTTATTTTAAATACGGGTTGTAGTTGGCTGTGGCACCATTATAAAGAATTTTTTTTCCTCGTTTCATTGGTGTATGGGTTATTAGGTTTATCTTGAAAAATAGGTAAGTTGATACAATAAAATTGTATTTATTAAGTTTAATCAAAGTGGCAACTGAAAACAAAGCAAAATATGACATAAGTTATCTAGCTGTACTTAATTAAACACAAAAAAACTTAAATAATTTAAGATATTCTTAATATTTCATAATAATTTATGATTTTTCAATTACTATTACTCCTGACGGTTCTAGCAAGAAAACCTGTCCAATATTATGTGTTTACGACTTTTTTTTTCAAAATTTTCAGGTGAAGGGTAACTTTGTGTAAGCAATATTAGATAAGTTTATATTTTACGCATTTTTTCGCTAAAAACATCTGACGAATGTAGGATCTGATGAATATAGGGGCTGACGAATATTGGGTTTTCACTGTATTTAAATATCTATACCAGTTGACGAACTTTACAGTGAATACAATTATTATCAAATTTTAAGATACGTTAAGTAATTTGAATTGGAACACATTTAATTTTACTTACAAACGAAGTTACAAAAACACCAATATTATCGATTTATACTTATAAAGAGAATCGAACTGTGCAAAATAGTAAGTAAGGTACAATATTCCTTATACACTCAATACTTGTGGACTAAAACTATAACTCATACAAAATATTTTATAATCTAAGATTTTGATATAACACAAGCAATTTAAAATAAATATTGTTTAGAAAAGTTTACTAATATTGAATTAAATTAAAACTAACTGCGCCCAAAAAAGTTATGGAGTAATGTTTTGTTACTTATGAATTTCTGTCCACAGGTCAAAGGAATTAATTTTTTTGCCGGGTACTAACCCAATTTTAAACTTTGAAGTAAATATGTGTTTTAAATAGATTTACACAAATTTTGTGTGAGACTCTAAGGCAGAGGTCGCCAAAGTGGTCTATATAGACCCCCAGGGGTCTATTTAACAAAAGTAGGGGTCAATCTGAGCCAGGGGGTCGAAGGAAAAACAATTCTTAATACGCAAATCACACATACCTATCTGCGTATGTAAAATTTGTCAATGTTTTTATAACTGACTTAATATCGGTTTCTTTATAGAAAATAAATTAATAAACGTGTATTCATTCGGGTGAAACATGTATGTATTTACGTACCAGCGCGCAGCGGCGCGCTCTGCACTTCTGGCTTATCCAAGCTCGGACAATATTGTTAGGCTTCCAAGTAAAACTAAATTTATTTAGATCTTTATTGCTACGTAAGGATTATCAGTATTTTTTAAGTCTGCGACAATTAGAAATAAAAGAAGAAGACTTGAAAATATATACAAGTCATCTTCAAAAATTAAGCGACGATTTTAAACCGCGCTTTGTTGATTTGGAAAACATTGACATCCCTGAATGGATTATTGCGCCATTTTCCGCTCAAATTGGAAACGTGGACATCAACCTGCAAGATGAGCTTGCTTGCTGAATTATTATCGGATCTTGAAGCAAAGACGCTTCTTAAAAATTTAACAATAAGCAAATTTTGGTCAAATATAAATATAATGCAAAAATATGTAAAACTTTACGAAATAGCTCAGCCATTTATGCTGGCGTTTCCAAGTTCCTATATGGTTGAAGCCGGTTTCAGTCACGTAAATTACAGAAATAAATTAAATGTGGAGTTTCGAGGGGATTTAAGATTAAAATTGACCAATTTCGAACCCAATATAGCGAACCTTGCAAAGAAACACCAGGCACACCCATCTCATTGATTAAGAAGCAATACTGTAGTTACTTTACTTATTATTTTTACTTATTTATAATTACTTACTATTTAATAAATATTAAGGTATTTAAATTTCAACATTAAGATATTTTTCATAAAACTATTGCTACACAATGTAAAATTACTTTAATAAATGTTTAAAATCATAAAATAAATGTACAAACACAGTACCTAATAGATAGTTTTATTTTAATTAACTGACAATTACTTTTATGGGGGTCGATGGAGATTTCGAAAAATTATATAGGGGTCGATGATCAAAAAAGTTTGGCTACCCCTGCTCTAAGGCAACAAATTGGTTATTTTAATTTTTCTTTACGCATAATACTATATCAATTTAGGGGTACTTTTTTATATACTTCAAAAAAAATTCTCAATTGACAACGATGATTAAAGTTTGATTTTTAATTTTTGCATTCTAGATTAGGCAATAAGGCCGATAATGAAACAGTAAACCTTTAATTTATTTACTTAAAAGTTGGATAATAATTATGTAAATAAAAATAAGTACTACAGACTGCTGTACAAGTCTGTAGTAAAATTATTCGTTTTAAATTTATTACCCTATTTTTTAAGAAATGTAATTGCTTAATAATCCGTATTAAAACTATTTATTAAAGGTATTTTAATGGTATTATATAAATATAATTAACGACCTAATAATAATTTGTTGTTGTAATAATAAAAGGCTTCTTAAAAATTCTAGTGTAAAATAGTTATTTATGTATCAAGGCCAAAAAGTGTAACTTTTTCGGCCGCGTCTGGTTTGCTGGCCGAGACGTGGTCGAGGCCAGCAAACAGACAAGGCCCTCTCCTTAGCAACGGCCGTAAAAGTTACTTTTTCGGCCGTTGCTAAGGGTAACGGCCTGAAAAGTAACTTTTACGGCCGTTGCTAAGGATGGGGCCGGTAATGCAGTATTTTATGGTTGCTAACGCGTCCCTCAAACCAGGGGTTTGGAGCAGTCCAATTTTTTAGTTGCTCCGCTCCAGCTCCGCTCCGGCATCAAGATGCCTGCTCCAGCTCCGCTCCCGCTCCGCTCCGCGCTCCAAATATTAATAAAATAAGTTTTTTTATTTAAAAATTGGTTTTTTAAAACAAAGCTAAAATTTTATGAGATATGTGGAAATGGACCAAAAATTACAATATTTGACCCTAAGAAACAAGTGAAGTTAAATAAATGAACTAATTATTGATCTTCATAAGTTAAAAAAAGAAAAAAAAGTTCTTTAAAATTTTTCAAAATTCAAATACAAAATAATGAAAATTAATATTCAGAAAAGTTACATTATAATAATTTTATTAAATACTATACCCATGAGAATAATTCATAAAAAAAAAAAATGTAGTTTATAATAGTAAAGTGGAGCAGTGGAGCAATCAAAATTATTTGCTCCGGGCTCCGCTCCCGCTCCGGGCAAAAACCCATTGCTCCACTGCTCCGCGCTCCAGCTCCGCGCTCCGCTCCAAACCCCTGCCTCAAACAGCTGTTTCTAGTAAGATCGCACAAAAAATAGTTTTCGTAATTCTTTGTTATTTCAGAATAAGATAAAGGTTTTAAAAATATTATCCATTACATTTAAGGCTCTTTTTTCATCTAAATGTGCGCCTAGTATGTAAAAGAAAATATTCTATTTTATTTACAATATACAAGTTTACTCATATATTTAAAAAAATTTAATAAGAAACATTTTTGATTTTGTGTTGTAGATATTACAGCAAAATTTTGTGACACTTTCATTAGCTTTATCCCTACGTGTCTACCTGATTTACATAACATAATTCTGTTGTGTGCTTCGACTTCCAATTTTTTTCATTTGCGTCGTTATTGGAAATGCCTATGTTTTTTCGTTATTTAAAATTCAGAAATGTGCTTCAAATATTTTAATAGGATCATCTTCAAAGACTTTACAAAAACGCGTTTATACATAGATACTAAAATATAAAAAATTGAGTCGTTGCTCATTTTTGCTTTATTTTTAGTGAAACTGAAAATTGTTCTGTTACAACATATTGAGGCAGTTATGTTTTTACGACTAATGTCAGACATCAACATGGACATAAAAAATTATGTCGAATAAAGTTCAAGCTTTATAGGAGAATTTTATTTGTCCGTTATAGTTTGGAACAAATGCATTAAATGGTTAAAAATGTAGAAGTGATGTAATTTCAGAGCAAATAAAGTTATTTGATAGGTATATTTTTATTACCAGAAATCTCTAGTCTATTAATTTTTTAATTTGTAGTGTTGCCGGTTCAGTGGTTTCATGAAAAGTTAATTAATAGAAGTACTTTTTAACCTACAGTTCTAAATGTAAGTGCAACCGTTGGAACCGGAGTAAACTGTGTAAAACAAAACCTTATTATTTAAAAGGTTATGCATGTTGTTCCACTAAGAACTTCCTGGCGCTGCAACTTCTTAATTTTTAAATATAGAACCTTTACATCGGAACCTCTTTATTCTTCAGCCCCTATATTTGTCAAATCCAACATTAGTCACATACTTTAGACCAAAAAATGCTTCAATATTCGTCCAAAAATTCAATTTTCGTCATAAAATTAAGGAAAAATACAGACCAAAGCATACAACATTGAACAAGTTCTAAATCGAGTGCTAATGAATCGTCGGGACAGAGACAAAAAACAGCAATCACCAGAATTGAAATTACCCGATGTTTTCATGGAATATGACTCCCCTTTTAAAACAGTGCTTCCCTACTCCTCTTAAGCTTCTGCTGTCATCGCTTCTCAGCAAAGATAATGTTGGGGTTAAATTTTTATTTATTGATGCTTCTGATTCTAAGCAAAAAACGGATTATTCTAATTTTAGTTGATTCCTATGGTAAAAATTGATTTGTCGCATTCAATATTCGTCCGTCACTCGGGAACGGTTTATTGACGAAAATAGAGATTTTATTGTATCACAGAATATTTAGTCAAAAATTTCTTTTAAATTGAATTTTATGTAATTTTTTTTTTTTTTTAAATATTGTCACGCTATACCACAAAGCCTAATTATTATAGCCGGCGTGCGCTAAAGTAGCTCGGGGGCTGTAAATATGTTAAATATTACACAAAAAAATAAGCAACGTTGTTATCAATAAACACATCGACACACTCTTGGAAAATTATTACATGATTAGGTACTGAAAAAACGGCGGCCCTGAGTCAAATATTGACTGTGCACTCATAATTTGAAAAAAATATTTATATTACTTAATACGTTTGCCCTGTTTTAGCGACAGCATCATGAGGTTTGATTTCAACAAGGCTTTGCGATAGGACCTCAGCGCTATTTGCTTACAAATAAATCAGGGGTTTGGAGCGGAGCGCGGAGCTGGAGCGCGGAGCAGTGGAGCAATGGGTTTTTGCCCGGAGCGGGAGCGGAGCCCGGAGCAAAGAATTTTGATTGCTCCACTGCTCCACTTTACTATTATAAACTAAATTTTTTTTTTTATGAATTATTCTTATGCGTATAGTATTTAATAAAATTATAAATAAACTAAATTTGATTTTTTTGTAGTAAAATTATTATAATGTATTTTTTTTGAATATTAATTTTCATTATTTTGTATTTGAATTTTGAAAAATTTTAAAGAACTTTTTTTTCTTTTTTTAACTTATGAAGATCAATAATTAGTTCATTTATTTAACTTCACTTGTTTCTTAGGGTCAAATATTGTAATTTTTGGTCCATTTCCACATATCTCATAAAATTTTAGCTTTGTTTTAAAAAACCAATTTTTAAATAAAAAAACTTATTTTATTAATATTTGGAGCGCGGAGCGGAGCGGGAGCGGAGCTGGAGCAGGCATCTTGATGCCGGAGCGGAGCTGGAGCGGAGCAACTAAAAAATTGGACTGCTCCAAACCCCTGAAATAAATTATAAAATATGACTCACGAATATAGCTCCGAGTCTGTTTTGTAAAACAATCAATCTTTAAACGAATTTAACGTATAAATGTATCAACTTTAACTTATTAAATTATGACAAAAGTATTAATGTGACTATATTCGATTTAAGACGTTGATTGTTTTCTTTCAAACACTTTCAATTAGGTACTTCTTTTACTTTTTATTGTTCTTTTCGAAAGCTACTTTGATTAATGTATGGTTTACACTTTTAATAAAAAAATCCTCAAAAAACATATTTGTATATTACATGATAGGAAATGTCTAAAGCTTTGAAATAAGGTACCAATTTAAAAATAAAGGGTGCCATTTAAAAGAAAACTATATTTTAAAATCGGATATCTTAAATGCAATTGATGAAGCTATATAAAACTCAATAAAAAATTAAAGAAACCCTTCCGAATAGAAATATTTTGTAAAGCACGTGTGACACGATGAAAGATTCTGTATAGACATTTGTACCAAATATTATACAGAAAATCTTATATTGTGTCATACAAGTTTCTCGTACAAAATTCTGTATATTTTCTTGCACGTAACTACAAGCGTTCCATGCAGTTTCTTGTACAGAAAATACAATAGGGCATGTTCTATTTGCATGCAAGTTTTGATACAGAAAGTGCGTGCTACAGATGCGCATTCACTTCGTGAATAATGGCGGCTAACAGCTGATTTTGAACATTTGCAGCTAAAGGAATTATAAGCAATAGATTATTCCTTTTAACCGTTAATTCTTAATAATCCGAAGCAGGATGTTGTTATTGTTTAAAATGGCAATTACAAGGGATAAATACCTACCTTGTTTTAAGAGGGAGTGCATATTTGTGTTTAAACTGTTTAGGCGCATGGGCAGTAACTTGTACATAAAATTGTATCAGTGTCACACACAGTTTTAAACGAATGGAATTCTGTACTGAATTCTGTACAAGAAAAACAATACAAGATATTTTGTATTAAATTTTATACTTTTAGTTGTTACTGGGCTACCTCGTGTAGTAAGGCAATGGTTATTTTAAGTCTAAATAAATCTTAATAACACCATAGAAAACAAGTCAATTGCAATTATGCACAAAAAAAGTATGCTTTAAAAAAATTTGCTTATTCTTACAAAATAAAGTATCGATAGCATTAGTATAAAAATGTCTAAAATTACAAAAGAACGACAAACTTGCCTTTTTTAAAAATTTAAACCAATCTTGAAAACTATATTAAAATTTTATAAATTTTTTTTGTCCATAATGTATCTGTTACAATTATTGTGATATTTGTCAAAATAAAATTAATTTGTCAAAACTGTTGTCACAATAGTTTTTGGTCTATGGATTTACGAAAACATAAACATATCAATAAGCTTTTATGTAAAGAAACAGTTGTGCTAAAACAACGAATTATATATCCTTTAACATTAAACGAAAAGTTTAATAAAGTCTTAATTACAACAAAGCAAAGATGTATTGTATTTTACATAGCATTGACTGATATTAAAAAGTGTTAACAAGTACCTAATATGTACTTGCAAAATATCGTTTTCATAACAAATCTTATCAAGTAAGGTACAGGGTGGACCAAATTCGAATGTTTTATGGGGTATCTCGGTTACCGCAATAGATAGCGAAAATCTGATTTCGGTCTCTTGGGCAATTTTTTTGAGAAAATAAGGTCTATGCAATCAGATTTTTTATATCTGATTCCATTTTGGCACTGCAGACGAAAAATGAACTTTCATCATTTTTGAAAATTGGCTATAACTTCTTTATTTATTAAATTAGAACAAAATGTCATCAAGGTTTTATATACAGAATTTTATGCTTAATTGGAAAACAACAGTATATTTTGACTTTCGAGATATGAAGTAAAACTCTAGTTGGCCATCACTTTATGTGAAAGAGTATTTTTTTAGCTTTTCAAAAATATATAGTTTTATATATTTTTTGCAAACAATAACCGAGATATGGCCGATTTTCTAAAAAATTCGATCATCAAAGTTTGCCATGATTTCCTTAACAAGTGATGTTTGCAATAATTATTGTTAAAGAAGTAAACGTCGTTGACAAGTAAATTTTGCAGCAACCGCTACGTTTTTATCACTTACAAAGTAATATTCTAACATATTAAACTTTTCAAAGTGTTTAAATTTAGCCATGTTCACAATACCACAATAAACAGTTATAAAATACAAAAGAATACACGGATTTGCTTTAAAGTTGACAAATGTACTTTGAAATGACGTTTAGTTGTTTAATAATTGCAAACATCACTTGTTTACGAAATCATGGCAAACTTTGATGATCGAATTTTTACAAAATCGGCCAAATCTCGAATATTTTTTGCAACAAATATATAAAACTATATATTTTTAAAAAGCTAAAAAAATACTCTTTCACATAAAGTCATGGCCGACTAGGGTTTCCATTTAGAAATATATAAGTTTACTCCATATCTCGAAAGTCAAGATGGCTAAAAAAGTTTAATTTTTTTAAATTAAGCATAAAAATCTGTATAAAAAAACCTTGATAACATTTTGTTTTAATTTAATAAATAAAGAAGTTATAGCAAATTTTCAAAAATGATGAAATTTCATTTTTCGTCTGTAGTGCCAAAATGGAATCCGATAGAAAAATATGATTGCATAGGCGTTGTTTTCTCAAAAAAATAGCCCAAGAAACCGAAATCAGTTTTTCGCTATCTATTGCGGTAACCGAGATACCCTGTAAAACATTCGAATTTGGTCCACCCAGTACAATATTCTGTAAAGAATTTATGTTTCCAAGTTTTGGAGAAAAACAGGTGCTTTCAAGCAAAAAAAATTAAAGAAAATCTGTGATGTAACTAAAAGTTTTATTACATACCGGGTGTCACACGTTCATGGTACACCCCCTTTTTTTCTTTAGTTTTGATTTTAAATAAATGAGATTTTAGACATATGACATGTGCAAAAAACCGGGCTTTTTGAGCCGTTGCACATATTTGTTTCACTTCCGGTTTCGCCGGAAATGACCCCAACTTTGATATTTTAAATGAAACACCCTGTATATTTTTACATTTTTGGGAAGAGGAAGTGATTTTTGATACAACTGCACTATTTTCGTTAATTTTTATAACCTAAACATTTTTTTAAAACAAAATTTACATTTTTATTAAGGGTGACGTGACCTGCACAAATTGATTTTTGTTATATCAACAATTGTCCAAAAACCGTTTTTGTAAATTTTAAATGACATTTAGGTTACTTTAATCGGCTTTGAAGGTTGAGGAATCGGTTTTTTGACAAAAAGTCAATTTTTTTTAATGGAACCATGCTGGTACTGGCGGTTATTTAAATGGATCATCTTCTAACGAATCCATCGATACCAATAACTTGTATTTTTATTAAAAATCTACTTCAAAAATTTCAAATTATTGTGAAAATTTATTAAGAGATCCTGTTAATCGCAGTACACTGTGCATTACTACAACAAAACAAATGATCGTTGTTTTATGTTTAACTACTATAGTCATTTAATTAGACAGTCTAAACATTTTGGTAATCATTTTTACATAATTAGATTACTGCGATTAAGAGGATCTCTTAATAAATTTTCACAATAATTTGAAATTTTTGAAGTAGATTCTTAATAAAAATATAAGTTATTGGTATCGATGGATTCGTTAGAAGATGATCCATTTAAATAACCTCTAGTACCAGCATGGTTCCGTTTAAAAAAATTGACTTTTTGTCAAAAAACCGATTCGTCAACCTTCAAAGCCGATTAAAGTCACCTAAATGTCATTTATAATTTACAAAAACGGTTTTTGGACAATTATTGACATAATAAAAATAAATTTGTGCAGGTCACGGCACCCATAAAAATGTAAATTTTGTTTTAAAAAAATTTTTAGGTTATAAAAATTAACGAAAATAGTGCAGTTGTATCAAAATTCACTTCCTCTTCCCAAAAATGTAAAAATATACACAGTGTTTCATTTAAAATAACAAAGTTGGGGTCTTTTCCGGCGAAACCGGAAGTGAAACAAATATGTGCAACGGCTCTAAAAGCCCGGTTTTTTGCACACGTCATATGTCTAAAATCTCATTTATTTAAAATCAAAACTAAAGAAAAAAAAAGGGGGTGTACCATGATCGTGTGACACCCGGTATACAAAAAATCCTATGAAATAATTTCAGCTCTGACTTCTATTCGCGTAACGTGTGATTAATTAGATAATTATTTTCTCAAATATGTAGTCGTGGTTAACATTTATTTTGATTACATCATACAAACGCACCTTTACATATCTTGCTCTTTATATTTTGTTTGCGCCCTTCTTAATATTAAAACGAGCGATTTTTCTTTTTTTAGTGTCGTTTTTCTTATTATGGGTGCTCTAATTTTCGAGTGTTTTTTTATAAAAAGAAACAGCAAGCAGCAAGCACTGTGTTTGTAAGTTATTTCTTTGAAAAATTGATGACATTTTACTTCATTATACGGCAAAAGCGGGAGGAATGTGTTATTATTATACTCCCCGTTCATAATGTAGCATGAAATGTAAGCATACCATTGTTATTCTTGAACACAACTTACAGGATTATATTTTGTACTTTATATTCGTAAGAATTTCGGACGATTATTACATGTCCTGGTAATTGATTTTACCTATTAGCACGACTTCATCGTGCTGAGAACATTTATTAAAGCTACAAAGTTTTTCTATTGCCTACTTTTTATAACGACTTGACAAATATAAAGTCCAGAAATGAAAAAATTTTAAATTATTTTAATTTTTGTTATTAATAACAAATGCAATGAATTCACAACTAAAAAGAATGCAAGTTATAAATACATTTACAAGTTAAACTTATGAATTCCAAGACTAAACTTGTTTTTAAATTACAATGTTGTTGTGTAATGTTAACTTTCAAAAATAAACTTTTACGCCGATAATTCCACTACTATCATTATTGTCAATGCAAATGTTTGCTAGGGGATAAATAGGAACCTTACTATTTGCAATCGGATAAATTTTTGTTTACTTTCACCATAGCAACGCAATCACATTTTGGAAAATAGCAGAGGTTAAATTTTTTACAAATGGTCTAAATGTCACACTTCAGTCGTGGAATTATCGTTACAAATACCAATCGAGGTTAAAATTTTACCAGGCCAAATTTGTATTTGTAACACTCGTTATTGCTTTTCAATTTAAACTCGATTAAATTGACATTTGACAAATCAACGAGCGCGTTTTATTCTCGTTAATTGTTACTAAGCAACAACTCGTGTCAAATCAAAATTTGGCCGGCCAATTTTAACCTCTGTGGTATTACCCCCGATAAAATATTTTGTAGGCAAAACTTACCGAATTGATAAATTTTCATGCCAACCAAACACTTACCTAAAACAAAAAAGACCTAATTAGTACATAGAAAACAAATAAAATTTATGATATAAAGTAAATTTGTAAATGTGGAAGCTATATCTATAAGAAAGTTAGATTACATTGAGTCAGGTCATATTAAGTCAGGTTGGGCCAGACTAGACCAGATTAAAAAAGGTTAGGTTAGGTTGGAATTTTCACAGCCATTTTTTTAATTGAACTTTTCATATCCTTGTAATTTTGTATACTCATGCAGTTTTTTTTTAAAGATTATATCTAACGAACAAATAAAAACCTTTTTGATTTTTAAAATGTGGAACTAATTATTCACCTAAGTCCCAAACATTCATTTTGCTTTAAGAATTTCTTCACAACAGCAAACGATGTTTTTAATTTTTTATTGTAACAAATAAAATTTCTCAGGTAACTTTAACCGGTATTGAACCATTTATCTTAAGGTTACAACCAGTGGCGTACGCCAGGGTGATTAGGGGGAAATTTTGAAAAGAACTAAAATTATATAATTACTGCATTTCAAAATTGCGCGACAATCTGCTTTGCCATACATATAAAATATATTATGTTTGTATATTTTACTCATAATTGCCATTTTTGGGTACGTTTGACCTTGAAAATTAAAAGAAAATGCCTATGGCACTGTTAACCCCCCACAACTCTTTTCTAGCCCCAAAGATCATTTTATAATCGCACTATTACCATGCCCCGTTTGACATTAGTCAGTATTATTTTTGCAAATTTATACAAAATCTCCCCCGGAAATATGTTTCTGCGTACGCCACTGGTTACAACGTATACAATTTTGTTATACGCCGTTTACACTTACGGTTTTGCACGTGTTTTTGCATGTGGTTATGATCGTGTGTGTGAACGCGTGTATGAATCTAGCACTGCTAGATTCAATTGTGCAAAACCAAGGTCAAGAAAATCGCTTAGTTTTAGCGTTCACACACACGATCATAACCACATGCAAAACCAAATCGGCAAAACCACGTGCAAAACCGTAAGTGTAAACGGCCTAATAGGCCTTATATCTGTAGGCCAGGGGCCGGCAACGCGGCGCCCTCACTATATTACACACATCAGTTCCATGATACGCTCATTGCTAACCGACCGAAATGCGCGAACTTGAACCATACGTATTACGTCCAGAAGGCCACTACCGGAAGTAAAACCTTTAATATTTTGAAGTTCTTTTTCGGGTGACCCCCAATAACTTTCGATTTATATTGTTCCCCTATTGACAAAAAGGTTGTCAACCCCTGTTGTAGTCATACTTTTTGCTAATGGTGCCTATCCACCTGAGAGTAAACTACTCTCGATAGCAGCGTCCCCACGGATACAGCCAATCGCGAGTTACTCTCAGGGGCTGTATCCTTGGCGACGCTGTTATCGAGAGTAGTTTACTCTCACGTGGACAGGCACCATAAGAAAGTATGGGTTAGTGAACACATATAATTAACAATGATCATAACTTGAAAGCTAACTATTCAGTGACCTACAACGGACCAAACAAAATGTAAATGCGAGTGTTACATATATTTTATTTTTAGTGATAGCTATTTAACAACCTGTCAATATTATTGTAGAAATACGGTAAAAATTTAAAAACATTACATTTATGTACCCAATAAACCAATCGAGATAATATAATAAACCAATGCATTCTGCATTTTCGATTTTCAAGGAATTTTTCATTTTATTTTTATTTTGAACCAGTTTGTTCGAAAGATGCATCACAAGGTTGTAATCATCGTATCACGTAAGCAAATAAAAAAACAACTTACTAAAGAATAAATTTACATTTTGGCATAAAATGCGAAATAAATCTCAGATAAAACGTAAGTAGCAAAGGTTTTTGACGACACTCTTGCTCTTTCAAAACTTAACATATTTTCTGTTAGGCGACTCATACATTTTTTTAGCGCGTACCAAATTTGCATTACTAATCCCAATAAGATTATAAACAAAGATTTTTTAGAAAAAAATAAAAACGTTAAACATTTTTAGATGCAGATTTATTAAATAAAAGTATATATTATTACTATTTGTAGTTAAACAGGCCAATTTTGTTCAATTGATAATATTTTGTTTTGAGTGAAAACAAGATTGCAAATTCATTAATTTCGCATTATACTTGCAGTAGTAAAGACAATCATGGTTGCAAGATTGCTATTAAATTTTCTCTCTTTATGTTTGTTGAACAAAATTAATTGTGAATGAATTTGTATTAAAACAACTACACCATGTTGTAATATAATAAGCTGGTCTTCAGTTTAAATATTACATATAATTTTTTCCAAAATTCGGCGATTATTAAGGCTTGAGCAATATTATGGTGTATCCTTCCCTAAGAATTGTTTGCACAGAGCGTCAATAAATATTGTTGTTGTCGTAACAAAATGTACCTATGTTAGTTAACCGCGTTTGTACAAAGTTCTGTTAAAATTTAAGGTATGATGACTTACCAATGTATTTGTTATATTGAAATTGATATTATTTTTGATTTAAGTTTTATGCAACTTAACGTAAGTTTCGTGATGAGGCCATGTGGAGCCGAGATTTTGCTATTAAATATAAATTAAAAATAGACATTGCTTTATTGCGTTGTTAATATACACTGTTATGTCCGAAATAAACTTTAGGTACAGTTTTTTTTTACCGTTTGTAATACATTTTTGTACAAGTAAGTACATATTAAGACATCTAAAAAATATTTTTAAAAAATTGTACATAGTGTATAAGTATAATTCATTACGTTAAATAACACAATGTAGACAAGCTGGTAAGGTGTAGAAAGTAAACTTGCCCGGCACATCACAAAACTACAATAAAACTGGCATAAAGAATATTTTTAAGAAGTCGTTAAAAGCAGAAGCAGGGAATCATAAAACAGAATATTATATTTAGCGACGCTTCTAAGATTTGATGCAGACATAAGATTTACCCTCGGATTTACCTTCGGGTGATGTATTTTTTTTTATGTGAGTTCTAAACTGACCTATAATCTTAAAGTGATTGTTTGTCTCATATTTGACCACATTAGATTTGAGAGTATTCGTTGACGGAAATTTGGTCATCAGAGACATCTTCCTTAAAATTTAATCCAAACATAAGTTAAAAGTGCAAACTTAAACCCTTAAAAGTTTATCGTTTTGTGTAACACACAACATAGTTTTTTATCTCATAATTATTACATAAAACTTTCGAAAAGAATTTTTTTTTCCCAATTTTTACCAAATGCGGTTGAGGTTTTTCTAATAACTTTGTTGCTACATCTTTTCTGCGTTTTTAACGTATTTCCATAAGTTTAATTAACTTTTTCTAATTCAAAATATATAACATGATAATAAAAAAAAGATATAAAAAATCAAATTTCTTATAATTGATCATTACTTTGAAAAAAATTCTGTAAAATTAAAGATACACTTATTTCTTACATATTAGTCTCATACTTGGTTATACATTTTTTAAGAAACGCGTCTAATTTTCTCAATTATTTCTCTTTTTTGAAATAAAAGGTGAACTGTAAGTTACATTGGCTTAGACCTAACAAGAAATTACGTAAAAAAACCTTTTAGTGCACTTTAACTTAAAAGTTTTATTAAACGTAGTACTTAAAGTGTATTTTAGTTTTTGACATTGATCGACTTTAAAACTTATTCCTAAACTTTAAAAATAGAACTAACAGGTGACATAAGTACTAGATAATAAAATTCTACAAACTTATATTTAAACGTCAAAATATGAGGTATACATCGCTATTGAAGTTAAAAAATTGTAATAGCAAAAACAAATTAGAGTAGTGTTGTAGTGTGTCTGTGTAGAATTAATTAAATTAAAATAGATTTTCTCTTAATACTTTTAATGTAATTTAGTGTTTTACATTCATTTTCATATTTTGTGTAGCTATTATGAAAATATCCGTGCCACCTATTTTCGTATATTCAGCATATTATTATTTTTCAAGGCAAAACAAACCAACTTTGTTTATAAAATTTAGATAGCTCTTGTATGAATTGAGTAATATTGAACAATTTGAGGATAAATATTTTGAGAATGTATCTTTGAAGCGCTTTCGCTTTTATATTGAAAGGTCTACCAAAGACTTAAAGTGGCTAAACTAAAGTTCGGCATCACCAAACACCGATCTATTCTTAAGCGATAAAACGAAACAAAATATGCAAAAAGATGGTAAGGTAAAAATTATCAAAATAAACATTTGTTGCAATATATTTAAGAAATTTCATAAGTAGTACCATTTTAAAAAGTGACCTTTCTGGATATATTTGAGCTTGATGAATTAACAATGCATATAATTCTGTATTGAATTTTATATAAAAGAATTTTTAACTGCATCATGTTCAGTAGCATTTAAATACATATTTCTTAAAATTAAGTTCAACCAGATTTACTTTAAAACAGTGAGATAAATTTGTTAGTTAACTTAAAATTAGCTTTTGTTATTATGACATAATAGTATACTTAACTTAATAATGTTAGTAAATACTTACAGCTAGATATTACATACTTTTTAAAATGTTTAAAATGGTTTTAATTTTAAATAAACATTATTACTTATACTTGTAAACTACTTCTAGTATATTTATACTTACAAAAGATTTTAAAAGCTACCTTAGTTACTAGAAAAAGCTAATAAATAAGGGTGGTCAAAAGATCCCCGAAATAAATAAAATTATTAAAAGACTTGTTTCTGGAAAACATATTTCGCCCTCTTACAACAAAATATATATCACGTCGCGAATGAGTCTTTTCCGGTCTTTTTCATCCAATTTACTTCTTATTATATCTTCCAGTATATTTGTAATATCTTCGTGGGCTGAACAAACAGAAATTCTGCTAGATGTCAATGCTATGTCAACGCTTTGTTAGGTAATTACGTTAAAATTTTTGATGTACTGGGTGTAAACAAAATTGGGTGCACCCTACTTTTTCCCTTAGTTTTTAATAAAAATATACAATATTCTAAAACTGTGGTAAGTGGATGTGTGAATTACCATATAGGCTGCGTGTAATGTTGTAGTGTATTTGTTTAAAATGGAGATGTGCAATTGAGTTATAGTCTGTTCAGCGAGTAAAGAGGGCTATCGGATTAGGGCTGTAAGACGGAAACGAAATACATCCATGCATTCTGTCTTTTTCTGTGTCATCGAGTTCTAAGCACATAAACACGAAACATACCGCTTACGTACTTAAATTTATGCATTAGTCAGTTAATCCGATAGCCCTCTTTACTCGCCGGACAGACTTTACCAGTGCAGTGCAGCCTCACACTCCTAAATGGACTTGATTGCTGGTCACTTGTATTAAATGTAAGTAAGTGTTCGTTGGATTACTACCAGGAGATCGATTTTTCACTTCATTCGTTACATATCGCAGGAGTTAATTAACGAACGCTGCAATAGCGAAGGGTTGCGTATTTTGGAATTCTTGACAAGCCTTCGTTATGATATTTAAACCATTCGCAAGCAAGCGACAATCACATTTGGCAATGTCTTAATGTCAACTCACACAGACACGATCGCGGTTGCCCTAACGTACTCTAGTGGCGTACTTATGAACTAACTTAAAAACTATATTCTACAATATGTAACAAGTTCAAATAGCAGATGTAAAAAGCAAGTATTTTAAATTATTTACATAAAAAAAAAAACATAAGGGGTAAAACCACGTTGGAATTTAAATAGCGATCATATGATTTGAAATTGTCGCGCCACCTCTCGGCTATTTAAAAAAGTACCACCGATTTTGTGCATGCGCAATGAAAATTCAAACATAAAATAGGAAATAATGTCAAGATAAAGTTAATATACTTAATATGACTTACTAACCTTTGTTTCAATATCTAAATCAGATTTTCTGATTTTTTGCTTTATATAGGGTGTTTCATAATTGAATGCTGATCCTTAAGGGTATTATTCCTTGGATGATTTTAAGAAAAAAAGTTCATATCAATGTAGGTCCGCAACCGCCGTATTTTTGAGATACAGGGTGTTCAAAGTTGAAAAAAATATCGGTTTTTTCGTAATATTTTTGATGCAACTTTAGATATTTTTTTGAATTTTAGTAGGTACCTACTAACTAGGCATAAAAACACATTTTTTTCAGAAAAAAAATTGTTCTTTTTCTACCAATGGCGTCCGTACTAACATGTCCTTGAATATTTTTAATGAAAAAAATGAAACGCCACTGTTTTTTTTTTCAAAGTAAATGTTATTTTTATATTTTTGCTTTATCTCTTAGTAAAAATGGCCTCTTGAAGAGTAAAAGAGTACATTTCACTTTAGTTTTAATTTTTAATAATCAAGTAAATATATTTAAGGACATGTTAGTACGGACGCCATTGGTAGAAACAGAACAATTTTTTTTCTGAAAAAAATGTGTTTTTATACCTAGTTAGTAGGTACCTACATACTAAAATTCAAAAAACACCCTGTATCTCAAAAATACGGCGGTTGCGGACCTACATTGATATGAACTTTTTTTCTTAAAATCATCCAAGGAATAAAACCCTTAAGGATCAGCATTCAATTATGAAACACCCTGTATATGGCTGCAAACAACCTATTAGGTATTTACATAAATCTTTTGACAACCGAAACATTTTTATAAACTGCCTTTCATTTAAGGCAAGAAACGGATCATGTGGATTTCGTATATTTTTGACTGGTCGTACCTGCTCAGCCATTTCTAAGTTTTCAAGAACAAATAGATTTATAGTATCATCCATTTTCAGTTAATATTTTTGCAATCAAGTAGTACACAATACAAATACATGCACTGAGACGCACAGAATGCGCTCGCTGTTGAACGTGTAATTTATAGCGCCTGCGATAATTTGCGAAGGTTCAAAATTTCGGTGCGGTTAGTTTTCGCAAATATAAGCACGATCTTATTTTAGCGAAGGTTCAAAAATTGACCCCCTGGAGTGCAACCTCACTCTGCGAATTAGGCTTGAAGAAGGTTGAAGATGGTTGTTGAAGTTAAATGAGTAAGATTATTAGTTTGTACTAATTTATTAAAAATAATTTTAACCATATATACAAAATAAATGCTGAATTTACATCCCAAAGTTATTAAAAATTAAAATATTTCTATACTACTAGAATTTGTTTAATCACACAAACTCTGCAATTTATTTATTGTGAAGTCGACAGTTCTCATCGAATCGTACTGGAACAATAGGAAATCGCAGAGTTAGGTGTTCTGTGACTTAGGTGTCATCATAACCAGGGCTAGAAACCGAAAAAAATTTTGGTTAACGGTTAACCGAATTCAAGAACTTTATTTTTATAACGGTTTTTGTTGAAAAACCGGTTTTTTCCGTAAAAAACCGGTTTTGAAAAAACCGGTTAAATTAACCGGTTTTTAACATTATTCAGATTTGGAATGCAAAGTATAAAAAGATATTATCTATTTATAATTTTATATGTACAATCAAGCATTCAGTAATTACTTTTGGTAAACTAATCACATTTAATACAGATTTTGTATTTTTTCAAAATAATTTTTATTAAAAAGAGATGTTTAAAAAACCGGTTTTTTATTATTTTGGTTAAAGGTTACCGTTTTTTTTGCCTTTAAAAATAACGGTTTCGGTTTCGGTTAAAAATCACAATTTTGGACAAAAAATAAAGGTTAACCGGTTTTTTAAACCGGTTTAAAAAACCGGTTTCATGCCCTGATCATAACACAGGAAATGCTTGAAATATTTGAACCTGCATTATATAATAAAATTTTTAAGTACTAAAAATATGTAAACAATGTTCAGATATCATGAACAGCATAAAACCTGATTATCTGGACATATGCACACTTTTATATCACTTTCGGTTTTGCAGGAAATAATCACAGCTTTGTTAGTTTAATAAGATACCTAATCTCACTTATTTTAACATTTTTGAAAAGTGAAAGCAATTTCAATATTACTACATCAGTTTCAAATCTTTTCACAACCTCAAATAATTGTTTTGCCAAAACTGATAAATTATTAAGCATGCCTACACTTTAATAAATAATTTGTCAATATGTCAACATAAGATAATATTTTTGTAAATTTCGATTAATTTATTGACTACTTACTTAGCTTTAAATGTTGCAAAATTGGATTGTTTTTTAAATAGAACGACTATGGCGTATGCTCTTATTTACTTAGATCAGTTTGTAGCGAATACAATAATACCAATAAATTGTATTTTTATTAAAACAGCTACAAAAAATGAAATTAAATTTTTAAAAATGTTTCGTTTAGCCATCACAAAAAAATCGAAAAGTTTGTTTTGAATTTTTTAAAATTTTATTTTGATTCGCTATACCTTAAATTACTTCTATACATAATTAACAAAAACAAAATGCATTTTAAATATAAATTATCGCATTATATCAGTGCCCCCTTCCAATTGTTTTCGTGATCTTTCCAAATAAGCCTATTTTAATATACAGGGTGTTGCATGACGTAATGAGCAAACTTAAGGAGCATGTTCCTTGAGTCAATTTAAGCAAAAAATGTTATAAAAACCATAGTTCAAAACTCGATGGTTATCGAGTTAGAGACCCTTAAAGTTTATAAAAAAAGTTCAATTTTAACATAAAAAGTATGCAATACCGCTTTTATCTTGTAAAAGTTTACCAACAAAATGTTTTTTTTATAAAAGATGCATCGCTATATTTTCTGCGCCCTATGGTGTACTCGATTTTGTTTTGTTTTTTACGGTTTATTTGCTATGACAACCAACCTAGTTATTTTAAATAGAACACCCTGTATACTATTACATTTTTAGATTCCTCTTTAAATGTACTTTATAAAATGTAAAAGGTCATATAGGTCTAAAATTAACCTTTTTTGAGTAATTCACTTGTTTTTGAAAATTTTGAGCAATGTAGCACTTTCAAAAAGATTTAACAACACAACATCGAGTACACCATAAGGCCCAGAACCAATGGCGATGCAAATTTCATTAAAAACATTTTGTCTTAAATCAATATTTTAGAATTTAGAAGATAAAAGCGGTTTTTCATACTTTTTTATGTCGAAATTGACCTGTTTTTTGTAAATTTTAAAGGTCTATAGCTCGATAAACGTCGAGTTTTGGACTATGGTTTATATAACATTTTTTGCTCAGATTTACTCAAGGTTAATTTTATTTGTAATGTTGCTTGTTATAGCAATAGTTTTATCAATTAAAAAGGGTTATCACGGACATTTTGCTTCAACTAAAAAAAAAAAAAAATTTTTTTCATGACGGTTTTAGAAAAAAAACGTATTTAATGTTAAAGACGCTAATTATTATTCCAATTGACAAATGTCATATTATTTTCTACTGTGAACTGTGAGTTTTACATACTTATCGCAAATACTAAAAAAGTGTTCCCAACTCTTTCAGTCATTTTGGCTCATCCTGTATAAAGTATTTGTCAAGACATCCTACGGCAAAAGAGCAGCACATGTTTTATTTACAACCATTGACAATCGTTGAACAATGTTGACAAAGAATTTTAGGACCTATTTTATAACCGACGAAAACATTGTAGCAACACATACGAGTGGATTAGAAACTCATTCAACCTACTCCTCAAGGTCTATTAATTGAAAAAGAGGAAAAAAAACTGACATTAAGTGGCGGAATCAGAATACAATTTTTTTCTAAATCACTGTTTGAATTTTGGGGCGGTGTTGGTGACGAATTTTGTATACTGAAGTCAAAAGCCTTTCATATACCTACTTTTGCTATTTCCAACATCGTATCTTTGTGAATTCGGATTTTCTGCAATGGCTGCCTTAAAATCAAAATACAGATCTCAGCTTAATAAAGAAAGACAACTAAAGGTGTCGATCTCTAATGTTACTTTTTAATTTTAATTTAGTTGCCAGGTCATTTTGCAACGTTTATTATGTAACCATACTGCAAGCGTTACAACCCCACAGGTTGAGAATCACTTCATTATGTTATGGTTTACAACTTAAACAAAAAATAATTTTATTTACTACAAAATTTGTTTCACACTGAAATTAATGTATCTATATAGACCATATTAGAAAATTATTTGAATTCGACTGATTATTTTGTACACACGTGTTTTTAAAATTATATGCACGTCTTTTACAAGTAGAATTTACCAACGAGACATTTGAGACATACCAAATATCATACTCCATATAACTTTTCCCTTCAAGCAAAATAGACGAGAACCAACCGTGATAATACAATATAATAAATTATAATGTTGAACTAGTCAAGATGTGTGTAGCAATGTTATCTGCTTTATCTGTGTTGTCTTCATTATAAAAGTCCTAACAAACATGTGATGGTAGCTCGCAAGGGCACTAAAAAAGCTGACCAACAGAAAGAAAGAGATTTCTTATAACATTGCATCTCTATGATAAAAGATGAATGTAACAAACGTGAGTGAAACAAAGGTGGTCTCAACTCTTTGTTTGAAGTGCAGTTCTCTTTAATCTTTTGTCGCAAAACCGCAACATGCGACAAAATTTGGAAAGTGAAACTCGCTGCAAAGATGAAAACTTTTACAGCAGCTTTATTTGAACGTGAAAAGTAAGTGTGATAACAATAAAGGGACGCCCAAATGTACATATAATCACCGGCATCTCAAAGTAAAAGTTTCACAATAACAGTTAACAAAACATTTAAGTTAAAAGATTACAACACGTTTATAATGAGAGTTAAACCATAACAATAATTGTCAAAGCTAAACTGGAATCGATTTTACGCAAGCCTTACTTGATTAAACTGAAACAGAAGTTTCACAAACAAATTTAAAATGCATAATCGACTGTACTAAGTGAAGTAAAATGGCTCAAAAGGCAAATGCTTACAATTTTATTTAAACTGGTGCAAAGATTAAGAAAAATTCCTTTAGTGTTTTAAATATAGCCAAATGCAAGTTTGTTGGTATTTATGAATTATAGGGTTGCCAACATATTTTTAAGGGGAGTAAGGGGGGAGCGAAAGGGTTTCTTACATATTAATGATATAATTCCAGTTTTCTTTTAAATAGCAGAGCATAATTCTCCGATCTCTTTAGCTAAATTTTTTTAATGAAGCACGAACTTTGCTTGCACAACAATTGTCCTCCAATTATAAGGTCTTGTAATTAGGTTGAAGTTTTATTGTTTTTTTTTAAATTAGCGATGATTCGAACATAAAATTGAGAATATGTGAAATGAAATATAAACATTGTTCATGCAGCGAGGCAGCGTTTGTGTGGTCATGATTGATTTCATTTTCCTGCGATTTAATAATTTTCTAAATAAAAATGAAGGTATCACAATCGCAGCAGGGTAGCTTTTTGCGTATTAGTTAAAACGAAGAATTTTATTGAAAACTCGAAGCCTGAAAGGTAAAAGCCAAATCTGAACTCTACAAATTAAAATGACACTTTAAAATTATCTATAAACATCCATAGGATTTAATAAACGTAATTGTTTAGTGATTCAGTTGCAAACCTTTTATGATGAATGAACGTTAACGCTGCACACTAATATGTAAACATAGTGGCAGCCATAACAGTCCGAGCAAAGCATAGATGACCGTTTTGGCAACCCTACAAATGTGACAATATTACCTTAGTTCACAATAGATTACATATCGTCTCAATTCCGAAAACGAATACAAACAATAAAAACTAAACACTTATTTGTGCTGTCTATTTAACCATTAGTAAAATAAAAACGAAAGTCATCGGGACAACACACACACGTCACACACTGTCAAAAATAAGAATCGCCACTACCCACGATAACCTGTTTGGCTTATTTCGTGCAAGGTCCCCGTTTTCGCGCAATAACTGTGGTCACATGACTTCCGCGTCTGTTCCTGCCAGCACCTTTAAAGCTACGTCCTACATAAATATGCATTGCGCTTAAAATTCCAACTGTTCAGTTACAATTTTCAAGTGGAAAAGAGAGGTAAGCCATTAATATCTGCAACATTCAAATACGGAATGTTCAAGTCTGGAAAATGCACCGATAGAATCATTCAAATCGTTCAATGCTGGAATCACTCAATCAAGGAATCATGCAACGATGGAACCATGCAACACGGGAATCGTTCAACACTGGAAAGCTCAAATCTGAAATCCAAAAATTAAGAATTTTTGCTGCCCTCTATATTACAACTGCCTATGTGTAATATAATTACAGAACATTTCATTTTATATTTTGCTTAAATGTTGTACAGTGGAAGATAAAAACATCGTGTTAATGTATCTCATCTCAAGGACTACGAGTTTGGGCAAAGTTGCATAATTATCACATTTTTATGATCTCAAATGTTTGTGACAATAATTGCCGTTAGATAGGTAATTATGTTGGAATTTAATAAAGATCAAGTTAGTGACATCTAATTGGTTTTTTATAATCACAAGTATATTATGATCAACAGAGCTGGGCAATGCTTGAATGCTTACAACTTGCAATAATTTTTTAAGCACTTTTAATGCTTCGAGCACAATGCTTGGAGCACTTTCCAAAACAGATGCTCGATGCTTAGAGCACCAAGCACTTTTATGAACACTTGGTACTTATTAAGCACTTTAGAAAGACAGTGCTTAATAAGCATTTTTTTAAATTTATATATGCTTACTGCATAGTATTTAATCCTTAACATGTATGCTACAAGACTGTTTAAATTTTAAATTTCTCTTAAGCATTTCCAAAATGCTCAATGCTTGCTGCTTAATTGTTTTAAGCACTTTGGTCAGTGCTTGATGCTTTTAAGCATTTTTAAAAACCAAAGTACTTACTGCTTAATTAGATCAAGCACTTACACAAGTGCTTGAATGCTCGGTGCTTTAAGCACTAGGGTCGGTACTTTGCCCAGCTCTGATGATCAATACGTTTATCGGTTATGTTGAATAGATTTTTTCTAATTTAAGTGTAGTTAAAAATTATCTTATCTTTTGTTTTACAACACACCTGTAGTAGACGCTCATTGTTACTTATTCTATTTGCTTTAAGACAACATGTGTAGCTCTAAATATTTTAACTATTAAACTATTCCCTATTCGCTGTGTATTACAAATTTTAAAAACCGTTGATTTAAGTTTTTGTCTGTATCTAACAAACCAGGAATTTAATTAAGTAAAAGCATTGTTAAGTTGCCCTATAAACAAGATTTTTGTTAAATCAAATCACACTTTCGTTATATGGGAGCAATTGTACAATAAAAATTCGCTTAAAAAAAAAAAAGTTTTTCGCTTTCCATAAAAATATTGTTTCAGACAAAATCCTCGACATTTTCTTTGAAATGTAACCCTTAAAGAAAAGTCTGTCCGCTACAAAAACAAAATTAAGTAAAACTTATCAGACTGTATTTTAAGCGAACAGTTAAAAATTAAAATTTAAGATAAGTTGAACAGTTGCTTGAATTTTTAAACAAACATCTTATCAAACCAACTGATCGTACATTTACTAAGTAATATTCGCATGAAAAATTCAACGTCCCACGCGTATAACTGCTGAAAGCAATCGTCGTTCAAGAGTACTAAATTATGCGAAGTATGAAAACATCTGTCACGTAGAAGTAATCGTTGTCTAGAAGCTGTAAATGCGCATACTAAGGCTTGCTTAAACTGTGAGTAATCACGCATAGTTAGTCTTCTAAACCGTTCTTAAATAAGTAATTCCCCACAGTATGAATGCTAGGATCTAGTAAACGGTAGCAGTTAAAACTGAGTTGGATAAATATGTTAATGTTGACTGTTGATGAAATGTTTAGTGTTTAGTTCCACTGATTAGACCGATTTACGATTAAAATATAATGTGGTTGATGTATTAGAGGCGGTAGTTTAATTACAGATGTGCAATAAATTGGTTAAATTTTGTTAAATAAACCATTAAGTTGCTTGATTTTACAGCCGACTAGGCTTAAGTGTCAGGCTTATTGAAACTGCAATAATTGTTGTAGCAAGACAAGACAAGAATCTTAGTTTTGAACATTTTTAATGCTATAGAAATAAATTTTAAAGTAATGTTGGTTATGGCCATTGACTACTTACTAAGGCAACTTTAGTTTGTTTATTATTTTGACAGTTGCAATTAGCATGTCCATTGTAGTGTCTGAAGCAGGGACAGAACGGAACGAAAACGAAAACGTTAAACGAAATTAACCGATTTTTTTTAAAGAACGAAATGAAATTATTATTTTTTGTTCAAGAACGAAAACGAAATAAATATTTTCCAAAATTGGTTTTAATCGGTTTTATCACAATTTAAAATGTATTTGTTAAGCACAAACGCGAATTTACCTTTTATGCTGGGGAGACTCCACGAGGCAGTAAAAAATCTCACTTGAAACAATTCAGTTTCACTTTTCTCCATAAATGTATTAACAACTTTATTGTTTATTCCTGCAATTTCGTGTAACACAAGTAACGGTACAGATATTCTCTATTTCTAATTTATTGATTGGATGATCAATATAAAATATACACAGTGCATTCAAAAAGTTCCGGGACTAACCCCATTAAAACTTTTTAAACTAATCAAAATTTCTTTTTTTAATTTTCAACATAGGATCCCTTTCCTTGGAATACATTGTTTACAGCGCTCGTATAAGCTCTGAAAGGCGTGATAATAATTTTATTGCGCTATTGTCTTCAGGAGGGTGGTCACATTTCGTTGAATCGTCTTTATGTCATCAAACCGATGTCCTTTAAGGGCTGTTTTAAGTTTCGGAAAGAGGAAATAATCTGCCGGAGCTAGATCGGGTGAGTAGGGTGGATGATTGATCACAGTGACAGTTTTTCTCGCCAAAAACTGCGACACGATAAGCGAGGAATGTGAAGGTGCATTGTCATGCAAAAGGAACCAATCACGTAATCCGTACAATTCTGGTCTAACTCTTCGAATTCTTTTCAAAAGTCGTTCCAGTACCTGTTGGTAGACTGTTCCAGTCACTGTTTGTCCTGGTGCCACAGATTCACTATGAATCATTCCCCGTGAATCGAAAAAGGCGATGAGCACTCGTGAGTGGACGTCCATCTCTCGGATCGTCCTCCAGCGACTCACGACCTTTCTTAAAACGTGAAAACCATTCGAATACCTTGCAATCATTTCCGCATGCAATCTGAATCTGGTAAAAGGTTTCTGTCGCTGTTTTTCCACATTTAAAACAAAACTTTATTGCTGCTTTCTATTCCATCTTGAAAATAGTAACGATGTTAAACATCGTACGAATTTAAAATCAATGCTAAATACCATAGACCGAACTTAATGCGATAAAATTTATATGACAAGTAGAATAGGGAGTATATTAACTAGTTCCAACGATGGAAATATATAACGTCACTTGTACGTCTCAGCGTTGTCCCGGAACTTTTTGAATGCACTGTGTACACATATACTTGATTGGATGTATATAATGTGATGGTATGTTGTATTTGCGTTTGGATTTACCTATATTAAAAGTAAAATTTATTCTTACTTTGCAGAGGATTAATATAAAAAAAGATGTGTTGCTAGTAAGACTGAATGGAATGTGAAAATGTACGTATATTGTATGGTAGGTATGTACAAACTTTTAAGTTAGAGTATATTTCAGGTTTGTTTTTTTTATATATTTTTAATGTGTATGTTTTATTTGCGTTTAGAGTTAATATAATTTTTTGTAATATCTTTTTTCATTTATAAAGTTTATGGAAACATTTAGTGAATTATCCACTTGAATGAATTTTTTTGTCTTTTTTAATAATTGCAGCAGGATCTAATTTATTTCAAATGCTTAGATTTTTAGTACTATTTTAGTGCTATTACTTGTAAAACTACAACAAACTAAAGTAGATGATTGTAAGTTTTTTCACTTGCAAAACTGTTTTCTCCTCATATTAAATTTCCAGTTGTACTGCAAACAATGAAGACCTTTAAGCTCAAAATGGTGTAATATACACTCTTGACTGGCATAAACGATGACATTTATGCTGTTTGTTGTTATATAAACAGTACTGTAAAAAGACAATTTGTCCGAAGTACATTTATAGTCTGTAACGTTATGTTTGTGAAACACTGGCGAATAAAAATGTCAAAAAAGTGAACGGGCTTAAATTAATTAATTTCAAGAACGATGAAACAATTTACTGCAATATTAATGATGTGATTTTCGGAACAGGTAGAAAACTAGATTACAGTTTATATCTTAAACAAAGCCTTCTGAAAGTTTTTCATTTTAATTGTTTGTTGTGCTCACTTTGTTTTTAATTGTAGTTCGTTTTTGCTATTTATTTCCTTTTTCTAGTTTAATGATGTTATAATGGCCTGAATTATCCAGTTATTATCGGAATAAAGTTATTCGGGGAAACTGCGATCTGCCGGTAGTAATTTATTTGTATACGAAACGAATCTGTAAAGAAAAAAAAACCTAAACCTTTGTAACCAGTTCACCACAACGTGAAATTAGTTCGTCTGAAAAGAGCCAATGGAAAAGTAAGATTAATTCCTAAACTTTTCTCTCCCAAACAGTAAGATTAAGTATTGAAAAATGAACAAAACACTCCTTTAGACGGATTAATTCCTCAAACGGAGAAAAATTTTACATGTAAATCAATAAATTAACTAGCAAGGGAGTGTCACGATACGTTGTCGCTAGAATTTAATTAAGGCTGTGTTTATTGCAGCAAGGACATCAAAACTAAAAAATTTTCAGATTTATACGTGCCACTGGCCATTTCCTTCGCAAAAATAGGGAAAAAAACTTAAAAATTGTTATAAAAAGGTCATTTTTGCGATCGCGATTGAAACCGTCAAAAATAGAAATTTTTCTATTTACCAATGCGCGCATCCTTTGCAAGTAAAGTGGTGTAAAGGTTTTAAAAAATCTTTAACGGTTCCGGTGAAACACGTCAAAAACCAAACCCCTGCATAAGCGCTATGATTTGAGAAGTTGTGGTATATCTGTAGGTATAACACTATATCTATGCGACTTGCCTATATGCGTTTAACATAAGAAAACCCGTTTTAACAAAGGCCTCGTTTTTCGCGTTTGTCTCCCGAACCGTTTATGATTTTTTTCAAAAACTTTGCACCATTTTACTTGCAAAGGATGCGCGCATTGGTAAATAAAAAATTTAGATTTTGACTTTGACGGTTTCATAGCCAACGCGATCGAAAAAATTACTTTTATTATTCAGCTTTTCAGGTTTTTCCCTATTTTTCCGAAGAAAATGGCCAGTGGCACGTATAACTCTGGAAAACACTTAGTTTTGAAGTGCTCGATGCAATAAACACAGCCTTATTCAAATTCTAGCGACAACGTATCGTGACCTTCCCTGGTAGGATAGCATTAATTTAAAAAAAAAAAGAACCTTATACCTTATTCAGATAGATTACTATTTAAAAGTAAACTCAAGAATTAACTTTATTTTCAAGTTCTGCGCGACAATTGTAACATAAAGTATTTGTGCACTTGTCATCCTACTTAATAAGTTGTTAATGTACAGGTAATAGCAAAAATGACACATCGTAATTATCAACTACAAGGGCGCCGTCAGAATTTTTTATTTAGTGTACCTACTCGGTTCATTTAACTTAAAAAAAAAAAGATTTTTGAAAAATATTTTACTTTTTTATTTTCGTTACGATATTCGACTTACACTTAACAATAACATTAAAATTTTAAAGCTGCTAGTTAAACGCTACTGTAAAAACTCAAACATTTTAAATCAGGGACCCGCACCGCCAAGGATAGCGGTTCAGTTCTGTTAACCGATTCGATAACATTTAACTTGTCGATTTACGTTCCGAATCACCAGTTTTTATTTTATAATGATTCTGTAACCGGTTCGGCGGCAACGGTTCAGTTCCGGTTCCGGTTTAATGCAATATATGATGACAATGCATATTTACAAATTGAACGGTCTGAAATTTTTCCATTTTTGGTCAAATGCAATTAAAATTGCGAAAATAAAAAATTGGACGGAACCGTTATGTGAACCGGTTGAAGCGGTTTGAACCGGTTCATACCAATCGGTTCGGTTCGGTTTTGCGTTTTTTGAATAAGAGGTTCAGTTCCGGTTCACGGTTCATTAAAAAAGGCCCGGTTCGTTCCGGTTTTTATTCCAGTTCCGGTTCGGTTCGGGTCCCTGTATTTAAATATTGCATATGCAAATAAATTATTCATTTGAAATATAAAAAGGTACTTGTGCATTAACTTTTATATAATTCTGCTGGCGCCAATGGTCAGTGCTCGTTTTAGATTTTAATTTTTACAGCTACTTAGTTCTAATATCAACACAATTATCATAACAAGAAACAAGCAACCGATAAATGTCAAGCAAATTAAACTTTTACATCTTTAAAACCTGTTTTTAAATGAACACAACAAAAAAATACTAGATTGCAAAATACTCTTAAACCATAACCAGACAAAGCTTTTAGCATATATTTGTAAAAGACTATGTGGTCTTGATCATTTCTATCTAATCTATCTAATCCTTAAAACATCGCAACAAAGTGGCTTACGGTAGATTTGGTGCACATTCTAAAAAACTGATGGAAATGGATTGCAAGTGCGCGAGTTATTGTAATTAATCACAAGAAGCGATCGGTTGTCAGTAGGGATTGTAATACCGGTAAATCGGTTTACCGGTAAACCAGTAAATCGCAAAACTTACTCTTCAAATTTTACCGGTAATTTGTCAATTTTTTACCGGTAATTCCGGTAATTTTACAATATCTTTCTAATCATGATAAAAATCTAAATCAAATATCGAAAAAGAATTGACGTATTATCAAGGAGAAAAAATAAGGGGAAAACATACAAATGGCATATGATTGTTTACTCACTACTCGACCAACAAGTGTAGAATCCGAAAGCGCTTTTTCCGCGGCTAGATTATTTTGTACAAAAATTAAGTCGCAATTAGGAGACGACAGTTTAGATAAATTATGTTTTCTACGCGCTTATTTTTTAAGAAAAGTTTAAAATAAAAAATATTGTTAATAGTTTGACAACATATTTTATGTTATATCATTTTATATTTTATGTTCAGTACAGTTTTATTTTCATGTGTTTTTTGTAATGCTGGATCCTATTTTTTGTAATATTTTTATTTTATATATTATACATATTGTCATTTTATATTGTATTATATTAATATTACATAAAAAATATTACGTTGATGGCTGTTAACTGATATACCGGGTGATTCAGTTTGACTGTCGCACCCCTATAACTTTTTAATTATTGAAAATAACCCCAACAAACCTTATATTTTTGGAAACGGTTGGAAATATGGTTTACCGGTAAATTACCGGTAAACCGGTTTTGATCGACAATTTTACCGAATTACCGGTAATTCAAAAAGTCGATAAATTTACAATCCCTAGTTGTCAGTACTCGCCGTATCCAGAAATCCAATTGTGAATATACAGGGTGTTTCAGAAGAAAAAGTAAATATTTTGGGTGCTGGTAGTATGGACCATTTTGAGTTGAAAAGCCCAAATAAACATGTGTCCAAGTCCCAATGATTAGAAAGATACGGCTGTTTGAATGTTAACCTTAAAAAGCCTCGCAAAAGGTTGATTATTGCATTTATTGATTATTTAAATTATTAAACACACGAATAATTAGCAATACTTCAAAGTTGATGTACAAAAATCCCACCACCAACTTCAATGTACTGTCGAAATTACTTGACAATACTACGTGTAGCTGCACATTCTAGCCGTCAGGTGACACATTATCTAATTCTAACATTATCTGAAGCATGGATCGGTCGATATGGTCACGTTAATTGATCATCAAGTTCCCTAGACCTTACCCCATTAGATTTTTGTCTGTGGGGATGGATCGAAAGCGACGTCTACCAAGAAAAAGGAAACACAAGAGACGAATCGGTCGCATTTTGGATAGTGCTACTCTCATAAAAAAACGACAAGACGACCTCAAGAAGAGCTACACGAAGTGTTGTCAAGTAAGTTCAAGAGTGCATCGAAGTTGGTGGTGGAATTTTTGAAAATCAAATTTGAACTATTTTTTATAATTTAAATAATCAACTATTGCAATAATCAACCTTGTATGAGGTATTTTAAGGTTAACATTCGAACAGCTGTATCTTCCTAATCATTGAGACTTGGACACATGTTTATATGAAATGTTTAACTTAAAATCTTCCATACTACCAGTTCCTAAAATATTTGCTATTCCTCCTGAAACACCCTGTATAGTAAAATAATATTAATTTTGTACACGATATCTCTTAAAACAATTTAATCTTTAAGAGCTAACTTGACACTGACCTCTGAAAATAAGCGCTGTTAATTTGTAGAGTTAAAATGTTCTCTTATACTTTAACATTTCGTAACAAAAATTAATTTTAATTGTTAGAACTAAAATATTTTGAATTAATTTAAAAAAATTGCGCTGTGGCCTAAATTTACATTTTACATTTTTTATCGATACACATCAAACGCGCCGGGGTCCAGAAATTCTTTAGCTGATGTTAACTGCAAAAAATATTCCAATTTTGTAACGCTTTCTATACATATAGGAAATATAAGGTGTTAATTTTATCTCCTTGAATAATTACAAAACAACCTCTATCTCTAATTTTTGCAACTGAAACTTTAAATAAACGTAATTTAATTTAAAATAAAATGTTTAAAAACGTAAAATTTTAAGAAATATACTAATCCTAAATAACAGTATACTACTCTAGCCAATAAGTGAAAGTTTCTTTAAACCGATAAGTAGTAGGTACATAAATAAGTTTAGAGTAAAATAAAAATGATATCTGTGTTTTTGTGAACGTCTTGTACTATATCAACTACGTAAATACTATGCAGGGTGATTCAGTTTGACTGTCCCACACTTATAACTTTTTATTTTAAAAGGAAACCCCTACACACCTTATAATTTTGAAAATTTTGGAAATATCTGTATCAAATTATGTTCAAATATTTTTTCTACGATGAAGTTTGTCCGAAGGGTGATAGTCATTTTTTTTTGCAATTACATGGTATACTTTTCGACGAAAAATCATTACTTTGTGACCATAAAATTAAAAATGGACCCTCTGTCAAGTTGCTTTTGTTGGTGTATACGTACTTAAGACGTTTCAATTTAACGCTTACGAAATATTGATCGTCGAAAAATAATAAAACGCAATTGGACAAGTCATAAACTGTCAACTACTACAGCGATCGTGTTTTGTTTAGTCAATACGACGATTTTGTGAAAAATAATAAATAACTTATAAACTCATTTGTCTCAAAAAAAATTCTATCCATGCTTATTTTCTTAATGCACTATCGGATTTAAAATTGCCTGTCAGAATCAACAGAAAAAAGTATTCCATAAAATTTAAAAAAAAAAGTTGACTATCGCGTTTGGCATACTTCATTGTAGAAAAAACATTTGAACGTCTTTCGATAAAGAATGTTCCACGATTTACAAAAATATAAAGTTTATAGGGCTTTCCTCGTAAGTCAAACTGAATCACACTGTATACAACTTAAATTTTTACGAATGAATTATTTTAACAATATTTGACAAAAATTAAAACAATTACATTATGGCTACACCACAACAGCTTAGAGATGATATCCGCATACAAATTGATAATTTAGCCCAAAAATCCCCTTTTTCAGTGTAGGTACGCGAAGTAACCCTAGTATCTTTTGTGTTGCTGTAATCAATAAGTTAATCTGGCGTGTCTGTATCTTATAACCGTCAAATCCTGGTGTCAATATAGCTTGTTTTAAGCTCAGCTGAGTAGGGATGTTGAACATTCCTTCGGTTAAAAGATTGTTGAGAGGCATCGGAGAGCTAATAATCACTTTACTGTAATACACATACGTGCACCGAGGCATGTGTATTTTTCAATTATTCTATAGTTTTTGTGTTACAAATAGTTCGTTTAGGTAAGATGATAGACAATATTTAGTTGTCGATAAAATATAATACGGCACAGTAATATCATAATTAATTTGCATTTTACAAAAAAAAAAAAAAAACGTTTATGTTTGTAGGAACAACAAACCATGCCAAAGGCGATACTTAATTAAATGTTCAGACTTAAAAAGACGTTTGTGTATAAAGTGCTTAATTGTTAGAATATTTGCTAAGATATTAAAAAAGCGAATCTGTATAAAATTAACCATATTACATGCAATTTGAATGTATAATTTCAACTTATGGGTAAGTAAAATTCCTGGAGTAATCGTAAAAAATTCTTTAGTTTGAAGATTCAACAGACTTTTTTAATAAGGCAAATTTATCATTTTAAAGGAAAGTGTATAAAATAATGCTAGTATTTGATGCAGGACTTTATTGATTTTTAAAATCAATAAACCTTTGATTGCTTAAAGCAGCTTTAAAATTTAAGGGATCATTAACTTGCTGTAACTAACCAACATCAACCATGTTTCCATAAGAACGATGTTTGACTGCTCCATTAACATTTGATTAAACTTTATGAAACGCGACTTCTGTAAACTATTTCTTTATTTACAAACGGCCAAGAAAACAAAGCAGTTCTACGACTTTCCAGGTTTTTTATCAATAAAACTCGCAGCAAATTTTATTGGTCACCGGATATAAGACAACGAAGAACGCACAGAAACGTTCGCAATTTCTAAGTCAATAGAGCAGAAACTGATATTGCTTAGCCAATAGTGTCACTAGACTAGATTAAATTAACTAAAGATTTTTGCTGTTATACACAAAATAGGTAACCCTTAGCAAAAAAAGAGAATATAATGTTATTGCGAAATATTTGCAGCTAATTCCTGAATTTTAACAATAGATCCAATCTGTCATATACTATATACTCGTTTTGCAAAGCATTATAGAAAATTATTAAGGAAGTAATTAAAAATTCTCAAGTTTTAAACGGATGGGATATCTTTAACATAAAATTAAAAAAAGTTTTGTGTAAAGGGATGAAATATTGAATCACGCAAGCTTATAGTTTTAAACGTTGTAATTTGTGTTCGTATTTAATTGTAAATGATGTATCGGGCATCAAATAAGCTTTAAATTTAATTTGTAAGTTTCACTATTTTTTAATTTTGAACATGGAGGGAAATGGAAAATGTATATGCCATATGTAACACTGTGTTCTGTGTTTTCATTTAGTACCAAGTGCCTCATTTAGGTGGCGCTAGTAAAAATGTTTAAAAGAAGCAGATTCCCGCTAATACCCATAGAACAGAACAATAACACACTAAAAATGTATTGATTGGTTGCTCACACGGTGACCCGAATAAATCAGGATTTTAAAAAACATTTACTTATTTTAGGTCAAATACAATTTAAAAAATCACTCTTGAACCATATTAGCATCAAAATATTAAGCAAAAAGTTTAAAAACTACGAAAAAATAAATTTTAGTCATTATTGTAATACTTTAACCCTTTCAGCCCGAAGACCGTATATTTCCGCAATAAAATTTTGAGACCAACTGCCGAAGGCCGTGTTTTTTCGAACTTATTATATTTAGACGACGAACACCGTACGCGTCCGTTTGATAGGTTAAAATACGTTTATTAGGCTCTATAGATTCGTGTAAAATCGTTTAAACTCGCGTGCATATCAGTGCATTAGTCAGTCTCAGTTTTAACGTGTTTATTGTGCTTATAGTTGATTTTATTTTAAAATACAAAGGTAATTATTATATTTTATTTAACAGTTTAGTAAAATTCCAACGGAAGAAGGAAGTAAACAAAAAGTTAGGAGATGCGTTGTTTGTAGTAAGCATGATAAAAGAAAAGAAACGTCGTATTATTGCAAGGATTGCAATGCTCCTCTTTGCATAATTCCTGTTTCGAAATTTATCATTGTAAACGTAATTACTAACAAACATATTTAATTATAATTTTTTGAAAATAAACAGAAAAAATTGAATATGCATTTTGATTTCTAACAGTGTTGATCATTACGTATAATATTCGAGTAGTGAGACCGCGGAACGTAGTTTGCCGAAGACAATTTGATAATTTCCTGTTTCGAAATTTATCATTGTAAACGTAATTACTAACAAACATTTTTAATTATAATTTTTTGAAAATAAACAGATAAAATCGAATATGTATTTTTATTTCTAAGTGTTGATGATTACGTATAATATTCGAGTAGTGAGACCGAGGAACGTATTTTGCCGAAGACAATTTGGTACAATGACGAAGGCCGTACGATTCCGCAAACGTCTAAAATAGCCCGGCATACGGGCATTTCTAATAAAAAAGTAGTCAGGGCTGAAAGGGTTAAATGTTATGAGCAGGGACTAAAAACGAAAAAAACTCCGTTCATTTCTGTTCGGAACGAAAACGAAATATATCGTTTTCGTTCTAACCGAAAAAATTCTTTTTTCGTTTCGTGAACCGAAATAATAACGGTTAAAATTGGTTTTACAATATTTTTTTTTGTCGTCAAAAAATCAATTTTTTTTCTAGTCACCACAACCCTCTATAAATACGATAACAATATTTGCGTCTCAACTAAAATATAAACGATGACGATGGGGTTTGATGCTCACGGACAGCATATTTTAGACTGGCGAACCATCGCCATATTCAATTTACCAAATCGTTAAACACATTAACATTTAACCATTTTATTAAGTTTAACACCTGTAAGGTGCAAAAACACAACGTGATTAGGTTAAATTAGACACACGATCTTTATCTAAAAATATGAAAATATAGCAAGTGATGTTTTAAATTTGTTTTAGGACTAAAAATATATACATTTAAATTAAATAAGATCCCGCTGTAATTATTTAAAAAGACAAAATAATGAATTCAAGTGGATAATTTACTAAATGTTATGAATAAAAAAGATATTTAAAAAAACTTATAAATACTTAAAATATACTTTAACTTAATAGTTTGTACATCTTACGAGCAACACATATTCCAATAAATCTTCTTTAACATTAGTCCTTGTCGTAGTAAGAATAAATTTTACTATTATTATGTCTAAACGCAAATAAAACATACACATTAATAATATAATATCCAATCAAATGTATATTCTATATTGATGATCTAAAAAACAAATTAGAAATAGAGAATATCTGCACTGTTAATTGTGTTACACGAAATTGCAAGTATAAACAATAAAGTTGTTAATACATATTCACGTAAATATATGGAGAAAAGTGAAGCTCACTTATTTCAAGTGAGATTTTTTACTGCCTCGTGGAGTCTCCCCAGCACAGAAGGTAAATTCACGTTTGTGTTTAACAAATAAAATTGAAATAGCGACAAAACCGGTTAAAACCGGTTTTGGAAAATATTTATTTCGTTTTCGGTTTCGTTCTTTAAATAAAATCGGTTAATTTCGTTTAGCGTTTTCGTTTTCGTTCCGTTCTCAGTCCCTGGTTATGAGTCGAGGTAAATTACAAAGCCTTAAATGGGAAGAAGCAGAATGAGCCTGAAGAATTATAATAGAGGTTTAAACTATTTAAATTTGGTGAAAAAGCAAAACTTTCAGTATTAGTAAACTACATTTTTATTTTACAAGGCTTTTAAAGTTTTAAGATATAAAATATTAAATTTTTGAACTTGGATATACAGCGTCTCCTGCTGTCGTACTTAATCGAGACCCAATAGATAATTTTTTTGGAGATAATAGCATGGTGATGGAAATATAAATTGAACTTTTGAAGGACATTTAGTCCTTTTTTCAAAACATTGTTAATTACCAATTTTTCAGCAGCTTATAATTGTGAGGGCGATAAGTCTTATAATCTTAGAACTCTCAAATAATTTATCTTTCAGAGTACAAATGAACTTTGTATAAACCCACGTAATTTTTGGACTTCACCTGCTTTTACCTAGGTGTTCGATATTTTACGCGTATTACCTAAAGCAGTCCTTTACGTTAGTGACGTTAAAGGATATTAAAAAATGGTTAACAAATTTGTGAGCATATACTTCATTTTCTTTAGTTGTGACGTTACGATTTGTTTCTTTGCTAAACAGTTCGCAGCGCCTTATTCAGATGGCAGTATAATACGGATTTATATTTTTACTAGGAATTTGACGTTCTGCTTGGGTATGTTCTGTGGAGTGCCCATCTTGTGCGTATTTTGTTCATATCATTAACCTTAAAATTAATTTTTTTTTTCAAAAGTATGCTTGTTTATTGCGCCTTAAATAAGACTTATTAAGGCAACAAAGTTTTTTTTTAAATGTTGATAGATTCAGAGAAAAATAGTACTTCTTAGTTTAATAACCATTGCAAAAAAATATTTAAAGCAGTCATTAACAATACATAAACTGTGTCTAGTGATATCTTTAACTTACAAAAATTTGCAAATTGTGTTTTTTTTTTAGTATATTTAGTTGAATGCTAAACATTAATTCAGTTATTTTTTTTAATGAAGCTTTCTGTATTTTTTACATTTTCTAATAAATAACTTATTTGTCTCAAGGATATATTTGGTGTGTGATAAGTTATAAATTTAATTTTTTTATTTTCCAAGCTAGTATGTAATTACATACATAATCCGTCCTTTTCTATTCTACGGTATTAAGGTGTAGCTATTAATTATATTGTGTTTATTACAATTTACAGGTAAATGTGCAATATATTAAACTAGAATTTTAAACATTTCACAAAATACAATTTCGTACTCACTTTAAGACTTGATACTTCCGCTGTCGATTAAATAATTTTTTCAATTTTTTTTTTTTTTTTTAGTCAATTTATTTTAAAATATTTAATTTACGGCGTAAAAATTAAATGCTACCTTGAGACTAAAACACACCAGTAAGTATGAGCTATTATTTTATAAAAAAAAAAACTGTTTCTAAATAAATATTCTAACGCAACAGATATTTTGTTCTTGCCTTTTCATCCAAGAAAACTTTCAACTAGATTGATTTGCAAAACAAAATCACCGTCTAAAACTTCTAGTAGACTTTAAATTCTCTATTTTTAGAGAACTTGGAGTACTGTTGATAGTGGTGAGCGTGAAGAACTTCTATAAACTTCGTACATATAGATATAGCCGACTTTAATGGCTTGTTACCTCTAAAAGCATCCTATATATGGAAAGTCCGAGTAAGGGATTTTTGCTATTGAAAAATCTAGATTTTCTTTTAAAACATATTTAATCTTTAATATGTCCTTTTGTTTGGTGGCATATAAGTAGATAACTTTAAACTTAACTTTTAACAGGGTAACAGAAACGTAATGTATTAAAGTAGTTATTTTAAAACGTAGATATTTAATTACCAGTGCATATAGAATTTGCGGTGTTTATTTTATTGTATTAATTGCATTACTCAAATGTTATAAAAAAAAAAAAACTATTTTGTTACGCCACTGGTAAGGCAGAATAGTGGATTATAACGATTGCTTATGTTCTCTTAAACATCAAATAAGTCTTACATTTAATTACGTAGATTTAGTTAGACAACAATTTAACAGAGTTCAACTTGAAAGTTAATTAAATAAACTATTCCTAAAGCGTATAAGAAAAAAACTGTGATTGCAGTGTAGTTTCATTTTAGGGTCGTTGATTCCCTAACCGTATCGCCATTTCATTCGGCTTTATTTCATTTCTATTATTCCATTTTTCTCACGTAGTCAGAATTTCTTCCGTATTATATAAAAAAGAATACCCATAGCGCGAGCTAAACGAATTTAAACCGAAATTATATCGAGGTTTGTTTTAAAAACGTCTGTTATTTTTCGTTACATATTGAAACATTGCAAAAATTTAAAAAAAAAAAGGTTATTTTGTAAGTGCAATAAATATCGCGGTCCAAATCGTTGCCTAAATCGTCACATATAATACCAAAATTAAATATAACTTTTTTTAATTAATTATCGCCTATTGAGCATGTTCCAAAACCGAAATTGGTTAATGTTATAATTATAAATCAAATTTACGTTTAAATAGTTAATGAAAAAGTTTGTTACCGAAGCTGTAGATATTATCATAAAGCATTAATTTAAAACATTGATTTACTTAAATATCTATCGTGTAGTGAGATTCTTAACAAAATAAAATTGTTTAATTCGCTTAAAAATGTAATTTAAAAAACCATAGTTTTTTGTGAATGACTTTTGTAAACCCAACAACAACCAAAAAGAAATACCCTAAAAAATTAAAATGCTATGAAGCAGAATAAAACTATTTACAGTGAAAAATCCAAATTATAGCACATTTATTTTCGTAGATCAAACAACAAAAAGATGTATTGGGTTAAGGTTAAATTTAAAAAATACAGGTGCAACACCGAATTTTCTGTATTCTTGTTTTCAAAGCCTTACCGGATTAACCATATTGCCGGACCGACCGTTAAGCCATAGTTAGTGTTAAATTTAAGCTAAATAAGGAATCTTACAAAATTGCTGTATATATGTTACGGTTTAAGCTCTGGTTTAAGTGATTAATCCGGTTAGTGGAATTATTATGTTTTCTTAAAAAAATAAACCTTTATCGACCTTTAACCTGATCGTCATTCGTTTGCTCAGTAATAGACGGGTCAGGTTTAAGTTCGGTAAAAGTTTTTTTTAAAGAAAAAAACTGTAATTGTGATCCTAGCACTCATATTAATCACGTTGACCGGCTTTAGTAAAAGTACTAACTGGATTTATCACATGAACCGTAACATCACCAATCACCATCAACAAGTGCAGTGTTAATAATGTAAAGAAGCGCACCCTACACACAACCCCATCTGTGGCCGCCCAGTTAACTAGTCCGGTGGCCGAAGAAATTTAAAATTCCCTCTCGTTTTTTTATTTGGACCAAAGGAGGTGCCGAACTGTCAGTTGCCGGAATATCGGTCCTGTACCTGTATTGAAATGCAATTTTAAGTATTTATTTAAGTTGATAGTTTATATTTCCAACCATTTATTTTTCCAAAACCTATTTCATAAAATAATGCATAGTTTTTTTTTAACATAAATCAACTTAATTTTTAATTACAGTTATTTTGCAATGCAAGCACACCATGAGAATCTAAAATTAAATGTTCTCATTATTTTACAATATTTTTATTTGTCACGTATTCTACAATAGGCAAGCGTGTTCTTATGCATTAGTTTGAGTGAAATCCCACCATAGGGGGCGCTACAATCGATAATAGCTGAGAAATTAATAACCTGCTGTTTTTTTTGTCGATCGTTATTTAAATTTTTTATTGTAACAGTCTGATAGGTAACTCTAAAATGTACATTTTTAGCAACTTCAAGTTTTTTGATAGGAACCATCGTTTGTGAGAAAAACTCGATATTATTAAAATATAACTCAGATTTATTTAAAGTATTCAACAAAATTATGTTTTATACAAATAAAAAACAGAACATAATAAATAACTAATAAAAAACTTGAAAATAACTAACACAACTGAAAACGATTGTTACAATATTAATTAACGAAAATATGACATCTGACTACATTTGTTTTGTTTGTTAATTCACAGCAAACTAGTTTTTGTTAAATACATTCAATAAATCTCAGAGTTATGTTTTAATAATATCGAGTTTTTCTCCAAAACGGTGATGCCTATCAAAAAACTTTAAGTTACTAAAAATGTACCTATCAGACTGTTACAGTAAAAAATTGAAATAGCGATCGACAAAAAAAAACAGGTTATTTCGCTGCTATTATCGATTGTAGCGTCCCCTATGGTGCAATTTCAATCAAACTTATGCAAAAGAACACGCTTGCCTATTGTAAAATACGTGCCAAATATAAATGTTGTAAGTCAAAGCGTTCTTGATTTATCAATAAAACAACAATTTTTCACATCTTCTTCATGGGGCTGTAACTTAGCAACGATGCAACTTTCTATAAGGTATGATGGGCTAAATCGTCCCATTTTTTAATCTAGATTCACCAGTAGAAATTATGCTACATCGTTTAGAAACACCCTGTATAGTGAAGTAGTTATTACAATGCAATTTTTATTTTTTCACATCCTACTGCTAAAATATCTGTATGGTCAAATATTTTTTAAATGTGATTAATTGGAGACTAAATGACATATATGTTTATTTTTTTATGAGGTGAACAATTAGCCATCTACGTTTAGTATTTAAATGAGTATATTCATAATTTTGTTAAATTGTAAAAATCTTTGTTATCTGAACAACAACATATGTAAAAACTATTTTAAATTTTTCTTTCTCATTTTTGCATAATTTAGATAAGGAAATAAATACATATTTTGCGCTACCTTATATAAAACAATAAGATAGTAAAAACAAACAGATAAAACAGAAAAAAATTAAATCAAGAAAACTAAAATGAGTTCAAATACTAACGTAAAAGGAAGAGTACAAACCAATTTATTACAAGAATTTAGACACTAACAAGGAAATAAAAGTTATTCTGCTACTTTTAGCTCTGTTTTTCAATGCGAAGAGAACACAAAAGTACAACCTTTTGTTAAGTTAACTTTCAACTTTTAATAGGCAATTTTAGCAATGGCAAACTACGATTTTTCATCGAAATCTGGCCTACTGTCAAATGCGTCCTGGCATTCATCATAGCGGATACGGCGAAATGATAAATCGTCGAGATTAACGGTTAGAATTGACCCGCAACGACGGCAAGGTCAACTTTGTATGTATAATATAATGACTGTGCGAGAATATTTTCAATCGTTGACGATAAAAGTTTTAGTTTTGCAACAAAACTAATCAATTTAAAAACATAAGAAATTGTATGGTAGACTTGCCATTGTGATTTTGTTTTTATGGTCTAATTAATTGTGTTATGTTTCAATCGGATAATTTACTGTAAGAGAATTTATACCCAATTCTGATAAATGTTTTAACATTTTCGTATGCAAACAAATAAAATAAAAAATATTCGTCCATAAAACCCAGGAAACACTTAAGAACATTAGTTATTGTAAGTTTATTTAAAGCTGAATCACACTACTTAAGCCTCATCTCGATAAAAGAAAAATAATCCCTAACCACCAATTTGGCTTCCGCCACCAACACGCTACAGTGGAACAAGTTCATCGAGTTGCAAGAAAAATCAAGACGACTGCATTCCTAGACATCACACAAGCATTTGATAAGGTCTGGCATCAAGGTCTGATATTCAAAATCAAAAGAATGCTACCTCATCCATATTGCAGAATACTCAAGTCATATTTATCCAACAAACATTTTCTAGTCAAGCATGGTGCAAGTTATACAAGTCTTGCTCCAATTTTATCTGGTGTTCCACAAGGAAGCGTCCTTGGCCCAGCCCTATATCTGCTGTACACTTCTGACTTGCCTGTAACCAACAATACAGAAATTGCTACCTTCGCAGATGACACTGCTATAATGGCGTCACACAGTGACCCAAAATTGGCATCTTACTTCCTCCAGAACCATCTTAACAAAATAGAAAAGTGGCTTAAGCTATGGCGCATCAAAGCCAATAATACAAAATATGTACACCTTTACCCTCAGGAAGCAGATATGCCCCAACGTAACCCTAAACGGTAATCCGCTCCCACAAAAAGATGAAGTGAAATATGTAGGAATCCACTTAGACAAAAGACTTAATTGGGCCAAACATATCTGGCTTAAACGACTCCAACTTGGACACATCTACCGAAAGATGTACTGGCTGATGAGCTGGCATTCTCACCTAGCAATGGAAAATAAGCTCTTGTTATACAAAGCCATACTTAAACCTGTATGGACTTACGGTCTACAGCTGTGGGGATCTGCCAGCGAAACTAACATCCTGAGAATCCAACGATTCCAATCTAAAATCTTACGCAATATCTGTAATGCTCCATGGTACATACCAAACCAAGTCATCCATCGCGACTTACAAATTAAGACAGTCATAGAAGAAATCTCGTCTTTCAGCACCAAGTACCAGTCACGTCTAAGAAGCCACCCAAATATACTAGCTGTGGATCTCCTAACTGCGCCACCAACGAAAAGACTCAAGCGGTTCGACCTACTGGACTTGCCTCGGCGTAATTAAGTAGCAACAGATAAACCATGTGGACATAAATATCAGTGAAAAGTGTTAAGGGTAACTATGGAAGCACGCCAGTGGGCTGGCTTCTACTATGACTTTGTGTACCTATGTGAGTTCGAATCAATAATAATGCTTATTGTCCTCCTCGATAGCTTGCAATAATTCATGGATGTTAATTTAAAAAAAATAATAAAAAATTACGTATTAGAATAAATGTATCGTCAAAAAGTATAATAGAAAATCACTTTTTTAATAATTTTTTCTATTAAAAAGTTACACAGGGATGAAAAGCGCCAATCTGGAGCAGTTTTTCTACTAAAACAGGTTTATTGGATAATGAAATACATGAGTTTATTATTTTTGGATATACATATTTAGCTGTGGAATATAGTAACGAAGCTTATTATTCTAATTTTACTTAAAAAATTGTAAAAATCATTTAGTTATAAACAAATTTAACTTATTTAGTATTAACCGTTTTAATTGTAATAAGATAAAATTTTAGGAATCAAAAGATTTTACCTACGAAAAGAAAAGAAATCCTTCTGTTTAAAAGCCTGTTAAAAAATTGTACATCTGTTGTAAGCTTAATGAATATATTAAACATAAACAAAATCGGTAGTTTCCATTCATATACGCTTTTATTAAGCAGTTTTACGCAAATTTATTTTAAAGCTAACAAGTTCACTATATTGTTGTATTCATAAGATTGTTCAAAATGACCTTAGAGAAGAGGAATGTCTTAAAGAAAGTGGAAGCAATAGGTGACTTAATGTACACTTTAAGCATAGTTAAATTTTGACAATGTTTTACCACTAAATATTAATCACAAAGGTGTTCAAAACTTGCAGTTCAAAAAGAACCAATCCTATGTTTTTTTATTTATTTATTATTACACAAAACTGGTAAAACACTCAAACTCACGAACCTGTTATTATATTTTAAGTAAAGTCTTTATGTGTGACTTTTTAAATAATTATATACCTACTCATTAGAAATAGATTAACTATTTGGGTGTTTTAAAAGTACGTTTGCTGCTAATTTTTCCTTTGACTTAGGTTACCGAAATTCATTAACAGTTTGGCGGAGGCGTAAGGCATTGTTGGTCACAACTAATAGGACTTTTGGTTAAAAAAGATTTTAGCAGAACTACCAACAAAATACCGGAATAATTGATCTAAAACTAACTTATTAAAATTAAAGATTTAAATTTAATAGAAAAGAAGACAAATGAAATCAACAGTGATGTGAAATGACGGTCATTTATGATTGTGACGTCATGACCGTGATGACCGGTCATATGACCGTCATTTATGATTGTTTTTATAACAATGGTATAAAATTAATATATATGTAATAGGAATAATAAATAAAAAGCAGAATTATTAGTATCAGTATCTCTATCTGGGTATTGTATTCCTTCAGAGAAGGCTCTAGAAGTCGAGGGAGTTGAAGGTGATTTTGGACTACTTATGCTGAGAACTAAATATTTTTTAATAAAATTTTTATTTGAGTTTAAACTTTAATTTTACATGCTCTGGCATTTCTTGCATGTTGTAATTAAATGTTCTGCCATTCTAGTGGCATGTAATCCGTATCTCTTTCAACAAAATTGGCAACCATAAGTAGCTACCTTTTGCTGCGAACTTGCAGGATAAAGTACAAAAAAGTAAAATACCTTCCCTTTTCTCCGCATTGTGTTTACCAACTTTCAGAATACTTTATATAGTGGTATTTACATTTTTATTAACGATATTGCAATTAAGATTAACACAAATCAAGTGACAACCACCATGTAAACTTAAAACTGTCATTTTTGGATCTTAGAAAAACTGTCATTTTGAATTTTGGAGGTTAGAATGGTCACGGTCATTTAAAATCATTGTGACGTGACGTCATGACCGTCATGACAAACTGTCATGAAGCGGTCATATGACAGACTCACATCACTGGAAATCAACAAGAATTAATGATGGATATTGTTTGATAAAATCTTTAAAGTAATTTATAGTTGTTACTAAAAAATCTAAGAGGACACATTCATCTAATCATAACTTATTCTAAAGTGTCTAAGAGTAAAGTTAATTATAATATGACAAATGCAAATTATTGCAGAGATAAGCCATTTAGTGGAAGTACAATTTTGGGGTATTTAACCATATTTTATGTGTTTAAATGTGAAGTTTTAAAAATGCACCGTTGGAACCTAAAATAAGTGCTAATACCTTGAAAATAACTCAAAAAATCCAAGTACGCATCAGAAAATTACTGGACAATTAGCCTAAATTTTATCTTAAAGCATTTTTGGTCAATACGCACAGATGGTGTTGTAAGATCTGTTCATTGACAGCATACAAAATAAATCCATCATTGTGGGATACATCAATTATTATGTAATAATTTTAATAAACCTGCTGGTCAAATCATAGCAAACAAAAATTATTTAACTAACAATTTTCAAACCCAATTGAGCCGTATCCCCTTTTTAAACTTAACCGATATAAAAGTGGATATGTTTTTTAGAAACGTTACCTACATTAGCAAATGTATATATGCTCAAGGTTAATACCTCGTCGCAGCCATTGCAAATAGTTGTAATTTTTGGAGGTAGAGCAACCCTTGTTCACGATTATTACACTAAAATGTTGTTTCTCTGCTTTGGGTATACAAATTGCTGTTTCACTTTAAATGTGGGAAAGATAAACACTGTTCTGCAAACGTTACTGAGATGTTTTATAACATCTTTCAAATCGTTACTCTCTTCTTACATACACTTCTCTGTGCGCACATGTTTAAATTTTAAAGTGGTAGTTTTAGAGAAAGTAGCTTCTTATTTATAGTTACTTCTTATTTTTGCTAGAAAACTACATTGTTGGAATTATATTAAAAGCAACATGTAGATTTAAGCGAATCTTATTACATTTTCCATTGTAAGTTATGTTTGTATCAGCTACACCAACATCTATATTAATTGTGATAAAAATTACCTTATATTAAGGAAAAATATACAAAGGATACATTTATTTCCAAACTTACTCGAATCTGTTGAAGTAATGAGAAGATAACGATAGATTGATATAAATAGTTTTAAACTTTTAGGTTAGCAGCTAAGAAAATAACAGTTGAAGGTACAAATTGGTAAATAAATAATAATATCAAAACACAACGAACAATTCCGTTGTTTTTTTTTAAATAATAAACTAGGTTAACTTCTTTTATATGTCGGAATCAATCCGATCTAGTGAATTTGTTATCGTCTTGGGGGTTTCTGATATCCAAGCCTAGAAATTTTAATACATTGTCAAGAGATCGTGGAAACGTCCACAGTGCATTCACATCACCACCTCCGGAGTGCCTCCCCCTGGTACCATTATTTGCCATTCAGTTGTGAAACAGAGCAGACGGTATTTCTCGAGTTACAGTTTTTTAAAGCCCACCACAGCTTTGAAGAGGAATTTTTCTGTTGTTAAATATGTATAGGTACAATTTTATGTAAAGCGCAAAAAAAACTAAATCGAGATGAAGCATATTTTTGTTTAAAAATAAAAGTGATAACTTTGTTTAAGTAAGTTAAAATTTTGGTGGTCTGATTTGTGTAATTTCTTTTGTTGATTTCACCATTAAATTCGTTGTTAATTTCGACTTCAGTTAAAATGTTGTATCTGACACATTTCTTATTATTAAACCAAAGATATATAAGATAAATACGGAAGATTCTAGATTGGAACTATTGGGACAGCTGTTATTTAAAAGAGCTGTTTATTCGGGGCAGACATTTTGTTCTGTTTTAATAAATAAAGAAGAAAGAAGAAAAATAAAGCAAAATAAGTGTTCTAAAATGATGAAATTTTATTTTTCGCCTGTAGTACCAAAATGGAAAACGATATAAAAAATCTGATTACATAACCGTTCTTTAAAAAAAACAAAAGTCCAACAAACCGATATCAGATTTTTGATAACCAAGATACCCCGTAAAACATTTGGCCCCACCCTGTATATGGATGTACTTAGGTACAGTTAGGTTAGATTTAATTTAAAAGATACTTGTTCTTAGTGATACATTCAATTAAAAACCTATTACACTAATTGCACTCAGGGCTGGCCCAGCAATAGGTAAGCGGCGCCTGTCCGGTGCAAAAAAGCAGGCAGGAAGATTTATCAAAAAAAAATTACAAAATTAATTACTTAAATAAAGTTTTTAATTGAAAAAAAATAATACGCAAAGTTTTACTGTAGGTATAGTTACACTTGAATAATTTTTATTAAAAAAAAAAAACAATTCTATAGATACTATAATATTAGACATATTTATATAAAATAATTACTCCTATAACATAAGGTGTTAAATTCAATGAAAAAAAAAAACAAATATTATTTGGTACGTTTCATTGCGATGTCCGTTATAATGTCGTCATAATTAAGTTTTTTTGCCAACTCAGATTCAATTAATAAAATTGCCAATAAAGAAGATCATTCTCGACTTATGCTGAATCTTAAATAGTTTTTTATTATTTTTAACCTAGAAAACGACCTTTCTTCGGATGCAACTGCTACTGGCATTGTTAATTATTGATAATATTGCGTTCATGTCATAATGTTTTTGCTACTATTAAAATGTTACATAGGTGTTGTATGGTGAGAATACACACGTAACATGTAAAATAACAAACATTAAATGAAAAAAAGAAATTATATTATCAGTAACATTATCGCGCGGGGCCTTGGTAACCGCGGGGCCTTGTACGGGCGCACCGTTCACACCGCTCTTGGGCCGGGCCTGCTTGTTAAACATGAAAGAGACAGTGTAAATTTCGTACAGATTAGAAATAATCTGGAAACATGAACTAGCGAAACTGTACACTTAGCTGGAAGCTGGCAGCAGCAGAAAACAATGCGTATTAGACGTGTGCTTAGCGCACCCTTTTACAGCTACATATGCGGTCGCTAGCTGTAAAGGGTCTTATGTAACTACTAATTACTTTACCGTGTTTATGAAACAAAACATAGACCGCTCATATGTATAAATATTTGCGCATCTTACGCATACTTTAAATCCGAATTAAAACTTTTTAATATCAATGGGTTTAACTTTTCATTGAAAAGCTTTATATCAGCCATACTGTTAAACATATTCAGACATACGTTTAAAAAAAACAATATTTTTCAGATTTGGTGTAGTTGTTTACACTTTTCATGTTGGTATATTATATACATATATCGCTTTTTTTCAAGATTAGTCTGCACAATAAATTTGCAACGGCTAAAGATTCCACAGTCGAATAAATTAACCTGTAATTAATAATTAATTAAAATAAGCAGTATTTATTTCGACAAGTTTTAGATAACGCATTAGTAATTATTGTTATTTTTTTTTAAACTTGCTTAAAATATTTTTAAGCATTTCAAATAAATGTTTTAAAAAATTTGTAACTTATTACGTTTCTCTGTTTTACAATTAAATTATTCTAACATAATATGTCCTTGTGGCAGGGGCGCGCAAACTGGGGGGCACGCCCCCATTTGAGGACGTGAAAAATGATGTGAAGGTCATGCTTTCGTTTTAACTGTAAGAAAATTATCTCTCCCAAATTTTATGTGTATTTTTTTAATCATTCAAATCGGATAATCAAAAATGATTGATGCCTGCCAACATCAGAGCGAAAAAAAAACAGTTTTATCTTAGTACATTGCCTGCCATGTTGGGGGTCGCAATTTGATATGTTGAAAATATGGGTTTGCGGCATGCTTTGGGGAGTTCTTATGCATAAGCGTTGGTGTAACAAAATAAGAAACAACAATTTAGTTTATTGACTTATTGTTACAACTACCAAGTTTAACAAACTGCCAAAAATATTTGTTAATCCTTTAAATAAAACAAAAGTGTTAAATTTTTAAATAAAACAAAAGTGTTAAATTTTTAAATAAAACAATCAGAAATTTTTATACTGTGATTTTATTTAAACCTAAATCCAACAACTTTTATTTAATTTAATTAAGAATATGTGTACCTTAACTACTCCGATTAAAAGTTATTTCGTTTGGTTGCGATACTGGTATTTTGCAAATGTTTATTGCTTTGGTACTTTATTTTCCACTCCAGATTTGTTCTTAATTGAAGGACAACGAAGTTGGGTTACGAGAAACACCAAAATAATTTCAATGCATGGGGTTCAGGACACTGTAATTATGCCTAAAATATGAACCATAATTTTCAAAACATGTATAGATTGTGTTAATAAATTATCGTAAACTTTACCAAGCTAGAATCACTTGTATCCTGGTATAGTTTCAACTATATTTCACAAATCGTCCGTTACTATTCGTAAATTATTCACATATTTAATTAACTTCTAGAAACTTCAGCAATCATTTAACTCAATTACTTTTAAAGATATATATGCAGAATTAATTAAATGATTGTATTGTTTACCTCCAGATAAGTTATCGAATATTCTCGAGGGTCAAAAATGTAACGGATATTAATCAAAACCCTAATCTAACCGAGTTTATTGACCACCCATTATAAGCAACAAAATGACATAACTTGGCCGAAATCGATTATGTGTTCCCAACATATGATTAAACTATGATATACACATATTACAAAACGTTATGTAAATTAATGCGGTCAAGTTATGCAAGGATTATCGTTTAGGGCTCCTAGCTATGTTGTATTAATTATGTCAGGGAATCAAATTAGCAACAAATATCGACCCAATTACATCAAGTGATGTTCACCGTCGACATTTTTTCTCCGCGTTACATTATTACTGATAATTAGTATCGTTTTTAACGGTAAAGAAATAAAGGATTAAATTTCCAATAATTGAATACACAAAGCTCTTTTAAAAATAACTTGAGCGTCAAAATATCATAACGAAAATAACGAAAAATAGTTGCTTAGTTACCAAGAGATAATCATGCCTTAAATTATGATAGATTTTAACACAACTTTCAAAGTTTGATTCCTTGCATTATAATTACCAATTTTTTATTTAGTCTCATAAAAAAATAATGAAAAAATAATTCCTTTTATCCCTCAATATTTTGAAATGGTTCGTGTTGCAAACATTTTAACATAAATTAAAAATCACTTGCACTTTAACACAAAACTGTGTATAAGTTGTAGGCCAATACTTATTTGTTGTAGGAAATTCTTATTGGTCCGAAAAATCCCAAAATATTTAAAAAAATATATTTTCGTTCATTTTGTTTTAAGATATTATCTATCACAACTTGTCAGAATTTATTATAAATATCTTGACTAACATTAAATAACAAAACAAAAATACTATTCTCATTAAAATATAGCTTTTTTTTTGCTTTAGAATAACAAATTATGTATACCCATGGTATGCATATAGAAGCCCAGTCGCTATGAAAAAGTTTAAATCATCAAAATACATTTACAGTTCTGTTTCTGTGTACCCTGGTAATGCGAAGCAAAAATTTTTTTTATTGGTCAAAACGATGTCTCCTTGCTGCTAGATGCTCTCAAGACAATTTCATTCACATCTACACTGACAGAGAGAGCATTTTATGCAACAGGAATTTTCGTTAATAAATTAAGAAAACGACTAAGTGACTGAAGAATAGATCATCTTTGTTTTTTTAAATCGCATTACAAAAATGTATTGTAAAAATGAAATTATAATGCAATAAAGATTACATTTTTGAAAAATAAGTTTCTCTCACCAATATGATTTTATTATTTATAATAATCTTGCAGGAAACGGCATTACATAGGTATATGACTTGGAGTTGCGTTTATGTAATAAACCGCTCCCTTTCTTTTTCGGGCTATTTATTTCAAAATTTTGACATTACTTATTACATTCCGGGCTTCCGTGATTTCCCGGGAAAAAGAACGATTTTTTCCCGAAATCCTGGGACAAGCAAATATGAGAAAGCTTAGTAATGTTCGATATGGCAATAGTAAGAAAATACAATGGAACACAGAATAGGTAAAAAAAACTTTTCAAATATAAATAAACTGAGTTTAAATATCTTACTGGTTTTCTTATTTTTTAGAACTGCTATAATACACCAAATACGTAAGATCAATTTGCTCCAAAAAAAAAACTAAATAAAAATTGTATTTATTGTAGCTTTTATATTAACATAGCTACATCCTACGCAAACTGAAACACAATATAGTTGATCTCGTCAAGCTTAAAGTAAAAAAATATTTTATCTACTGTTCTAAAAATTGGTCGAAATAATTCACAGTGACAACTGCAATTACCGGTACAGAAAAACTTTGAAATAAACAGTTCCTAACAATCTCTCACTATTGTTTTTGCAAGTCGTTAAGACAGAGCACATGCACGATACCCACGTAGTGTATTTATCAACTTCACATACTGTTTCGGTATCACAATAAAGTGATTGATTTACTACTGGGATTACGTAAGTTTCATGGCTAATGCAACTTCGGCAGGGAATAAGCAAGTCAGGAGAGTTTTGTCGAATTTAAACAAAAAAGCTAAAACATAAAAAACGGCAAGCAGTAAAACTTCAGAACAAATTGAAAAATCGCAAGATGAATAGTTGCTAGCAAAATATAAAAGAAAATTGCATGCAGCAACGCTTAATCAATAACATTTCTTACAGTCGATAGAAAATTAATTATGTCGGTACTAGGGAACACGCCTTAATTATACCTAATTTAGAATTTTTTGAATTGCGGTCCATTTCGTGCGTTATGTATCTATTATTTAGCTTAAATTTCATTGCGGGGCTTTTTAATACATTATGCGAAGTGTATAATTTATTATAAGGAACAATGAAATCTCGAAAACCACAATGGACAGAAAAAAAATTACCGCCTTAGCCCGACTATAAGGCGTTTTTATTTAAAAAGGCGACACGTAAATAGGGGGATCGCCTTATATTCGAGTCAGGAACAGTGGGTTACAATACATTTTTTTCTCTAAAAAGCAGCTTAAAAAATAGGGGTCGCCTTATAATCAGGGTCGCCCTATAGTCGGGCCAATACGGTATTATAATAGCAGTATTTTAGCTTCTATTCCTGGACAAAATTAAGCATACTGGTCAAAAGAGAAGCAAACGGAACACTTAGCCACAGCGTTTACCGTAAACCGACCCATACCAACCGATATCTAAATGCTGCATCACATCACCACCCGGCCCAAAAACAATCGGTGATCAACACATTAATACATAGGGCTAAAGAGATATGCACACCAGAAAACATCAAAGAAGAACTGAACATGGTCACGAGAGCCCTGCAAGAAAACGGTTACCAGCGTAAACAAATACTTCGTACCATACAAAAACATGCCACGCCAAAAGAAGGAAAAGAAAAGAAAGAATACATCGCTACGACTTACTTGCCCTACATCAGCGGAGTGACAAACAAAATATCAAAGCTTCTACTAAAACATAAAATCAAAACCGTTTTCAACGCTCCTTTGAAGCTCTCGAATAAATTAAGAAGAACACACGACACAGGACTACACCACGCGGGAATATATAGCATACCTTGCTCCTGTGGAAAAGTATACATAGGACAAACTGGCAGGAGTATACAAACGCGTCTCAAAGAACACGAAGGACAAACAACAAGAAAACAAGTCGATAAATCAGCGGTAGCAGAACACGCCCAGGGTACAGGACACAACATCCTCTTCAGAGAAACAAAACTACTGGCCCGCGCAAACCATTTCTGGCCAAGATTATATCGAGAATCATTGGAAATCATCAAGAACCCTAACAACTACAACAGAGACACAGGCATACAACTCCCAAACATCTGGAAACCAGTCATCACAAAATCACTGAGGCAGAACAAATCCATCAAGCGGAACGCCACGCCTCCACAAGCTGGATATATAAACCCAGCAACATCCCTCACAAATTAGTCGTTTTGAAAAAGACCAAGACACAATGGTCGAAACGTCAACTACTTCTAAATATAGAAGACGCGGTTCCAAACCCGGAAACCAAGATTGTATTATAAAATTAAGCATATTGTCCATTTCCTGAAACCTGCTTAAAAAAGTGAAAAATGTATCTAAATCCATTTTTATTTGTAACTTTTGAATTGTAAATTAAGAAAGGTTTAAATATTGTTTGCCTAACTTTATCGGTGTCATTAAACGATACCATTAATGTATGCAGCCTGCTAAGTTTTTAAAACTCTATATCTATACCTATTCAATTATTTTTTTGAAAACTACTAGATAAGTTTGAACACGTTAATTGTGTTTTTTTACGACCACTATTGTAAATGACTGCATGCATGCATAGTAAGTGGATCTTTACGCACGGTAAGCAAAAAACAGAGTTTCTTTTAGAAATGATCAAAGTAGGCTTACATCACACCTAACCTGCATGCATAGATAGCACACTTTTCTAGAAATGTCTAAGTAGACTCACGTCAAACTTGACACTTAACAGCGTGCATACAAGTGTTAGCCAAAAAACCGATAAAATCGTATTATGTGATCGTAGAAAAAGTATGATACAAGACACGAGTTGTAAAGCGATTATGCTCTCATGGAAAAGCGCACGCCGCTACGCAGCTCCCTGAGTAACGTTTTCACTAGTGCGTAATATGCTCCTTACAACTCTTGTTACGTAATCCACTATTACGTATTTATCTACTTATCTATTTACGTAGATTATAAACACTGTCTAGATTTTTTTTATCGTAGTTTTGTATTTTATTAACAGAATAGTATATTTGGTCGTAGTCATAAGAAATAAAATGAAATTGAGGATATTATAATAGATGAACTGCAAGCCATTTTCGCTCGTTTTCGGGAATTTTTACAAGTTTGTTGTTCCCAAATTTAGAAAAAATTGGGAATACGTGGAAATCGGAAAAATTTATCTTTGAACCCATATGGATACTATTGGGTTCAAACAGAAATTAATTGTCAAATTAAGGTACAGCTTGCAATGTTTCTTTTGGAAAATGTTCCTAATTATCCCAATTCAACAGCTAAATTGGCAGCCCTACCGGAAAAAAATCTTAAAGAAAACTCCCAGGGATAGTTTTAAATAACACCACAGACATGCACAAGCAAAACGAAGCAATTATATGTCCAGTTAATGTTAGCTCTGCTGAATCAAATTATTATTTATTATTGTTATTATTATTAAAAAGATATCGGGAATTTCCGAAAATTCCCAAAAAATACGATTTTTCCTTCCCGATTCCCAAAAGTTCCCAAATTTAGTAAATTTTCCTAACCCAGAGTTTTTATCTGCAAAGTTTTAATTTGTTATTAAGAGTGACTCTTATGAGAACTATTTGGTGAGAAGAAATAAAGAAGTACATACAACCATGGAACTAATTTGAAGAAAAAACTTATTTGTAAACCTAATTAAGTTATTTTTATTTATTTGACTCCAAAGTTTCTTAGAAATCACAAGCAAATGTGGTATGTATTCGAATGTGAAATTGCATACACCCATTGTTTGGTTGAGTCTGAAAACTATTAGAACTTGGAATTGCCAATAAAACTTCAAGTAAGTTCGTTGCCACAGGCTAAAGCACAAAACAAAACGTTAATTATTCTTAACCTGCATGTTATAAAGATCTCGATAGGTCTAAAATAATATCAGAATTAGTAAATTCATTTTCTTCACAGTTTAAAATTTATTCGTTGCCTTTAGATGAAGCTATTGTCTTAAAACCTACATAGCATGATATAAAATCGAGTAAGGATTTTGTTAAATATTTAAATCAATTCAATATTTGAGTATCAAAATTCATACATAAAATGATAAAGACTTTTTATAAAGTTTCAAAAATCAAAACATAATATCATTTTGTAAATTCTTTTGTAAAATACATTACAAAAACAAATTAATATTGCTAAGCTTTAGCTATATAATCAGTATTGGGGTATTTATTTGCACTTTAATTTAATTTGCTATTTACTTTGTTTTTAAATCGAACGTTTTATTTTATTGAAAGGACCCGAACCGAACTGGAACTGGAACAAAAACCGGAACAAACCGATGCTTTTTTCTTAAACCGTGAACCGGAACTGAATCTTTTATTTAAGAAATCGCAAAACCGCAAAATCGAACCGGTTTAAACTGCTACAACAGGTTCACACAACGGTTGGGAATGTTTTTTTTTTTAATAACTGTAATTTTTTTATTTTCGTAATTTTCATTACAATTTCCCAAAAAATGAAAAATTTCAGACAGTTTTATTTATTATACTAAACAAAAATAAACACTTCAACACTTCGTGGTCTTCATACTATACCTCTAATAATGCATATTAACGTTCGTTAAATTCAACCGGTATTTTCTAAGGGCTTTTTAACTAAATATTAACTTTAATTTAGTTTCCCAATACTTATTTAATAAAATTTAAAAAGTGGGAAGTGGGAACAAACCCTCAATATTACTTGGAAGTGCTGCGGTTTTAGTGAGCACGAGTAAAATTTATCAAAGATGTAGATACTATAAGACTCCAAGGGTTTGTCTGTTATGCAAGGGTTTGTAGGTTATTTCAAGGGTGTTAATAATTACATTAACCTGTGAGAAATTCAAATTTATCGTTCCTTCCTGGGTTCAAGCACACTTATTTACAGAATTTGCTTTACTTGAACGAATATTTTTTGTGTACTTTACTTATTTACAATTAATTATCAGGTATGACCTAAAAAAATATATTTTAAACCCTTAAAAAGATTAGTATCAAAATTAAACGTGTTTTTAAATACACCAGATCGGTGTATTTTGTTTATGCTACACACGGAAAAAAATCATCGAGAGAAAAACAAACGAATTTTACTAAAAAAATTAAAACAATTAGCGTTATGAAGTCCGTAGTTAATCTAAAAATTTTTTTTTTTTTAACAAAGCAAGGCATATACAGGGATGCGCAAAAGTATGGAAACAAACAAATATCTAGAACACTATTAATTATATTTCAATGAAATTTGGTATTTGACCGTTATCGTATATTCCGGATTCGATAAAAATATTGAGGTTGCGATACGACTTCCGGTTCAACCGGAAACGGACTCTAACTTTGAAATTTTAAATGGAACACCCTGTATATTTTTATATTTTTGGATTCCTCTTTAAATTTACTTCAAAAAATGTTTGAGGTTGTATGGGGCTTAAGTCAACCGTTTTCGTTAAAATCACATTTTTATGAAAATTTTGAGCTATACAGCATTGTTAAAAATTTTCAACATTTAAGAACTTTGAAATTGCAAGTAATTTTTTTTTTAAGTTTATGTTGACAATAAGCTTACTTACACTTTGCACAACGTACATTTAAAAAATATTATACAGGGCGTTTTTTACGCTTGTTCAAACTTGTACAACTTTAAACATCGATAACTCATTTTTCTTAAATACAACACCCTGTATATTTTTACACATTCTTATAGAAAATTGATTTCTCTTTCGAAAACATAAAGGCTGTTTTTTACCTAAAATTGATATTTTCCGAGATATCGCGATTTTATTGTTAATTATTAGGGCAACGTAATATTTACAAGTAGGCTATGAAGAAAGACAGTGTTAATTTAAACAATTGAAAGAAAAAAAAACAAGAAAGTTATAAATTTATCTTTTCCGTACAAATTTTTGACATTTTTGTTAACGAATTTTACCATTATTACTTTTGAATTAGGATTTTTTTAAATTATTTATGCATTTTTTTGTTGGACCAGTGTGATGACAAATACTAAATCCTATAAACTATTTTTTGCGTGTTTGCAATACGACTTTTGGTTTAACCGACCCAACCCTAACCTTTTTTTAAATTTAAACATAAGGCAGGTCAGTTATTATTTTTTTTAATCAGCGTTTTTTTTTTCGCGTACCTAATACTTTATGTATTGGTTTTATTATGACTTTGTAAACGATCAAACTCAATTGTATGAACAATATTTTGGCCCTGATAAGGACCGATTAATTTTTGCCAAGTCGTGTGATACGAAGCGCTCAAGGTTTCTTCTCGGTCTTCTTGGGCAAGAGGACGCAGAACAGAAAATATTGCGAATTTATAAAAATTAACAAAATAGGGAATACAAAAATTTAATGGATACGATGCTCGAAATGACCACCATTTACTTCTTGGCAGTAGGCTAACCTATGCCGAAATTCCGTAAGAATGTTTAAAACCACATCTGGCGAGATTCTTCCAAGTTCTTTTGTTATTCGGTTTCTCAGATCGCCTAAATCACCAAGTGGGTGCATAAACATTAGATTTTAAATGTCCCCCAAAAAAGAAAGCTAATGGAGTTAAATTCGTTAACAAAAATGTTAAAAATTTGTACGGAAAAGATAAATTTATAAGTTTCTTCTTTTTTTTTCTTTCAATTGTTTAAATTAACACTATCTTCCTTCATAGCCTACTTGAAAATATTACGTTGCCCTAATAATTAACAATAAAATCGCGATATCTCGGAAAATATCAATTTTAGGTGAAAAACAGCCTTTATGTTTTCGAAAGAGAAATCAATTTTCTATAAGAATGTGTAAAAATATACAGGGTGTTGTATTTAAGAAAAATGAGTTATCGATGTTTAAAGTTGTACAAGTTTAAACAAGCGTAAAAAACGCCCTGTATAATATTTTTTAAATGTACGTTGTGCAAAGTGTAAGTAAGCTTATTGTCAACATAAACTTAAAAAAAAAATTACTTGCAATTTCAAAGTTCTTAAATGTTGAAAATTTTTAACAATGCTGTATAGCTCAAAATTTTCATAAAAATGTGATTTTAACGAAAACGGTCGACTTAAGCCCCATACAACCTTAAAAATTTTTTGAAGTAAATTTAAAGAGGAATCCAAAAATATAAAAATATACAGGGTGTTCCATTTAAAATTTCAAAGTTTGAGTCCGTTTCCGGTTGAACCGGAAGTCGTATCGCAACCTCAATATTTTTATCGAATCCGGAATATACGATAACGGTCAAATACCAAATTTCATTGAAATATAATTAATAGTGTTCTAGATATTTGTTTGTTTCCATACTTTTGCGCATCCCTGTAGAAAAAACCACATAATGGTATAAATGTGTCACGTGTTTTGAAAATTTCAAGAGAAAAACATAAATGAAAGTTTTTGCAATTTATTTTTTGGTGTCAAATTATTTTCCAACGAACTTTTGATACACTCAATTGACAACTTTCCAAATATCTTAGTCATTCTGGCATTAGTTTAAAAAAAAACAAGCAGACATATTCCATGGTAACAATAAATGTAAGCATTATTTTATAGGCCATTTTGGTTTTCATTTTAATACAGCTTATTTATGTTTTTTTTTGTAATAGCCTTTTTCATTAAACTTAATAAATACAACAGTTTTATAATGATTGACTTATTATAAAAGAAATACCTAATAACCTAAACATCAATGAAGCAAGAAAATATTTTTTATGGTGTCACAGCCAACTACTTCTACCCGTATTTAAAATAATATGTTAAAAAAACAAAAATAAATAATAATTATTTATGTATCAAGGCCAAAAAGTACTTTTTGGCCGAGGTGCATATTACATTTTTTGTGCGATCGAATTAAAAACAATTTAAATTTTTAGTAATTTTCAAAATTATAGGTTAGAAACTACGTGACATTCTGTCACTGACAGATGACGGCGTATGTACTGCATTACCGGCCCTCTCCTTAGCAACGGCCGTAAAAGTTACTTTTTCGGCCGTTGCTAAGGGAAACGGCCTGAAAAGTAACTTTTACGGCCGTTGCTAAGGATAGGGCCGGTAATGCAGTACTTTATGGTTGCTAACGCGTCCGTCAAACAGATGTTTCTAGTACGATCGCACAAAAAGGTATTTTAAATTTATTAACAAATTTCAAATCTACGTACAAAAGTACGCTAATAGTGTTCAAAAATATTTGGAGTATGATTTGAAATAGGCAGTTTATACCGTAATTTTTTTGTTTTTTTTTTTATAAATAGCACAAAAACTAATAATTTTTTCCAATATTTTTTTTTTAATAGTTGCAATTAAATCAGAACATTTTGACCCATTTAACCAATTTTGTATCTCTTATCGTTTACGAATTCTCCATGCTGTGCACAATAACTGGGACACCCTGTATACGTGCTGCGGTATAGACATCGGTTTCTGTTAAAAAATGCTTAACTACTAGTGCAGGGATGGCAAATAGAATTTGAACAGTGTGCCAAAATAAGATAAAATGTAATACAAATTTTTCCCCGTGCCAGTACCTAACCTAACCTAACCTAACCTAACCTAATCTAACCTATTCAACCTAACCTAACCTAACCTAACCTAACCTAACATAACCTAACCTAACCTAACCTAAGCTAAGCTAAACTAACCTACCCTACCTACCTACCAGAAACAACCGTCAGTTATTTCGTTCAGTATTGCCAACGTCATGATTTTACTTTAATTTATTTTTATGTCAAGAAACCAAATTAGTTACAACAACAATTTTGTGAAAAAATATTTTTAATCGTAGCATAAAATCAAACCATTGTTTTAACTTTAACCAATTTGCAGAAGTTAACAAGGTCTTTGTAAAAAATTTTTGGACAGTAGGTACTAACAAAACGCATTAAAACATTTACTTCAGTTTTTAATTGATATATTTTAATACCACTGATTACTTAAACAAATACGTAGCACCTTGGATGGAGAATAGGTTATATTATATACATTTTATTTAACTTAGAAAGACCCAAAAAAAAATTTTTTTTATAGACAGTCCGATATATTATAATCAGAGCCAGTGGTAAGCTAAAATTTGTATAAGTTGTTAGAATTAGGATTATTTCTGCCCTTTTATAATGGATTATAAAATGACATAATATTGAAATTATACTTTAACAGCTATAAAGTAGATATTTCTGCATTTGTGAGGAAAAATCGCTAATAATTAAACAATTTTTTTAAACTACTTTGCAGTTACAGTAATCCAAGAGCATTGACAGTTTTGCAATAATTATGTAATTTTTACCACGAACACGTGTTGCTTGGTAACAGCCCGATGCCACAGGCAAAGGTTTGTTAACTCGAACGCAACAGGTTTTAGGTGGCTAAGACAACATTTTAAGAGTGAAACAATGCCAAAGGGTTAGTCAGCGATTAGTTTATTTTAAATGCGATATTGAATGACAACTTTAACAAAACTATAAAAATTGTGCTACAAAATGGACCCATTTGGTTTATTTATTATTAAATATTTAAGAAATTGTGTTATTTTAATCAGATTTATCTGAATTCTTCTCTTTGCAAAAAATTGATACAATTCATTGGATTTATAACAATGCACAAAATTTTCATTGTAATTACAACAATGATAAACGAAACACAACACACATTGTAAATTAATAGCAAAAGCAATGTAACAATTACATTATTACTTTAAGGCACCGTTTATAAAGGATATTATAGCTCCATTTTGTAAACAAAAGCAGAAAAAGTTTTCATTTAATAATTTACTGAAAATACAAAATTTAGCTTTTTGTATAAGTATACAAGCCCATATTTCATAAATAAATTTAATTAAATATTCTAAGGCAGACTATTAAAGACCATTTGTAAAGAGTATTAAAATAAATTTGTTGATGAGCCTATTGCTACTTTCGGTTATAAATGAAGTAATCAAATATCTAGAAGAAGACTTTGCTTTTATCATGATGAAATCATCACCATTTAATTTGAATATTGCGTCCAAATGTTGCGGCAAGGATGAACATTTACTCGCTAACCCGAACTTTAGCTAATTTGTTTGTAATTATTGCGTATTCCCCGAAAAAAAAAGCTTCAAAATAGAAACAAACAAGCGGAATTTATTATTGTTAGCCCTTAAAACTTTTTTTTACCGAACATGGTCATAAAACGCATGGATTGCTACAAACATTTATGCAGTTTAATTACAATAAGCAGGATAAATTTCTAGTTTAACCGTAAATATATTTCATCCAAAGTGATTGATAGTGGATTTGTACGCGGCCGTTGGGAACTAATGATATATCAAAAGAATGACAGCTACACGATGTCACCCCCAGATCTGAGTGACATCTCGCAGTGGTACGCGCCTTGAAATACGACGCGTGTTTACTCAGCAAAGACGAAGCGATCAACGAGTGTGGCGATATGTGACTGCCATCACCAAAGGCTAAACTCCGGTATCTGGGAAACAATGCAACAGCTGGTGAATGTCGCATCATCAAAATCGAATTAAGGTAACAATATCGTGTCGACAGCATTACGTATACTTTCACCGTTATAATATTTCACCAAGGCAAAACAGCTAGAAAACAACTCAATAAGAACAACGAAGGCAATTCAGTGAAACAAATAGTCCTTTTGTCAAATTTAGATGAATTGTCTTGATTTAATTATTTGCTTAATTTTAGAAGCAAATCAAGCAAATCTTAAATTTTATTAAATAGTGGAAAAACCTAATCAAAATGAGCTGATAATAAATTTAAAGTTTTGATTAGGGTTTCTGAAAAACCGCATTTTTTAAAAACTGCGGTTTTCGGTTTTTAAAATCAAAAACCGCGGTTTTCGTTTCGGTTTCGGTTTTTAAGAATTTTTTTACAAAGCCAAAATTATTGTTTAAAATACTTATTAAAATAATATTTTGAAGAACATACTGCAACACACTAATATAAAAAGTAACCCCCTTTTGCATGTAAGCAAGAAAATGCTAATGTTTATTAAAATTTAAAATATACTACAAAAACATTACGTTTCTGCACTACAATGTACTAATACTTACTTAAGGTTTGCATTTAAATAAAAATAATTCAAAAACACTGAACTGTTTAAGTGTTCACCACTTAAACGCGTACGCAGTTTTGTGCAGAAATTTGCCCTTATCGAAAATGTTCCTTTGCGTACGTGGATGTAGCTTTGATAGTAGAAAAAGCCTTATACAACAAATTTAGTTTTTTTTTCTCACCAGTTTTTGTAAATATGGCGAAGTCTTGCTTAACGGAATGAGAAGAGCGATTTATTTAATTAGAATTACTTTTTATTAATACTCTTGAATTGCTTCTTGAATTTCTGTTTTTAGCAATATTTTATTCGTACGTGGCAATTCTTCCAATTCTTCTTCATTGCTCGCAATCGCAAGGTTTTCATCATATTTGTTGTTAGGTACAGGCGATTAAAAAGATTTATAGCCGATTTTGATGGAGTTTTTAGAGGGTCTAGTAAGCACTTGGATAATTCTGTTAATTCTAGATTTTCCCGAGTTTTCATACGTTCCTTGATATTTTTTAACAAATCTTTGCTTATGCCCAAATTATTTTTTTTACCAAGAAATTACTAAATAATAACCCTATAAGCAGTGAAAATAATACCTTATCAGATCACAATGTTTCTCCTTTACTTTCTAAATATGGAGATACATGAGCAATCCGGGTATTATTTGATTATACTTACAGTGTGTCTTAAAGAAGCTTGAGATAGGGATCTCGCTTATTTTAAGAACTGCAAGTCGATTAAACTGAAGTGAAGTCTTATAATTTGCTATTAAATTTTATTGTAAAATTATAATTTCATTGTCCCTTTTCCAGAAACTATGCCGAAAGATATTTTAAAAACGTCTAAAAAGGAATAAGGATATGCTTGAATTAAAGACAATACACAATAACATTTTTTATGAATAACTACTAGTGACAGATAACTTTCCTCATTTTGCTTCTAATTTCGAAATTAAACTTTCCTATTTTCGTATTTTACTCATAACTTTTTTAGGATTAAGATTTAATAAAATTCATGTAATTTTACAATGGTTTTAGTTATAAATATCAATGGCCATCAACTTTATTTTCTTTTATTACACTTCATAGACTGCCATTTCTCAAAAATATTTAAGGTGATACAGCATTTTAATAGATTTTTATTTATTATTTGCGTAATTACAAATAAAATACAATCAGTTTAAAATTTAACAAACATTGGACAAACATTTATCACATGTTTTTATTAATTTCTGAAACTAATTGTCATAACACCCAACAACATACGTATTTCATTATTCCTTTATCATACTTATAATTATGCAGAAAAAGTTTGTTTTCCAAGTTTATATAATAACCAAGAGTGCTTTTTGTTATTTCACTTTATTTATCTAATAAAAATTAATCTAGAAGTAAATCTGGGTTATAAGAGAGTTTCTCTACAATATAAATTACTTTTTATGGACTTTACCTCGCAGGACAATTTGTTTTTGTTTATTCCTGTCATATTGGAAACAACACAAATAAAATAAATTTCTTTATTACTTTGTTTTGTCTACAGTTTATCCCATTTACGAGGTTATTGCTCCTACGGAATTTTCTGCTGTTTTGTTGTGCACGAGGCTTCGTCAAAATACACGGCATCTATAAAATTAGCACAAAAGCCATGTTGGTGCGAGAATTTTTAATGCCGCAAGCAAAACATTGTGTTAAACGCTTTTGTTACGTAATAACTAACGACTCAAATGCAAGTAGGTATTATCAGTCGAAAGGTTTCGAAACAGGTTATAAAAGCGAAGCACGAACTTTAAAATAATTTTGTAGGTGTTTACTAAGTAAAAGAACTAACTGTTTAACCAACAACCCTGAAGATGTCGCCGATAAATGAGAAAGAAACCTCGGTTCTGAAGAAACTTTCGACGTGGTTCCAACCCGGAAACAACTTATACATACAAGAAATAAAAGTTGTTTTCCCGACAATATTTACCATTTTTAAAAGTAATCTATTATTAACTAGCAATTTTACAAATCTATAAAATTTTAATCTTTTTATTTAATTGCCTTTCCTTAAATTGTAATTTTATTAAAATCCCTAAAATTGTAATTTTATTAAAATATTTGCATATAATGCTTTATATAGCTAAAAAGAAATTAAAAATATAATGTCATATAAATAACAATTGCAAATCTCTGCAGGTATCTGCATAAAAGTTTGATTGATTAAGCAGTTAAGGGCAACAGAAAACAATTTTATTAATTTTTTATTATTAAATTTAGCAGCGAAACGTAAATATTTTATCGTTTAATATTTTCATAAATAAAAGATTAAATCAAATTGCCCAATAACAAAACCGCTTTACTTTTACGGCCAATAATACCTTAAATCTTAATAATTATTTTGTTGAAAAATGTTTCTTTTAAAGCTATTTGTTGTTTATTTAATAATTTCTGGGAAACGCATTTTATTTATTAATTTATGGATATAAACCAAGAATAGGGAGTCGGCAGAAAATTTGGCGACTCCTGACTCTCGATTCCCGAGTCGGTTTTTTTTTAAACCGACTCCCAACTATCTACAGGAAACCCGACTCCTTACAGCCTTACACTAATGTACTACACTGGAGACATGAAAGAAAAATGGTATTGAATATTTTTATTTTCCTCTCCTTTCTTGAACAAAAAAAAGAGTGTCGGTAGTAATATAACAAATGCATTGAAAATTATAGATAATTTTTGGTAAATATGACCGAATGCAAGTTGGCTGAAAAAAAACACGAGTGATTTTTTCTGATTCAACTTGCATGAGTGAAGATTTGTTAAAAATTATAGATTATTTGCAATGCACGAGTTATATTTTGTCAGAAAATTTCCTTCACCTAACCTACCTGTCAAATTAAATATATGTTATGTCAAATTTTACGAGTACTGTCAGAGTGGTGCGTTAGGGCTGTGGTTTAATCTATATTAAAGTAACGCTACTGATCGCCGAAATTCGTAAAAAAATTATCAAGACTAAAATATTTAATTCCCTCTCCAAATTTATATTTTCGACCAATCACAAACTCAGATTTCTTAGAAGCGACCAATACACACATGAAAATCTGTTAATTTAGAAAAGAATATTATTAGTGTGTGATTATGTTTATTAATCGTTTATGGAAATCTAAGTTTGTTATGGGTCGAAAACGCAAATTTGACAGAAGGATCAACATCTGACAGGGGAATGTTAAATTATTACCGTGTAATAATGCTCCCATTGGTAGTACCCAGAAGATTTAAGATTGGTGATTGTTTGAAAAAGCAAATTTTACAGGTGAAGAAAATTTTCGTTAACATTTTTGTTCGGTTGAAGTCGTTATTTTGTTTTCATATTCATTCAATTTTTATCCTTGATTAATATTAATTTAAAAAGTCGAGAGTCGAGATTCGACAGTTTTTCTGACTCGCGATTTCTCCTAATAGCCTCCTCGACTTCCGACTCCTGATTCCGACTCCATTCCTACTTAATTAATACCTTTACTAAAATCATTTATTCCCCATTTTAATAAAATAATTAATGCTACTTTGAGACATTTACCAAGTGCAATTTTAATTCTATATAGACTCTAAGCAACCATTCTAAATTCTTAAAAACATGGTATTTACTGAAACGCAACAAGATTTGACAGCCCTAGAGTCGCCCAAGCGTAGCGGAATTGGATTATAATCGCGACATTGGATCACGTACTAAAAACGACTTCCCTGACCTTGTACTTAAAGCGGGACTCGTCATCCGATCTCACATTGTGTTTGGTTTGTCTTCTCTCCAATGATTCCATCGGATGTCAACCCACAGTTTTTAGCATTTTTCGTTTTTTTTTTTTAATTTTCACAGGATAAGTTAATAGCGAACGCTAAATATTAGTTTAGTTTAAAATTCACTTATCTTCTTAGTGACATAATTCTTATCTTTAAGACTTCCGTCTTCACATCGCTAGGTGAGAGTTTCGTAACAGGAATGGATAGATATTATTCAAAAAAAGACTCGTCACAAATAAGATAGTTAAGTTTTTAATATATTTTATTTATTTTCACATTGACTATGCATAGCTTAAATAATTTAAAGATTAGTCATTAAACATATGTGTTGTGTTTGAAATTTAGTGAAATTTTTACACAACAGAACTTTGTAAAAATTATAATTTTTTTAGAAGCAGTCCTGGCAATTTTAGTTTAAATACTCTGTACACTAAATATTTGTAGACATCAATCAATTTGTAATACCTATGCTTGATAAGGCACACGCCTAAACACTCTGACATTATGGCAAAAATACAAAACGTGTGTTTAGAGGACAATACATCAGGCAATTTTGTCGTATTTCGAATATTACGTTTACCCGATCACAATACTTAGTTCATCTTACGTACTGCAAAGTAAAAATCGAAACTTTTATGTACACTCAATTAAACATGGTTTAGTCATTTCCGCTATCTGCTAAATTGGTTTAACGTTTCCTCGATTTTATGGCTTTTTCTAATCAGTCAGATGAGATGTCGACCGATTTAAAAAAAGCCAACTCTCAAAAGACTACTAAATTTTCTTTGTCGAAGTTTATCATAAAAACGGTTCTCATCTATATTTTACTCTGGAGATTTACTAATCTCGCTTATAACGAAAGCGTTGTTTATTAAAAACGTTTTAAAAGTCTTTTTTACGTAAGAGTTCTAGCAACGGATCAATAATTCATAAACCTAGGAACAGACATTAAAGAGATGCACAACCGTAAAAGAAATATAAACACAACTACAAAAGAAGTAAAACCGAAAATATATCACAAAAATGTGACATTTTCTTGAAAATAAATATAAAAGAATAGAAACCACCACAATGCAAAAAGAAAAAACAATCAAGATAAGTGGTTTTACAAAAAGAAAAGTTATGTAAACCCAGTGGATTCAATTTAAAATGATAAGTTGTCATTAGTCGGGCCGTAAAGGAGAACCATTAGGGATGCATGCACGTGGCGGTCATGACATATCACAAACAGACATCTACAAGCGCCCAGGGTGGTACAACACGAGTCGCAAATTGTTGCTAACGAGGAAGGACACAATAAACGTTCTCCCAGAAGGAGAGACATTGAAACCATAAAAAAATACATGAAATTTACATTTTCGGACGTTGATTTACAAGTTTTTAAATAAAGACTGTTGATATACGCTGTTGAACGAAATGAACTCGTATATGGTAATATGAGACTTCGCACAAATTTATTCATGATAATATAGCTATAGAATACTAATACTTTACGAGCTTAACCATTGCATAAAGTAAGTACCTTAAAATTAAGGTGTCTCCATGCAAACTGTGCAGATGAATAAAATTCATAAAATGCACAAATACCTATACAGCGCATTCCCTATCTACACAATGAGTGGCGACTGAAGCCGATGAAATGAAATGAAAATATGTTTCTCTCTTTCTAATGTGTACTTTTGACAGTTGGCAGCAATCATGAAAAATCAAATAAAATTATGATTTTTCACCAAATTGCATGAAAATTGTTGATGCTATCTTATAATACGTGATTTTTACAAGTTACGTGTGCTGACACCAGTATTTAACAACCCAATTACTACAAACCTCAAAACAGGCTTTTATAAATGCATTGTAGTTTTTACAAATCGTAGATCATCAAAGTCAAATATCATAATTTTAGATTGTCAAAAATGACGTGACCATTACATGCGATTTTCACGTTGTCCAATCCAGTGTGTATTAGCTTTTAATGGTCCAATCGCCGGATTAGAAAGAGAAGATATATAGCTGTACCGTTACGATATATATTGCAATTATTAGCAGTACAGGTATTCTCTTCACATTTTACAAATTAAATTTCGATATCCTGACCTACGCCTACCATATTTTTTAGTCATCACTCGCGCAAAGACATTTTGTAACAAAATGACAGTAAAACACGTTTTTCTTAGCCCTTCGCCCTCTTTTGTTGCCGGAAAGCTGTAACGACATGCTTTACTGAAAATAACATTTGTGTCTAGTAGGTTTATAGAAATTTCAGCACCAACAATGCGTACGATTGATCGGGTGATGCTTAGCTGCCAGAGACTATGTTAGTTGTAAATAGCGCATGCTTGTAAAAATCCAGCGGTAGTGCTTGTCTTCGTTCATGTATTGTTTTTACTATCTTTAAACTAGTTCATGAATTTATCCAATAACTGTCGGAACAGCCTACTAACCCTCCGATGAACTATCAGAGAGGTTACCAGAACGCTATATGCGCACACATCTGAGCGTTCATCCGATCGTACACAGCCTTGCTGGAACAAAACTTACAAAACTTTATAAAGCAGGAGTCATTAGGCGTATAATTATTACCTTAAGGTTGTCATCAGTGTTATTATGATCGGATATATTTAAATTTATCACGTTACTGCTTAGTAGTTCGACGACTAACGGTACTGAATTAGAGAATTAATTTTTTTTTTACGTGTTATTAAATATTGAATGTTGAATGTCTTTTCATAATTAAAACGCTAACCAGGATCGTTGATAACAAAATGCATTTGTTGACAAATTTAATATTGAAAATTTCAGTTACTCTGGCGAAAGTATTTGCTTTACTCAAGTTTTACTAGTGCTTAGGACTTGATTACGTACCAAATGTTTTTATGAAAATATTGCGAAAAGAATCGTTTAGTGGCTGGACGTTTTTGACGGTAATCGTATGATAACAACTTTTTATGAAGAGTTCTTAACCTAATGCTTGCTTTATCTGTAAGACGCAGTATGAGAAGCTGTAAGAGAAACAGTGGGATAATGATTCCCGTGAACAAGGATTTTAAAATAGGGCTGCTTCGTTCTGAGCGTGCATCAAGAAAACTTAACATTAAAAAACTATTATAGACAGCAACGTGTGTTGCACATCGATCTCATTGGTTAAAGTTTAAGGGACCAGGTCACAACATAAATAATTCAGTTGTGGTACTTTACATGAAACTTTTATACGTGTTGTGCTTTTTTACGTCCTTTAATTTAATTGTTTCGAAACAGATAGGAAGAATTTTAAGAATGGTCGAAGATGTTTTGTTTGACGTTACACAGAGTACGTTCACACCCCAACTAGAAATTGTTTTTAAGTGCGTGTTTATGGCCCTTTTCGCTTGTGAAAATGAATAAAAAAGATAGTCTGGGGGGTGTCTGGTTAATGCAACCCTGTAAAAGTAAGGAAAGTACCCCTTACGTATTAATTTTTGTACCAAATTAATATTGTATATGTCATTTTCTTATTTTTAACATTCACAGCTTGTAAAAAGCAGCCTTATTTCTTTTCATATAACAACAGACGCACAAGCAGAATGTCAAATTAAATTAAACTCGGTTCAGCAAAGTGAGTTACCTGCTATTAATGCTCGCACTTAAAAACGTTAAATTTAATTATTTCTGACAAATAATATTTGTAACGTGCAGCTATTACGTAGTGCTTTACTCATTTACTCGTCTTGGTTATTTAATAAGTAACGATGTGTTTTGAACGTTGAACGAGTCGAGCGGTTTATAAACTTCATCAACTTTATTTTTCAGGAATCAATCAAATCTCAAGTGCCAAAGCGTTGAACGTGAAAAGAAGGCGAAAACTTTAAAAAAACATTCGATATCGGATTTTTTTATATTACTGACGATAAATATTATTCCATTTACCAAACTGTGATCGTGAGTTGATATTTCAATAGATTTATATACTACTATACGATTATTCAAATTTTTTGTGTTAACTGTGTCATCAATATTTAACAAAATTAAAAAGGTTTGAGATATTGTTATGAACAAATAATACTTAGTTTGATCTGGATATAAATTATCAAGCAATACTTTTAACTATGATGGTATATTTAAATACCTAATAGTTAAATAAAAAATCATTTACCTTATTTGTAAGAAACATATTTTGGGAATTTGGAACATATTGTATATATATTTATACTTAATATGATTTTAAGATCTTTATTTAGTACAGTTTGTCTTAAAAAATACAGTATTAATTCTGAGACAGTCGTCTCTTCGCTGAATTAAAAAAATTTTAAATTATTTTTGAGGAAGAGGTTATTCTAACAGAAGAAGTTAGGTAAGTAATTTTGTGATTAAACATATATATTTGTCTCAGATAAGATTACCCATATCGGCTTAAACAGAACAATTTAGGTACACGAACAATCTTAGATTATAAACCTTAAATTATTAAAATGGCCCATCACTTAAAATCATAATCGTATACCATAACCTCTTAATTGTTTTTTCTTTATTTTAGACAACACCTAAGAACACTAATATCATATTAAACACCTTATAGAGCATCTTATTAGGGATTCAATTTTGACTGCTAGCAATAATATTCATTGACACTTTAATTGGATCGAGACTTTGTTGGTGTAAAATAACTGGTAAACACAAATAATATTTAATGAAAGAGATGAAGATTGTGTATTGTTTCCTTTAATTTAAACTCATGTCAATCCGCTGTAGGTTATTTTCTCTGAGAAAAACTGTAGTGTCCTAAATTCGAAGCTTACCAAGGACCACTCTTGAACCGTAATGTAGGACTCTTGAACCGTAATGTAGGTTAAATTGGACAAAAATTACCTATTTTATAATGCACCTTAGGTTGGGAGTACCTTTACTCCTTTTATAATCTTATAATACACCAGAACTAAAGATCAAAAATCTATAATTGGCCACAATTTAAAATCCTTTATGACTCAGTTACTTGTGACTAGTGTTGCCACGAGACGAGACGAGACGAGATTTATCCATTCTCGATCTCGATCTCGAAAATTCTCGAACGTGCAATCTCGATCTCGAATTCGAGAATCTCGAGTCTCGAATTTTAAGTTCGTGCAAACCGAATTTATACATTGCAATGCTTTAACTAAGTGTCCCTGATGATATGCAGAAAGAACGCTGTTGTTTTAAGTTCGGTGCTTCCCCTGTGTAAGCAAATAATGTGAACGCATATTATTAGATGCATGCATGTATTTCTTTAACTCTTTCAAGGGCAGCAAAGGTCACTCAAAAAAAGATTTAAAAGGGTAAACAAATTTTATTTGAAATTTTTAACACTGGAGTGCACTCCACGTACGAATCGGTTATTTTGAAAGATATATTCACAATTACGTATTTAATGTAACATTTGCACTAACGTCCTGGGACCGACAATTGCAAACAGAAGCAATACAACAATTTGAGGAAGTCTATAAAAACTTTTACTACAGAGATAATTCACCAAACCAAAATCAATTATCAGCTGATTCTGGACCAGATAATTCCGATTCTGACGAAATGGGTTCTTTTAATTTAACTGCCCTATTTAATAAGTCCACAGCAACAATTAACAACTGGAGAACGGAAATCGATGACTATATAGCAATGCCACGAGCAAATGAAGATGTAGATGTATTGGTTTGGTGGGAAAGTCATTAAGTTTTATATCCAAACCTCTCCAGAATGGCTCGAGACTATTTATGTATACTAGCGGTTCCGGAGCCCCTTCGGGGCTCCTACACCGCTAGTCGACTCGCGCTTCGCGCTCGTCGAGAGTAAGAACGTAGAAATCTCTTTTATCGACAATCAACTGCTCGCGCTTCGCGCTCGTCGAGGTGAGTTAATTTTATTTTATCAATAATCGAGATGCAAATGAGTAGAATTATCTTTTATAGATAATCGGAAACTCGCGCTTCGAGCTCGTCAAAGGCGTCTACGTAGAATTCTCTTTTATCAATGATAGACGACTCGCGCTACGCGTTCGACAAAAGCGACTACGGGGAATACTCCTATGTCAATCATAGACGACTCGCGCTTCGCGCTCGTCAAAAGCCACTACGTGGAATTTCCTTTTATCAAGCATCAACGACTCGCGCTTCGCGCTCGTCAAAACTGACTACTCGTAATTCTCTTTTATCAATCATAGACAACTCGCACTTCGCGTTCGTCATAGACGACTACGTGGAATTCTCTTTTATCAATCATAGACGACTCGCGCTTCGCGCTCGACAACAGCAACTACGTGGAATTCTCTTTTATCAATCATAAACGACACGAGCTTCGCGCTTGACAACAGCGACTACGTGGAATTTTTTTTTTCAATCATAGACGACTCGCGCTCGACAACAACGAATACATAGAATTCTCTTTTATCAATCATAGTCAATCATATGCGCTGGATACTGGCACCGCGCTCCCGCCCAATGAGAAAGAATACTGTATGCGCTGGATACTGGCAAAGTTTCCGGCCTTCGGCCGAAAACTTGGCACCGAACCACTCCCGCTCCGCGCTCGCAGCCAATGAGAGAGAATACAGTATGCGCTGGATACTGGCAAAGTTTCCGGCCTTCGGCCGAAAACTTGGCACCGCGCTCGCGCCCCATGACAGAGAATACAGTATGCACTGGATACTGGCACCGAACTACTCGCGCTCCGAGCTCGCGGCCAATGAGAGAGAATAAAGTATGCACTGGATACTGGCAAAGTTTCCGGCCTTCGGCCGAAAACTTGGCACCGAACTACTACCGCTCCGCGCTCGCAGCCAATGAGAGAGAATACAGTATGCGCTGGATACTGGCAAAGTTTCCGGCCTTCGGCCGAAAACTTGGCACCGCGCTCGCGCCCCATGACAGAGAATACAGTATGCACTGGATACTGGCACCGAACTACTCGCGCTCCGAGCTCGCGGCCAATAAGAGAGAATAAAGTATGCACTGGATACTGGCAAAGTTTCCGGCCTTCGGCCGAAAACTTGGCACCGCGCTCGCCCCCCATGACAGAGAATACAGTATGCACTGAATACTGGCACCGAACTACTCGCGCTCCGAGCTCGCGGTCAATGAGAGAGAATAAAGTATGCACTGGATACTGGCAAAGTTTCCGGCCTTCAGCCGAAAACTTGGCACCGCGCTCGCGCCCCATGACAGAGAATACAGTATGCACTGGATACTGGCACCGAACTACTCGCGCTCCGAGCTCGCGGCCAATAAGAGAGAATAAAGTATGCACTGGATACTGGCAAAGTTTCCGGCCTTCGGCCGAAAACTTGGCACCGCGCTCGCCCCCCATGACAGAAAATACAGTATGCACTGAATACTGGCACCGAACTACTACCGCTCCGCGCTCGCAGCCAATGAGAGAGAATACAGTATGCGCTGGATACTGGCAAAGTTTCCGGCCTTCAGCCGAAAACTTGGCACCGCGCTCGCGCCCCATGACAGAGAATACAGTATGCACTGGATACTGGCACCGAACTACTCGCGCTCCGAGCTCGCGGCCAATGAGAGAGAATACAGTATGCGCTGGATACTGGCAAAGTTTCCGGCCTTCAGCCGAAAACTTGGCACCGCGCTCGCGCCCCATGACAGAGAATACAGTATGCACTGGATACTGGCACCGAACTACTCGCGCTCCGAGCTCGCGGCCAATGAGAGAGAATACAGTATGCGCTGGATACTGGCAAAGTTTCCGGCCTTCGGCCAAAAACTTAGCACCGCGCTCGCGCCCTATGACAGAGAATACAGTATACACTGGATACTGGCACCGAACTACTCGCGCTCCGAGCTCGCGGCCAATGAGAGAGAATAAAGTATGCACTGGATACTGGCAAAGTTTCCGGCCTTCGGCCGAAAACTTGGGACCGCGCTCGCGCCCAATGACAGAGAATACAGTATGCACTGGATACTGGCACCGAACTACTCGCGCTCCGAGCTCGCGGCCAATGAGAGAGAATAAAGTATGCACTGGATACTGGCAAAGTTTCCGGCCTTCGGCCGAAAACTTGGCACCGAACTACTACCGCTCCGCGCTCGCAGCCAATGAGAGAGAATACAGTATGCGCTGGATACTGGCAAAGTTTCCGGCCTTCGGCCGAAAACTTGGCACCGCGCTCGCGCCCCATGACAGAGAATACAGTATGCACTGGATACTGGCACAGAACTACTCGCGCTCCGAGCTCGCGGCCAATAAGAGAGAATAAAGTATGCACTGGATACTGGCAAAGTTTCCGGCCTTCGGCCGAAAACTTGGCACCGCGCTCGCGCCCCATGACAGAGAATACAGTATGCACTGGATACTGGCACCGAACTACTCGCGCTCCGAGCTCGCGGTCAATGAGAGAGAATAAAGTATGCACTGGATACTGGCAGAGTTTCCGGCCTTCGGCCGAAAACTTGGCACCGAACTACTACCGCTCCGCGCTCGCAGCCAATGAGAGAGAATACAGTATGCGCTGGATACTGGCAAAGTTTCCGGCCTTCAGCCGAAAACTTGGCACCGCGCTCGCGCCCCATGACAGAGAATACAGTATGCACTGGATACTGGCACCGAACTACTCGCGCTCCGAGCTCGCAGCCAATGAGAGAGAATAAAGTATGCACTGGATACTGGCAAAGTTTTCGGCCTTCGGCCGAAAACTTGGCACCGAACTACTCCCGCTCCGCGCTCGCAGCCAATGAGAGAGAATACAGTATGCGCTGGATACTGGCAAAGTTTCCGGCCTTAGGCCGAAAACTTGGCACCGCGCTCGCGCCCCATGACAGAGAATACAGTATACACTGGATACTGGCACCAAACTACTCGCGCTCCGAGCTCGCGGCCAATGAGAGAATAAAGTATGCGCTGGTTACTGGCAAAGTTTCCGGCCTTCGGCCGAAAACTTGGCACCGCGCTCGCGCCCAATGAGAGAGAATACTGTATGCGCTAGATACTGGCAAAGTTTCCGGCCTTCGGCCGAAAACTTGGCACCGCACTACACGCGCTCCGCGCTCGCGCCCAATGACAGAGAATACAGTATGCACTGGATACTGGCAAAGTTTCCGGGCTTCGACCGAAAACTTGGCACCGCGCTCGCGCCCAATGAGAGAGAATACTGTATGCGCTAGATACTGGCACCAAACTTCTCGCGCTCCGCGCTCGCGCCCAATGAGTGAGAATACAGTATGCGCTGGTTAATAGCAAAGTTTCCGGCCTTCGGCCGAAAACTTGGCACCGCGCTCGCACCCAATGAGAGAGAATACTGTATGCACTGGATACTGGCAAAGTTTCCGGGCTTCGGCCGAAAACTTGCGCTCCGCGCTCGCAGCCAATGAGAGAGAATACAGTTTGCGCTGGATACTGGCACCGCAGTACTCGCGCTCCGCGCTCGCGGCCAATGAGAGAGACTAAAGTATGCACTGGATACTGGCAAAGTTTCCGGCCTTCGGCCGAAAACTTGGCGCCGAACTACTCGCGCTGCGCGCTCGCGGCCAATGAGAGAGAATACAGTATGCGCTGGATACACACGGGCGACTTGCGCTACGCGCTCGTCAAAAGCGACTACCTGGAATTGTCTTTTATAAAGCATCATTAAATGGGTGAATCATTCCCAAGTATGAGAGGAGCTACAATCAGTTTTTTTAGGTACAAAATTTCTCGTACACAACAATACTATAAAATTGTAATAAAGGATACCGAATACAAGTGGTGACTATCATTTGACATTTTATTAGCTGGTTTTTGTTGTTGTTTTTATAGGTAGCTTGATAAGTGAAGGGTAAAATATGATTTTTCTTGATTTTCGGTAACACATTGTGTATAAAGCGCGGATCATTTAAAAAAATTGATTATAGCTTCTTTGATTCATCTTATATCGAACCTGTATCTTTTATGAAGCGAGATACCCATGCTGAAAATGCTATATGGGACAACCTGTATAATAATACCCAATTTCTAGTTATATTTCGAATGCGGCTAAGGAAATGCATTGCGTAGCGAATATATCATATATATGTTATACGAATCAAATTTATCGTTCAGTATTACAGACAATGCTACTTGCTACACGAAGTAAAATGAGCAATGTTAATCAACTTATTACTAATGCAATTAAAATTCAAATATGAAAGCATAATGTCCTTTGCGCTTACTAAACTGTCGTCCCACCTAACCTTTTATTATTGTAATGTATTATACATATCGATTTATTACATTATTATTTTTGTACGTATTCATATTTTTTTTGCTATAACTTCTAAAGCACGAAGAATTTTGTACTTCTACAAATAGACTGTAGCTCCTCTCATACTTAAAAACAACTCATATAATAAAGGCAAACGTGCACATTTATAATAAGTAACATCCCAATGCTCGTAATGTTATTTGGGACACCCTGTATACTGATTACCTTACCATACCTTTGTTATTTCAAATATGAAACATCCTGTATTACACATAATACAATTATTGCGTTATTCTAGGTGATGTGAAACCTCAACTAAATTTTGGACAATAATTAAATTTGTTTTTGTGTGCTGCGACCCGCATAAACAAAACCTATGTTTTTTTTTGTTGTTGACCATTTTCACGACGATTATAAACAACCACAAATCTATTAAAACGTCAAGGGATAAAAACGAAAACGAAATTAACTTAACACATCCAAAATTTTGTTGAATGAACGGTTAACTTTTTTTAAAATTTTTCTAAATAAATCCTTATTAAAATACTAAGCTATTGCTTTTGTTGGCTTGGTCAGAAAATACTCTATTTAAATAACCGGATGAGCCATTATCCTTCCGTTTAAACCAATATCGCAAACTTTATGTTATGGTTGCCGAACTGACTATTGACATTGAAAATTTTGAAACGTCAAAATTGTGGTGAATTCAAATTACCTACGCAATGTTGTACGTAACGTAACATTCGCTGCCAACTTCACGCTTATTTAGGGAATTTCACTGTTCAGTTTTAAGTTTGCAATACTGACTTTTGACATTTTGTATTTCTAGGTTATATTTCAAATGTCACTCATCAAAGGCGATGTATTCTCATGATATAACTCGAAACATCGAAAATTTTATACGAACGTGTAGGGAAAAGCATGAAGAATCCAAAGTGATACACCACCTTGGTAAAAAAATTAAATCTGAGAGTTTTCAAAGTTGCCGAGCGAGCGCTAAAACAAATGCACTTCACTGTAGCGAAAATAACACCAATCACATTGCAGACCTCCAAGAAATCGTTAATTACTCGGCAAATAACTGTCCACGTTTAACCTCTTCACTTCAGACCTGAATTAATTTTGAGGCTTAAAAAATTATTCTGGATTTTGAGTATATTATTTAGGTTATAAGTTATAAGTAACGTAATTCATATTTTTTTAATTTTTTTAATTTTTATTTACATGGATTTTTCACATGTCTTTTGTGATGGCCATTGGGTGATGAGCAGATATCACATTAGGTCCCGCGGGACAAAAATGATTTTAAAAAATTACGGCGATTTTTCTTAAGAACAGTTTTTCACAAATAACAAAAATTCGTAGCTTAAACAAAAAATTCAAGTTAACACCACTCAACTGACATCTCGTATCAACGTCAGTCCTTAAAACGAATTGCAACCATAATGCGGCTGAGTTTTGATAGATGGCGCCCAATTCGTGTAAAGTCTATAACACAGTATTCTACCGTTCATTAAAAACTCATGTGGAACAAAAAAAAACATACTACAAAGTTATTTACAATATGCATATGAACTGTGTCCATTGTAATGGACACCAGGTCCGAGAAGGTTAAATTGTAAAAAACCGTATCGTAGGAAGAGGAAAAAACGGCAAACAGTTCGATGTGCCACAATTTATTCTGGCTCTTTGATTAATTTTAAGACAAATGCAATTTTAACCCCTAATTGCACGAATATTTTGGGTACCTATATTTTATTGTAGAAATGTGGAAAAAATAATTTAAAAAATCATTCACATGTTTTTTAACTGTTTTTATCGAAAAACAAAAATTGCTGCCGAAGAGCACAACCACAACATTGATTTTAGGTGCTAATTATTTTATTATAACGTAGAGACACACCACACACACAGTTTAATTTGTTAGAAACGCCTTTCTGTGTTAAATTATTCTTTAATTTGAATGCCGTTATAAATCTTTCGAGATATAAACTAACCAAAAAATTAGGTTACGTTTTGATGATAAATTAGCAAAAACTACAGCTCCTTATGAAATTGTTTCTTAACAGATGCATCACAAAAAGTGTGGTGAATCATCAAAAGTAGACATGTGCCGAAATAATTAATATCGTTTTTAAATAACATAATTATTTTGCCGACGGCAACACAACACGCTTTTAAGGGTGAATTAGTTTTAGTCTTACCGCGCCTGATGCCATCCAGTTATGCGGGAATCTCAGATTTTGCTTTGCCGTGTCGAATCGCAGACCTCCGGGAAAACGTTAATTACTCGGTAAATAATTGTCCGATTTGCAATTTTAAAAAACTGTCGTGTTCGGAAAAAAACGCCTAACAATTTTGTGTTCGACACTTCCTTCGAGCTCGTCTGCGAAGCCGGCCCCGAACGAAATTCTAACACTTTCGTTCGAGCACCGATCCGCGGGCATTTTGCACGTATTTAGATGAGAAACACGGTAAACTTTTGAAACGTCCGTAACTTCGTTAATATTGGTCATAAAAATCTGATTCTTGAACCGTCGGCGAGCTCTTTTCTCGCGGATCCGGGAACCGTCGTTTTTTCGTCGACTTTCCGTCCCGGAGGCGCGGCGTCGGTTTAGAAACGACGGCCGGCGAACGGCGCGGTCACCTGACTTGAAGCGACGTTCCGTGCGAGGTCAGCGCCCGCTCCGAATTGCCGGTACGAAAAATTGAAATCGCGAAAACTCGAAAACGGCCGGACGAATTTTTCTGAAATTTGGAGGACGATCTGAAAGTGTTTACGCCCCGCTCCCGTCCGAATTTCGAGTCGATAGCTCGAGAGACGGCCGAACGGCGCTCGTCTTTTGTTTACCCGGAAAACCCATAAGAGCGCGAAATTTATTCACGTTTTCGCGAATAACTTTTCCGATCGAGTTTTCCGGAAGTCGCCGGCCGGCCCACGGGAAAATTCGATCCTTCCTACGATTTATCGAAAAAAAATCGCGATTTTAGGAGCACTCGGAGTATTTTCGCCGAGGTTTCGAAAAGTCAGGTCACCCCTTTCGTTCTTATATAATACAAGTAACCAGTGTACCAGCTGTGCCTCAATGCTTGGCAATCTTGTAAATTTATTACACAATATTTAAAATTAATAAAAAGTTTAATTTGTAAGTGGTTTCCAAAAATTTATAAATAAAATATATATTAAAACTTTTCATAGTTCTTCTTCATGTAAAAATACTGTCGAGATCGAGAATCTCGAGGATCTCGTCTCGAATTTTCGAGACGATTGTTAATCTCGTCTCGAATTTTCGAGACAGAAAAATGCCTGTCTCGATCTCGAAATTCGAGACGAGACGAGACGAGATCGAGAATTGTCTCGTCTCGGCGGCAACACTACTTGTGACACAAGATTTGCTTTGATTTTTTTTTAAAAAGCGTTAAAGTTACGTTTTTTTTAAAAGAAAACCATAGTTGGCTTTTGTTTTATAATAAGTGGTGTTATCTTTGAAATTTTAAACAAAAAACATTTGCCAAAATACATTGCTAAATTAGAGCGCCACGTGATAACAGACAACTCATTTCCACAATTTAAAAAAAAACATAGCAAAAATATAAAAACCTTTTATCCCATTTAACTGACTTTGTATTTGTAACGGTTTAGAATATGCCAATAGTGAGCATTCAATTTCACACACACTGTTTATATTTAAATTTCATTTCAATTATTTGTAGAGTTTTATAGTATGTCAAAAAGCGTGAAAATCCAGCGGTTACCCGCTTTTTTTTAAATTATAAAATAGTAAAATTTTTATTGTGAAGGAAATATATCGGGTACAAACTTACATTAAAGAATAAATAGTAAATTAAAATTGACAAACCATTTGACAAAAAAAATTAATGTAGGTCAAACTTACAAATATTAAAGTGAATATACCTACGTTTTTAAAGTGAATAACACTGTAAAAAAATTTTATGTTGTAGAAAAATTATGGGTCAATTTAAAATACATATTTCTTGTCAAAAAAATTTATTATTGTGATTATTTCTTACATTTTTAGTAATTTTTATCGTAATTATTGATTTATTGAATACTTAGCTTCAAATAATTTCTTGGCTAACAAACTGAACTATAATATTCCAGACGCATATTTTTCTTGACTTGCATATTGGCGCATGTTTAAATCTCATACAGCATAAACTCAAAAGATCTTAGAATGGAAGAAATTCTACGTTGCACTTCGATTTTCTTCATGTTACAAAGGGATATAATTTTACAGTTGAAACCTTAAACCGTTTGAAAAATTGTTGCTTGCGCACTTTTATGTGCTTTCTCAGTAATTTAATTTATACGTACTTACACTTAACATCAAAATGTCAGAAACATAAAATCATGCATTTAGAAATAGGTACATATCGAATAGCAGTTGCCAGTTACTGCGTGATTTCAACAAAAAAAAGAACTTTTCAAATATTGTTCTTATTCAAAGTGAAATAACACTTTACTAGTGATATACAGGAATGCGCAAAAGTATGAAAACAGACAAACATCTAGAATACTATGGCAGATATAACAATGAAATTTTGTATCTGAGCGTTATAGTATTCTTCGGATTCGATGAAAATATTAAGGTTGCAATACGACTTCCAGTTTAACTGGAAACTGACTCAAACTTTGAAATTTTGAGTAAAAAACCCTGTATATTTTTACATGTTGGATTCCTCCTAAAATTTATTTAATAACTTGTATTAGGTTATATGGGTCTAAAGTCAACCGTTTTCGTAAAATTTACATTTCTATGAAAATTTTGAGTGATACAGCACTTTCAATTTTTTTTAACATTTAAGTTATTTAAGAAGATAGTAGAATTTCGTTTGAAAATTAGATTGACAATAGATTAATTATCACTTTGCGATAGCTACATATTTAAAATATTATACAGGGTGTTTTTTACGCTTGGTCAAACTAGTAAAACTTTAAACATCGATAACTCAATTTTCTTAAATGCAACACAACATTTGTTTTTACATAGTCTTGTAAACAAATTGGTTGTTTTCAAAAACATACACCATGTTTTTTACCTAAAACTGATATTTTACGAGATATCGCGATTTTATTGTAAATTAATAGGGCAACGTAATTTTTCGAGTAGGCTATGAAGGTAGACAGCGGTAATTTTAAAACAATCGAAAGATAAAACCAGAAAGTTATAATATTGAAGAACTTTAGATAAATTTAATTATAGCTAAACATATGCTTCCGATATACTATTAACAATATGTTGTGAAGATATTGAGAGAAAAATAATGGCGCAAAATACATTCTTAGATCCAAACTCGGCGCATATCAAAGTGGTTCATATTCAGAAAATCAAGAACAAGTCAAACTATTTTGCTTATCTAGAAGTGGATGGAATCAGCTATTCAAAATTATTAAGAGGAGAAAAATTAAATATTGGATGGGACCGATGTCGGGTGTATGATGCAATAAATATCACAAGATGCTACAAGTGCAGCGGGTTTAATCACAGAGCGACAGATTGTACAGCAGATAAGGCGTGTCTCAAATGTGCAGGACCACACGACTTAGTAGAATGTAAAGCAGATAATACCAAAATAAAGTGTATAAATTGCCTGAAAGCGACTGAACGACTGAAAATAAAATTAGACACTAACCATGAAGCATGGAATATAAATTGTGCAGTATATAAAAGAAAAATGGAATTAGAAAGAAGTAAGATAGATTTTTTAGAGTAAGTTCTGTAGATAGTATTTTATATTTAAATACGCAGAGTATGCTTGCACACATGAAAGAATTAGAAGTACTGATACAAAATGAAAATCCGGCAATTTTGATGCTGAGTGAAACAAGAGTAACAGAAGAAATCCATGATGGTGAGATCAATTTTAAGGGCTATTACACAATGAGATGTAACTCTGAATCAAGGTATACCGGGGGTGTAGCTATTGTTATAAAAAATAGTATAGTAGTGAAAGAAATATCGAATATTAATATAGTTAAGAATACGTGGATATTAGCTATTAAAGTTGTTAAGGGGTTTAAACAGGGTATATATGTTGTAATTTATCATTCACCATGCTCAAGCCACAGTAATTTTATTGAATATCTTGAAAACTGGTGCGAGGAAACTTTTAATGACAAGGACGACATAATCATGACTGGGAGACTTTAATATAGATATGGCCAAACACACGTTTAATAGTAACAAGTTAACAAAAGTTGCACAAAAGTTAGGAATGCGACAAATTATTCGAGCATTTACAAGGGTAACGCAATCTAGTAATACGACAATAGACTTAGTTATAACAAACAATAAAAACATTCAGGCAAATGTTTTAGATTTGCATGCAATTACTGACCACAGTGTAATTAAAATCGTATTGTGTGTCGAACAGGTTAAGACGAACATCAACAGTATAAAAATAGTAAAAGATTATAGTGGATACAGCGCGGAAAATCTGATAACTAGTTTATGTAGGGCAAATTGGGATGAAATTAATAAATTCGAATTAAATGAAAAAGCAACCGCATTTATGCAAATGTTACGGAATTCCGTAACTGAAATTATATAAGAAAAAACCTTAAAAGTAAATAATCACGTCAATCAATGGTATACAACAGAATTGCGAACTATGCAGTTAGAGAGAGACAGACTTTACAAAGTTGCAACAATTACTAAACAAGAAACAGATTGGAATGCTTACAAATCAAAACGAAACAAGTACAGTAAACTAATAAAATTAAGAAAGAATGCGTACATTGAAAATAAGATTGATAAATGTCAATACAACTCAAGAAAAATGTGGAGAACTTTAAAAGATATCGTTATTAAGGATATGCCAACAGCAAACAATAGGGTGAAATTTCAAGAACGAGATTTTGAAGATAATCGAGAAATTGCAGAACAATTTAATAAATATTTTATAAATAGCATTAAAGACATTTATGAAAGTATTGGAGTAACCAAGTTTGTCGAAACACCGATATTACAAACGAGGAAAGTATTTTCATTTAAGCCAGTGACGCTAGACGATATTAGTAAAATAATGCAAAATATAAATATTGGAGGTGGTACGGACGATGTATCTATACAGATTATTCGAGATGCACTACCTCTGATTGGAAACACAATTACAGACATAATAAATGAATCGCTACTTACCGGTGTTTTTCCCGAAAGTTGGAAAACTGCGTTAGTTGTGCCAATACCAAAAGTGAGACGAACCAAAAAATGCGAAGAATTTAGGCCAATAAACATATTACCTAGATATGAACAAATTTTGGAGTCTGTTGTCAAACGACAAATATTACAGTTTATAGAAGACAACAATATACTATCAGACGCTCAATCCGGCTTCAGAGCCAAACATTCATGTGAAACATCATTAAATCTTGTGCTAGCTGATTGGAAGCAACAAATTGAAAATAACAAATACATTGTGGGGGTATTTTTAGACTTTAAAAGAGCATTTGAAACCATAGATAAAAAAAGGCTGATTAAAAAACTGGAACAATATGGCATACGAGGAATCGAAAACAGGTGGTTTGAAAGTTATCTAACAACTCGCTATCAAAAAACTAAATTTAACAATATAGAATCAGAAAAAAATATCAGCACACTAGGTGTACCACAAGGTTCAGTTTTGGGTCCTTTACTTTTTGTGCTGTACTTAAATGATTTGGAACACAATATAAAAAACTGTAGTTTAAATCTCTTTGCAGATGACACATTAATCACAGCTTCTGATAGCAACCTAGAGTCGGCTATTAATAGGATAAATAATAACCTACACGTTGTATCAGAATGGTTAAAAGTTAACAAATTAAAATTAAATACAGACAAAACCAAATTTATAATAATAGGAAACAGGCCAATACCAAATGATGTAAGCATTAAAGTTAAAATAGATAATGAAGAACTTGAATGTGTTTCGCAAGTTAAATATCTTGGCGTTATGATAGACAATAAACTTAAGTTTAACAGCAATGTGGATTACATTGTGAAAAAAGTTGCGAAAAAAATTAGTTTTCTAGGTAGGTTGACAAACAAGCTAAGCCTCTCAGCAAAAATTACAGTATATAGGTCACTAATTGCTCCACACTTCGATTACTGTGCGAGTATTTTGTTCTTATGCAACGAATGCGACTTAATTAAATTGCAGAAACAACAAAACAGAGGAATACGTGTTATTTTAAAATGCTCGAGATACACTAATCAGTGGTTTCCAACCTGTGGGGCGCGCCCCCCTAGGGGGGCGCGAGGCTATAGCTAGGGGGGCGCGCAGCTGTTACCAAAATATAATTTTTTAATACAAACAAACAAAACGAACTTTGTTTATACAGAATATGGTGTATTGTTTTGTAGTCCATTAAATAATTCTTATTTATCAGAACCGTATTTATGAAAATAGATTGTAACAAAAAGTGAGGGGGGCGCAAAAAATTTTTTTTGAAAAAGGGGGGCGTAGGTACAAAAAGGTTGGAAACCACTGCACTAAAATAAGCGAAATGCTTAATACCTTAAAGTGGTTAAGTATACGTCAACAAATTACTTTTAATTGCCTTTTTTTTAATATACAAGGCAATAAATAATTTTTTACCACGTTACATGACTAAAAATTTAATACAAAACTGTAACATTCACGAATACCAGACCAGGAACAAAGACGACTTTAGACTACCAAAACTAACGAAAACAAATACACAGAACGCCTTGTACTACAAAGGGCTCAAGATTTTTAATGAATTACCTGTGGAAATTAAACAAACAACTTTCATATCAAATTTTAAAAAACTATGTTTCGAATATGTGAAAAATAATGTTAAAATTAATTTGTTAAGAAAATATGTACAAATAAATATAAGCAGCATTAAGATAATGTAAAATTAGCTAAAAGCTAAATAAAGATTTCTTATTATTATTATTATAATTATGTAAGTAATAAAGATGTCATCTAATTTTTTTTTTAACTGGCAAATAAACAGCAGAAATAATTAAATATATGTCAAAAGCTGTGTTTTGCGTCATGGCTCTCCAATATCGTCAAAAATAGTATGTTTAAAGGTTTAAACTAATAAAATTTAAAAAAAATTAAAATCAGCGTTTTAAATATTACTTTACAAATCTGTTTTAACTTTAAAAATGCATATATTAAACAACTAAGTGGTCCATTTCTTATTAACGTAAGCTTTTGTTTTGTTAATGTTCTTAATAGAAATTGGAATAATAATTATTAATAGGCAATCTACTGCAGTGCAATATTAATATTTGTATGAAAACGAATACACAAACATAAATAAAACGTCCTTTTACAAGAGATTAAAACTTCAGTAAACACAAAGCGCAATAAAATTACAACACACAATAACACCAGCGCCTGTGATCCTTTTTTGGGTCAGCAAATATCTTTTGCGGGGCCGTCCACTTTGACCTTTTTCAGACGTATCAACCGACGTCTCGTCCAGTTACTGCATGCGCATACGTCCTAATTCTCTAATTTCCTTCTTACTTCCTAATTTATCCCAGACGTGTTCCGCAAAACGTCTTCACCACTACATTAACCCTATTTAAAATTTATTCCTTAACAATAAAACATTCAAAAATAATTTTTTCAACACTAATAATAAATAAAATTTGAAATGTAGCATAGTCGAATCAGCCATTTTTTAAATACTTTTAAATGGGTTTTTTACATAGTTTTGCGCAATAGTGGAACATATTTTATTTACCCCTGCCTATTACTTCATTTATCACAAAAAAGCGGATAAAGCAGTTATGAATTTTATTAACTATTGAAAGATGGTGTTATACGAGTAATAAGTAATTTAAAAATTATTTACTAATTTTGCTCTTTAAACGATAGAACCAGTAAAACTTTTTTTTTGTGCACACATGTATCAATTTATGTCTGCCGTGTAAGACTTTTTATTTTACAAGAATGTAAAATAATAAACCTACGTATCTAAAATCAAAACTATAGACGAAAATATTTAAAAAGCTATTGTAATCTAGAAAGAATTGTGATAGTAATTCAAACAGTGAAATGTAAGCGCCTGCAAAATAGTACTATATTTTACAACATGAGATGAAAGTCTAGTTTATTTCGTAAGGTGAGATTTGTTCACGAGCCGCGAGCGGCGAGTGAGAAAATCTCACGAACGAAAAAAACTGATTTCAACTCGAGTCGTAAATGCATTATTTTCTACGAAATTAAAATTATATTATGAAACAAAAGTTAATGTAAACGAACAAAATTACAATTATTAAGTATAAAGTATTAATTAATCATTTCACATTAACATTATTTTCGCCACTAGAGACGAAAGTAAATATTTCATGTAGAGTAGGCAGTGAGAAAATGTCAACTTTCATATACATGAGTAGAAAATAGTATATTTTACAACAAGTGATAAAAGTCTGGGATTTTTCGTGAGGTGAGATTTGTTCACGAGCCACGAAGCGGCGAGAGAAAATCTCACGAACGAAAAAAACTGATCTCATTTCGAGTCGTAAATGCAATTTTTCCTCCGAAATTAAAATTATATTATAGAACAAAAGTTTATGTAAACGAACAAAATTACAATTATTATGTATGAAGTATTAATTAATTATTTCACTTCCATAGCGACACCACCACACTGACACTGACATAAATAAAATTATAACCTGCAAACGAAATATATTTAATATTAATTTTAGTACCATTCTTAGCCTTTTACATAAAATGGTACATTAAAATTAAATTATTTGATAAGAATATTAACGCAATTTTAGTTTATTAGGAGTTAAAGCTAAAAAAATTCGTAAATTTTACAATTATTTGATTTTGACTGACATTATTTTCGCCACTAGAGACGAAAGTTAAACTTTCATGTAGGGTAGGCAGTGAGAAAATGACAACATTCATATACATGAGTAGAAAAAAAGTTTTCTTGAATTGCCGTGTCAAGTTTAATGTAATTGGTAATCTAATGGTACATATTAAAAAAAAACACATATTATCAGTTATTAAAAACAAATTTACCAATATCATTTCGAAAAACTCGATCATAACCAGTTGATAAAAAAAATTGTTTAACGAAAAGCGCCTAAGATTTATTCAACTTAATAACCGAAACAAACATGAGATGGATTTAAAAGGCGCCAGTACAAAGATAAGAGAACGATCCTTTTTTTCACTTTCTTATTGTTCCATTTTTATAGAAAATATTGTGTCAAAAAATTGTATGTAAATGTACATATTTGTTATTTATGATTCTCAACAAAACTTTTTATATAAAGAAATTTATATAGCGAAAACTGAATATCAAAAGGCAGATTTCTGTAGTACAATAATTTTATAATTTAAATAAATATTTACAGCAAATAGTGAAGTAACAGTAGCATATAATAAATGAGCAATAAACTAAATGTGTTAAACGGAATAAGGGTCATAGTAGGGTATAATATCCTCGACTGTTCAACATTTATTATTAAACTTTTTTTAAGGAAGTAAGTTGTCGCTAGCCTTGTAATATGTGCTGGCAAAATGTTTGATTAGGCTGTTTACAATAGGCTGCAAATTTGATATAAAGTTAAGGTGCTGTAGACATTGAAGCCTCCACTAAAAAAATGTTGATGTGGGAGGGTTAGGGATATGATAATTACTGTAATAAATAAATATAAACAACAAGAAAACACTAACACTTAATAAAACTTATAAAACAAAGAACTAAAAAGAAAAATAAGTAAATTAATCCTAATAATTTTTTGCAATAACCCAAGCTTGTATAAATGCACTTGAATCAAAAAACAAATTTACATGAAATCGCGATAAAAATGTTTTTTTGTTTACAAGAAGCATATCTCCACAAAATTTATGAAAATGCCAGTGCTTACCAGGTAAGCCTTACCTAATAAATTAAAGCAGATAGAACGTAAATATTTTGCAAATTTAAGTTATACAAATTCTCATTAGCAAGTATAAACTGAAGAAAAAATTCGTTAAGTTTGTTGTACTTGTAACAGGAACAAAGCAAATTGTTTACAATTTGTAAATATTTGTAGTGGGTAAATTTTTACAAAGAATGTATTAATAACTCTGATTTTGCCAAGGTTTGTCTAAGTAAATGTAAAAAGTGAAATAATATAAAACAAAATTTACTAAACAGCGAAACAAAAATAGATCGTTCGCCATTAATCAAGTTTTTAACAGAATTGTAAGACGAAAGTCAAGTACATAAAAACTAGAGAGATAATCAATACCGAAAATATTATTATGCTACTTCCTTAAAAACTAATTGTGTGAAGAGAGTTTTATAGTAATGTAAAGCAAAGTTTATAAAAACTAATACTAACAAAAATACAATGTATTGTTTATTCATACCAAATATTACATATTATGTATTATTAATTATTAACCAAAAGATTTCAAACGTATTTGCAGGATAAAATCTAGTTCGCGATTGATTGCCTCTTTTCAACAGTATAACCCATTCCAATATGTCGTTAGGAAGTGACAACAGAGTGGCACATGCCTTATTTATATATTTTTTGTATTATCTTCTTTCAGCACAAGCACGTCTACAAAATTCAATACGTATTAGCGGCACAACAAGTAAAAAATCTCATTTTCAATAGCAAAAACCGCAAACTTTATGTATTAAATTGTGTTAGTGACACGACATTTGAAGATATTTTTTATATCCTTAAAGGCACCGAAGGATAAAGCGAAAGATATGACGATAATGGGACTTGGGTTGGACACCCAAATACTTTATTATCTTTCGTAAATTTAGGCAAGTTAATTTCTTAACTATCCAGTGCTATCCATAGCTATAAATCGTTGCATAAAAAATCCATTAATTGCTTAAATGTCGCAGTATTTCAGACTATTCTAACGAAACAAAAATTTGTAACTTAAGAATTGTAAGACAAATTATTAATTGATCCTGGCATTCATAAAAAAATATTGAGAAGTCTAATGTTGTTGTTAAGATTCAAATTTAATATTTAGATACAGTCGAAAAATGTACAGGGTATTTCATTTTTCCATGTGGCACTCTTGCTATATCCGTAAAAAAATAATGAAAACACAAGGTTAGGGAAATGAGACAAAAGTTATCTATTTAGAAGTGTATTTTAAACAAGATCTTGTTTTGTTTAAAAATTCCATGACTTGCCTCATACCACGAAAAAACCAAAATCGACCAAAATTCTAAACCCAAATATCTCGACTATCGTTGCTTGTACACAAAAAAGCAAAAAAAAATGATTTGCTTTTAAGTGGTGACAGTCAAATTTTTATTTATACAATACCATGCGAGATATTTAATGAAACTTTTTTTTTAATGACAGTCGTAGTAAGTGATGACTTAGTTATAAAGATTAGTTTTTCTCTTTACAAAGATATAATAAAATATGCGAAATCTAAGATTAAAATCGATGTTGCCATGGAAAAAACAATAACCAACTTCCATTGTTTCATTTCGACCTTGCTAGTCTATCTTAACACTGTTTAAACGGTGATATTAAGACAAATATAATGCGAAATTTTAAACATTGTATTATTAAGGTGCCTTAAAACACGCTTGGAACTGCAATACAGAATACAGAATAAAAGCAGCACCTGAAGATGTTACTTTAGACCTTTTGTCAAAATGTAACAGGGAAACGTTATCTAGATGTCGTCGTTGCATTGAAAATGGTTGTTTGTAGTTTAAACACTTTCAATAAAACATATCTTAAAACAAAAACATGTGATTTTGTTTTATCAAACTGTAAGGTATTTATGACGTTTTGTCATTAGAAAATTGTACAAATAACTGTGTTAACTAGAAATAATACAAATCAACAAATGTAAATATTAAAAAATCTTGTCTTAGTAAAAGGTACAAAACACTTTCATTAACTAACAATTAGTACGATAATTTTCATTTCGCATTACATATGTTTTAATTTTAATGTCACCGTTTAAAGATTGTCAGAATAGACTAGCAAGGGGGTCGAAATAAAACAATCCAATTCGGTTGTTTTTTCCATGACAACGTTGATTACATCTTGAATTTCGCAATTTTTTAAGTTATTTCGCTTATATTTATAAATAGAGATGAATTATTATATCATAGTAAAGAGAAACAAATAATCTTTATATCTAATCATTACCTACTACAATTGTGATTAAAAAAAAGTAGTTCTATTAAATATCTTGCACGGTAGTTTATAAATCAAAATTTAACTATCACCATTTTATGGCAAACAAAATAAGGCAAATTTTTTGTGACATTTTTGTGTATTAGCAACTGTAGCTTAGAAATCTGAGATTAAAAATTTTGGTCGATTTCCGTTTTTTCGTTATATCACGTAAGCCATGAAATATTTAAACAAAATAAGATTTTGTTTACAATACACTTCTCAATAGATAACTAAACTTTTGTTTTCATATTACCGGAGATAGCAATAGTGTCACGTGAAAAAGTGAAACATCCTGTAGGTATGTTGAGCACATTATTAAACTTTTAACTTTATAAATTATGATAATGATGCAGTTAACATTTGAAAAAATATAAAGATATGTTTACTACAAAGCAACAATTACCGTTTATACTGTTCCACACAATACATTGGGTAAAAACAATTTTAAACACAACCAAGTCGATCAAACTATTTTAATTTTATTCAAATTTCAATGAAAATCAATAACTTACATCTCTTTGAACTTTAATGCCTACATTACGCTTTTAATTTTTATTATTATTACTACTATTTTAATCGTTAATATTTAGCTTCCATGTTTTAAATGAGTAGTTTGTGGAATAAAAAAGTATCAAAGTAAACTACCTACAATCTCTCTAGCTCAAAATATTTTTCTGATACAGTGCTACAATAAATGCACATCTTTTTTGCTAAAGTTTTTTTACAAACACAAATCCCTTGTAATACCTTCTTAATCAGCGAAACTTTTAGGGTAAATATTAAACTTTTTTCATACTTGATCAAATACAAAAATACAAAGCAGAAAAGAACCTAAAAAACTTCTTTTAGCAAGAAAGTTTAGCAAAAAAGTTTTTAAATTGTGTTCGTCCTTTGGCTCTTAACTTGATCAAATAAAATGTTCCGTGTAAAATACAAAATGCCCTAATATGTATGCTGCAGATGTTTAGAGTCATCGAAAGTTAGACAAAATGTGAAAAGCGATTTGAAATAAAACTGCTATTATCTTACCTCCGAATACGTCAGAATTTTATCATAATTGACTGAGAAGTTAGCGTTAAGTTTGATAATGCGATTATATCTAAATTTGCTAATTATTCTGTACTTATGTAGACATAACTCATTGTCGAGAGTAGTTGTACAACACGTAAGTATGTGTATCCATTGTTTATGTTGATGGAAGATTTGTGTAAGTATCATGATGGGAGAATCAATAGCTAATGTGGTTTTGGTATGTGTCACCGTGCGTTTATGTATTACAAAAAGCCTTTACATACACACTTTGACCTTTACTAATTAGTCTGATTTAAGTTACACTTTAAACGGTTACTTAATATAAGTTGCTTTAAGTAACTGTTACAAAACTCACCTTAAGTTTGAGATATTCAACAATTTTATTTGGTATTTATTAAGTTAGAAGCAGTTAGGAGGTTTTTGTTTATAACTCTTTTAATACTGGACATGTTTATATAAAAGAAAACTTAGTGTAGTTAAAGTTTAGGTGTAATATAATAGCAATATTTTAGTTCTATTATCAACGTAGTTATAAATAATTTTAGAAAACATTATGACTCAGATTTAACGGAGAAATCTGTAAGTGAAAATAAAATATCTAATTTCGTTATCGAGTAAATTTGGATATTACTAAACATGTATTCATAAATTCATTAATTGTTTTAAAATATAACAGAATAATTAGGCGTAAGTATAATTTTTGCGTATTATAAGGTTTGTGTCAGCAACCATTTTGTACTAATTCATGTACTGATACATTTACTGGTTTGCGCACATGCGTCAACTGTGGACGAATAAATGTATACTCCACTGCCTAAACCCTTTAACAGCATGCCTAACTGTAAACGGCTTACTAGCAAAGCAAAAAAATACAACATATTTATGAGTAGATTTTATTCTCCATCAGTTCCTATTGGTTTTAAAATAAAAAATCTACTGAGGACAGTCACGAAACTAGTATAAAAATGCAATGAGAGAACTTAACCCTAGGATGCACATCACGGGCCTCAGAGGCCCAGCGACCAATTGCTTTCTATGTAATTTTCGATCCACAGCTTTTTTTTTTATTTCCTGTCAGGAAAAAATATTGCAAACTAATTTTGAGAAATTATTTTATTAGTTTTTATTTGGTAATACCCCGTATTCACACATCAAGGGCTTTAGAGGCCCATAGCTTAATAACAGCTTATATGACAAGTATTGCTATTGATGGAACTGTGTATGTGGGACGCCAGCCTGGAGAAATTGTAAAATTACTCTTGCGTACAAAATTCATAATACTGGCTTCAATCTTACAATAGATAACTTTTTTACGAGTTTAGAACTTACAAAATACTTATTAGATTTTTTATAATATAAAAGATATTTTTGCCCTAAATGCCTTCATAATATTTAATACGGAACATACAAGATTACACAACGGACGTTACTCATAAAAGAAGAATTTTCTTGAAAGATTTGGCAAAAGAACTGGTAATTCCAAATATGAAAAGGCGATCACAAAATCCTAAATTACAAAAATGTGGGAAAGAGTGCATGAAAAAATTAATTACAATTCCACAAAGCCACGAAAAACAACAAGAAATTCCAAAACGTAGAAGGTGCTTTTTGTGCCCATCCAATATTGGCCGAAAAGTATGTTAGTGCGTGTCAAATGCGAAAACAAGGTATATAACGAAAATTTGATTAAAGTTTGCAATTCATGTAAGGTTTAAAAAACATTTTTTAAGCGACATTTGTTGAAAATATTATTCTAAGTTGTTCAGTAGTAAGTATTATAAAGTGTATTGATTAGCAAAAATAAATACTAAAATAATAGTATTAATTTTTTTTTAAATTTCATCTAACTGGGCCTCGCAGGCCCAAGCTGCATGAACGTATAGAAATTTTCCGGCATGCATCCTAGGGTTAAATAAAATTTAAACCGTGCACCACCACTTATTTAACAGCTCACATATTGTTTAGAAAGGCAAAATACGTCAAAAGTTTGTAATAAAAAATGCTTTTTATTTAAAGAATGTAATTTTCACACTCCAAAACTGTTTATAAGTATATGATATAAATTATATTTACTAAAAAGTTCACAACCACTACAGATGCCGTGAAAAACTGCTTAAAGTCGACGAATAGCAATCGCTTAGTGCCCACCAATAACTTCTCGATTTAGCAAAATCGTTTTAAATGCAAATAGAAAATTACGTGAAACATGCACTAATGCTTACAGATTTGATAACTACGAGTTTAATTTACAGCTAATAGCTGTAATTTAGCTACATTCACGTGGGTGTGTTTACAGATATCACCTTTCAACTGTTACAATGGACTGATTGTGATGTTGTCTTTGTTAAATTAACGCACAAACGGCCGAATGACGCACCTAGTGTTTTATTGTATTGTAACAAAACGATTTCTGGCAAATTGAATCTATCTGATCCATTTAATTTAGATCCTCAGGTGGAAAAATAAATCAGACCAAAAACGATGTACCTTTTTACTTACTGTAATTCATTAAAAACATTTAATTTTAGTTAAGCAACAAAAATAGAAATATTTCGAAGTATATACGTAAACCTATTTAAAAAAATAAATAAATTGCTCTTTTACACCTTTTAATAACTTCCTATTGTATACCATTCTTTATTATGATTTTAGTATTTGTAGTGTATAATCAGAACATAATGCGGTTAGATTTTATTTAAAAATCTCTATATATCCTTAATAAAAATTTCAATTTGTAATTTTAAACGACGGCAAAAATATAATGGAAAAACTTTTAGACCCAGTCTACCAGTCCTTCAAAAACTTATAACCGTTGCAATGTATGCCAACTGAGCCAATTTATTAAAACATGTTTTTTAAAAATATAAACCCTAGGACTAAAATCTTAATGCAAAAAGAGTAAAAACTAAAACAAAACTTTCTCAAGTGGTATACAAAATTTATCGTTGTATTTTGGAATTTTTAAATGGAATTAACCTGTTAATGTGTATACCTAAATATTTACCAATTTTTCATTACCTACATGAAATCTTGGTCAATATTTAGATACCTTATTATATTAAATTAAATTTTATTTACATTTGCAGCACATTTTTGTTTTGTAGCGGTATTTCCTATAACACAAACCAACAATAAAGTTATTGTCTGTATCCTAACCTTGTATAAATAAAGTTTAAGCGACACAGTTCATACATGAAGATAAAGTATTTCTTAAACCAGTGATTAAAAGCAAAATTGTATTTAAAAAATAAATAAGTTAATTGACATATTGCTACTGCACATGATCAAAATAAAACTGATTATAAAACTGAATTAAAAAATATTGATTGAAAATATTGTGACATCTGATTAACTTTGACAAGCTTTTATTCAAAACTTTAATATTAAAAACCAAGGCACGAAACCGAAAAAAAATTTGGTTAACGCTTAATCGAAATCGAGAACTTAATTTTTATACGGTTTTTGGTTAAAAAGCGGTTTTTTCATAAAAAAAACTGGTTTTGTGTAAAAAAAAAAAACAATTTGACTTGTAAACAAGTTTTAAAAACCGGTTAAAAAGCCGATTTTTGACATTATTAAGGTTAGGAATGCAAAGTATAAAAAGATATTATCTATTTAGAATTTTATAATATAAGTACAATCAAGCGTTCAGTAATGACTTCTGGTAAACTAATCGCATTTAATAGAGATTTTGAATTCGTTTAAAGTAATTTTTAAAAAAAGATGTTAAACAAACCGGTTTTTAATTATTTTGGTTAAGGTTACCGTTTTTTTGCCATTTAAAATAGCGGTTTCGGTTTACAGACAAAAAATGACGGTTAGCCGGTCTTTTTAACCTGTTTAAAAAACCGGTTTCCTGCCCTGTTATAAACTGAAGTATTCTCTATGATAAGGGTTACCAAAGTTAAAAATAAAATATTAAACAGCTATTGTAAAGCTTTCAGTTATAATCGACTTCTTGGTAGGCGCTTTTCGAAAGTTTAGTTTCAAAGGAAATTTTCATAGTCTCAAATATATTTCGAATGTATAAACAAGTTTTGTTGTTTTATATACAAAGCGACTTCGGTAGCACTAAAAATATTTAAAAAATGAGAAATTAACTTACCCCCACAAGCTAGCGAAAAGACTAAAAACAAAAGCAGTTTTAAAGCTGTTCCGGTCTCCATAGCGTCTAGAAAGGCCGTAGAACATAACCACTTGTACTGATATTTGTAAGCATTACAGTGTCGTCAAATCCTACTGCGTCTTTTGTTTCATTACATTTTCATTTGTTTTGTTGTGCTCCTACTAAATAAGCATCGAATTTGAAGCTGTGCGACAAGCAAATATGTTCGTCCTTGCTAAAGGATTTAACACATGACTTAATCTCCTTATGTCCCTTGGTAATTTAGAGTTTAAAGCTGACACATGAACAACACTATTAATTCTATAAGACGCTTTTTCACAATCACAGGAGGAAAGGTGAGATTAGTGCCAGAATTATTCTAAACAACAAGTTACAAATAGACACAAAAAACGCTAAACAGTCACTAATTATTTAAATTTGTTCTACACTTGACTATAATGTGCTATTATTAGCACTAAATTGTTTTAACACTTAACACGACGATATCGGCAATTATGAAGTACTTTGTAAATAATTACCACGAAAAGCTACGGATTTTTCAAATATTAATTTGCGCACCTGTCAGGTGGCGGGCGTTTGCGCGGATCGCGAAGGCGAGTCATGCCGCAATGTGTACGGCTGGCTGTCGAAAAGCGAGTGGCGCCGGGGCGCTCGGCGTCGCTCTAGCCCCATGGCGCCTGCGTGTTCCGCTAATTCTATTATGATTACAATCATTGTTGATAACACAGATTCTATATTAGTGGTCGCAACGGTCAGAAACACACTGTCACTTTGATTTACGAAATATATATTTTCAACCACGAAATGGCCTACTGGATTCGAATCTGAGTCTAATGAGTGTCGTTAAAATCTACGGACGCCGTCCCGAGAAAAACAAGCGGTTAAAGTTTGTATCGGGTTCAAAGGGAATTCATGCATAAATCACTACAAATTTGAGAACAATAAGTTAGGTTCGTACTAGAGAGGGACACGTTGCTAATGGAATAAATATATTTATGGCCGAGAGCAGCTTTATTACAAACTACGTATTGTAGTTACAGTTTAATAAGCAAAGTATAAGTAACTATTTGAAACCGTTCTTCTACAGTCATGATATAATCGTAAACATACAACTTCGTTTAATTTTTTAAACTTTCTTGGTATATGAAAGGGTCTTGTTCATTTTTTTTTTGCAGAAAAAGATCAAAAGTTGATTATCAAGTTGAATTTGCGTCAATTTTAAATTTGTTGCTCTATCACTGTATACGCTGTTTATCTTGGTTTGGTAAAAATTGCTCGAAAGAAAATTGCTCGAAAACAATAGCTCGAAAGAAAATAGCTCGAATATAATTATTCGAAAAATTGTTCCCCACATGGAAAGTTCCTTGAAAGCCTACCTAGTTGTTCGAATAACAATTTCTCGAAACGAAAATTCCTCGAAATAATAAAAAAGTATTCATCACATGATAGTTTTATAATGAATATTTGGATGTGTCCTTATCAATAATCAATGTCACATCTGCATTTTCGTGTATTACTTTGTTTGCAATAAATTCCATTCATATGTTACCAACTGTTTTTAAGGATTGTCAAATAGACAAATCTAATAAGTGATGACGAGTATAAAATTTCAAAAAATCTTAAGTATTTAACTTGCGGGTTGTTTTGTTTCGCTCTAGGAATTATAACAGTAAAATACACAAAATCAGAATTTGTAATTTACTGAAACGATTATTGCATTATCTTCTTAAACTGTATAGACCGAGAAATAGTTTATGTTTAATTCTTTTGCTGTAAATATTTCCAGGGCAATTATAAGTGCTCCTTTGTTTATCCTCAACTGGTTAAATTTCTAGTGTGATAGTATATTTTTTTTTTTTAAACTTAAAACAGTTTTTTTCGTTCGTGAGATTCTCACCTCACGAAAAAAACTGGACTTTCATCTCTTGTTGTAAAATATACTATTTTTCTGCTACCACTATTGTAAACGACTCTTACCGCACAGCCTGCATGAGTAAGTGAGTCGTAACGCTCGGTACGCAAAACGCGCACTTCGCTAGAAATGTCAAAGTAGGCTTACGTCAAAATTGACAAGACAACGTAATTACATGTGTATATTAGCCAAAAAGCCGTTATAATCGTATGTATTATGTGTTCGTAGAAAAAATAAGCTACATAACTCGAGTTTTAATGCAATTACGCACTTGTGGAAATACGCATTCGCCGCTACGCGGCTCCGTGCGTAACTTTTCCACTCGTGCGTAATATGCTTCCAACAACTCTTGTTATGTAATATACTATTGTTGCAGTTAAGCACAGTGTAGGTACTTCAATTTACAGGATATCTTAATAAAATTTTATAACATTTTCATTTTTTGAAGCAGCCTTTCAACACAAATATCAGTTATTGTTGTCTTCGTTAAAAAATACTTTATATTTAAATAATAGCATGTACCAGTACCGTTTCATTAAAAAAGATTGACTACCAAAAAACCGATTGTTTATTCTTCAAAGCCAACTAAAGTAACCTATAAGTCAAATAAAATTTACAAAAACGTTTTTCGGACACTTGTTGACATAATAAAACTCAATTTATGCAAGTAACGGCACACTTAATACAAATATAAATTTGCGGACAAACATTATCTGAGTTTATAAAAATCAACCAAAATTGTGCTGTTGTCTTCGAAATTGTTTCCTTTTTCCAGAATATAAAAATATACAGGGCGTTTCATTAAAAATAACAAAGTTAGGGTAATTTCCGGCAAAACCGCAAGTAAAACAATAGTGTATCTATTTAAATAATCCGGTTTCTTACACGTATCATATGACTGAGACATAATTTCTACTTAAAATTAAATCTATAGGAAAAAATGGGGTGTACCAGAACTCAGTTACACCCGTTTTATATCATGGTTATAATGTGATATATTACGCAATGTATCTACCAGATGATGACCCCTTGACGGAGGCTTTAACTAAGACCGAAAATCTGTCTGCGACGAAAGTTTTTGACGTCCAAGTTTGATATCAATATTAACACATTTCGTGCGGGAAGCGTATTAATACCCGTTCAAGCGACCGGCGGTCTCCGGCGGGAAGCGTATTAATACCTTTTATGCAGAATTTTTATAAACTGCAGGAATCATACTAAAAAAATATTTCTGTGTTTGCCGTTATAGATAATCATCTAAAATTTAAAAAGAACATAGATTATATTGTAAAAAAAGTTGGTTCAAAAATTAGTTATTTTGGGAGAATATCGAATAAATTAAACTTTGAAGCTAGGATATTGGTCTATCATACAATAATAGAACCATACTTTAATTATTGCAGTAGCATAATATTTCTAAGTAATGAGGGGGATCTGAAAAAATTACAAAAGCAGCAAAACAGAGCTTTGCGTATCATATTACAGTGTTCTAAATTAACTAAAATTGAATATATGCATAATAAGTTGGGGTTCCTTAATATATGGCAAAATACAGTGTATAACGTTTTGGTTCTAATATATAAATGTATAAACAATATGATGCCAGGATATATGAGTAAATATCTGATATACAACAAAGAACAGCATGATTATGAAACAAGACAAAGAGAACATTTTAGACTGCCTAAATGTAAAAAAAGTAGTACACAGAACTCGCTCTATTACAAAGGGCTAAAATTATTTAATCAATTACCAAACGAATTAAAATATTCTGTTAATCTGCATGCGTTTAAAGAAAGTTGTAAGACCCATGTAAAACTGCAATTTTAATTTGAAGTATTAGTTGTAAAGATTGATGTATAAATAGTTTCTTTTATAACTAAATAAAGCCTATTATTATTATTATTATTATATTATTATATTGGTAACTGTTACAGTCGCAACTAAATTGTATATAGAGTAGAAAAAAACTACCTGTAACCTATTTGACTTTGATTTATAAAGTTTCTCTTACTGTTTAGTAATATAATGTATTTGTGTAATTATAACAACTGCCTATATATTAAATACATATGGTTTATGTATTGGTTAATGATTTAAAATCAAAAACTGTTAAAAAAATTTAACTGTTGTATTTTTTAATTAACTACATTATTAAATAAGAAATTCAATAGTTTTATAGTCAGCTACGGTTGACCTTACTAAAAACACGAAGAGGATAATTTAAATGCGCTATATACGAGGTCTGTTCAAAAAATAACCGAAATCTTTGTAGATACATTTATTTTATAGTATTTACAACTTATTGGTCTTTAGCTCTTTCAAAGTAGCCCCCTTCTCTAGAAATGCCCTTATTCCAGCGGTTTTTCTACTTTGCCATATAGTCCTGGAATGTTTTTTGGGTATCGCCATCTATTTCCGTGCCGAATTCTCTTCAATATCGTCAATAGTACCAAAATGACGTCGTTTGAGCACCATTTTTAATTTGGGAAATAAAATACGCCACACAGGGCCAGGTCAGGTGAGTAGGGAGGCTGGGGGAGGACAGTCATTTGATTTTTTGAACAAAACTCGCAAATTGTCAAGGTTGAGTGGGCAGGCGCGTTGTCGTGGTGGCGTCACAGAGGGAAAAAGGCGAATGGCGGAGGTGACGGGTGCCACAGTGGAGGCGCCGAGTCGGGGAAAGTCCCTTGGTGAACAACACTTATTAGCGATGATGGATGATGAATGACGTTGTGTGGTTCGAACTGTTATGAGGCTGCGCATTACGGCATTGCGTACTCTTCCGTAATGCCAACCTCGTAGACTTTCTTACTCAGCAAATAAATGAAACAACTTATTCAAGAGTTGGAGATAGTCTGTCTTGTAGCCGTAACGTTTTGTCGCGCCACAACGCTGGTCTCTTCTTGCAATTTTTTTCTTACAACTTTTTCAACAACCCTTCGTAGTATTGTTTGCCATTGGGACAAAAATTCAAAATGCACAACGCCATCAAAATCGATCATTGATTTTTTGAGTGTCTTGAACTGACTTACGACCACTTTTGAATCGTGTAAACTATTCATAGTTTTTGAGTGGCACAATTTGTTTCGAGAAGGAATAGAGCTTGTTGAATACGATGAACGCTCAGGACGTCCTACATCGAAATGTAACTGAAAATTTGGCAATGAGGAAAGTTAGTGTGTGCAATATTGGTGCCGAGGGTTTTGACGGACGATCAAAAAGCAAACCGAGTGACGATTTGTCAAGAACTTCTCGATCGTGTGCGTGATGGACCAGATTTCTTAGACAATGTTGTCACTGCCGACGAACCGTGGGTAATCGAGTACGACGCGGACACAAAGCGCCAAAGCTCAGAATGGGACACCAGCGCCTCGCCTCGCCCCAAGAAAGCTCGCATGAGCAAGAAAGATGTAATCCATGTTGATTGTCTTTTTTGACTCGATTTGACTCGAAGGGGGATTCACAGGCAGTTTGTGCAAGCTGGACAGACCGTGAAATTGATTTTCTACGTGGGAGTCCTTGAGCGACAGAAAACGAATCGTCCGCATCCGTCCAGCCATTGCCAATTCCTAGAAGCTTCACCACAACAATGCGCCGAGCCACATCGCGCTCGTCGTGGAAGAGTACCTGGCTCAACAAAACGTGGTAACGCTGCCCCAGCCAGCCCAGTTGTAGCTCTCCCAGACTTCTTCCTCTTCCCCCACCTCAAGTCGGCGCTGAAAGGACATCGCCACGGCACGGTCCAGGCAGTACAACAGGCCGTGACGAAGGAACTAAACAGCACTCTAGTCGCCGCGTTCCAGAAGGCCTACCAAGAGTGGCAGAACCGCTGGAGGCAGTGTGTTGATGCACAAGGGTGAAGAATATTAAGTCGCTGTACGTATATTGGAAATACATTTTTTGTTATCGAATTAGTCCGACTACTTTTGGGACAAACCCTGTATTATGTATGTGTTCCTTTACCTATATGGAAACTATCAGTGAAAGTTTTAACTCCGATTAAAAATAATTTCGTGGGGGTAGGGGACGATCTGATTAAAAAATAGAAATAAGAAAAGTTCTGCCGTAAAACTGTAATTTTGGATGATGGTAAAGTACTCTACATTATCTAACTTTGAATTGAAACACGTTTGAACATCTAAAATTCAAAAAAATCGCCTGCGGCGCATTTTAACCCCCCTCCACTTTTTTGTGTCGATCTTCGCTGGCTTTTGAAAAAATAAACAGTTAGCAACCTCTGTTTAGAGGGGCGGCAAATTCAGGGACCGCCCCGGGCGGCACAAACTCTAGCTACGCCACTGCGTGCCATGTACGACCAACGAACTGTCAGGGGCATGCGTAGCATCGATATAGCGGACAATAATTATAGGCTCTCATGGCACGCTATATCGATACTACGCATGCTCCTGACCGTTCGATGGATCGTATATGGCCCTGCTGGAACAGACCTTTATATCTTTTGCAGTCGACATTGTAGTACGGAACAGGCTTTCCAATTTTAATGAAAAACATGTATTAGTTACAAAAATTTAAATAAAAAAATTCGCCACCTAATTTTTTTGGGCTGCTATACCTGCCAGTTACTTTTGCGCGCTACCCGCACAAAATGTGTTAAAACAGTTGAGCGAATGGTCTGATTCGTCAATTCAACTGGAAATCCTATGTAAAGAAATCACCGTACGCATTTCTTCTTAGGTGGAATTAGACAGTGAAGCATTCGTTTTAATTGAAAGGATAATTACAAAAAAAAGTGCGAAACACAAAACTATTACTTTATACCTTAAACAAGGTGTTAAGATTCTGGATAATTGTAGTGTCAAATATAGGTTTCCAATTTTATTACTATCTTTACTTTGTTTTTCAAATTGTATATGTTTGTTAGAAGTGGCATGCGCATGGTTTTTAGTTGCAGATACACCTTCAAATTTGATCTAAAACGTCGAAAAATTTTACATTCGCTTCAAGTTCGCGCGATAGATCAGGTTGCGGTACTTTAACTTCGAGTAAGATCGGATTTCTTGCAGGAAAAAAATAGTTACATGTATGTAAGGTAGCAGAACGTTTATTCCGGGAGAAATATGGCCATTTTCGGGAGACGGGAGAAAAGTAAAAATTAATGTTTAATTTCGGTAGTCTCTCAACCAAACCAGGAGGGTTAATTAAAATAGTCGTTTTATTGTTTTACTTTCCCTGGTATATTGTTTGGTATTATGGGAATTCACTTATATTTGCAATATTGAAAAATAGATTGGAACAATTAGTTCTTTTAATAAACAAAATAATAAAAAAATTTGCAGTTTTATCTGCGCTGCAGACAAGTCATGTAACTTAATAGCCGCTCATGAAGCGGTTTAAAATACTTTTTTAGGATTTTTATTTAATGAAGTTGAATCTAAAGTATCCCATTTTAAAATTATTTTCACTGATTAAAATATATTTCAAATAAGACTGGAGTAAACAAGTAGTAGATTTTCTTTAAATTACATCAGGAGAACTATTAATACGCTTAATATCGTCGAATAATTTCGGTGCGAAATGGGTTCGACAGCTGCTTCCTAAATAAACATAATTTATATGGATCGATGCCGGAATCTACAACCAACTCATTAGTTTCCCTCTGAATATCAAAAATCCATAAAGTAATCGCGCAAACCAACAAAACTGCAATACAAATCAGCAGGTAGGCAATTTGTACAGCTAACAAATGACTCTTGACGGTTCCCATTACTCGCTCAAACCCCTACCCCAATATGGCTCCTATAACACGTCATTACGGCGGTCGTAAAGGCAATCATATCGGACCGCACTTATTATTTTTCCAGATCATAAAGTACGTCAGTCACAAATCATTTTTTCTGCACCCCATGCACGTGACAGAGATAACAAGAATCGTTAAGATGGCAAGAGAGATAAGGACGGATAAAGCCATTCGAGAGGCATTTCATTTTGTTTTGTGTTGTACATTGCAAAATAATTGCGGCATTTTAAAGGCGACTATCAAATACTTGCTCAAATAACATACCTTTTGTATTTCTGCTAAAATGGCGTGACGTTTGTGGCTAAATTGTTTTGCAAAGTTTAATCTAATAATAAACAAGAGAATTGCACAAAGGCTTCACGAACCTATTTATTTTTTGTCACATGAGATAAGGGGTTACTAACTAACGTTCGAGTTGAGTTACCAAACACAAATATGGTTTAGGTTCCTTCTAAATTTACATATTAAAGAAATCGATTTGTTTAAAGAAATGCTCTTGGCATAAATTATTTGTTGCAAGTATAAGGTCTTCGGTTGTTGGGATGAAACACATACAGCGCCTAAATAATTTAAATAATTGTCTCTTAAAAAGTTCAAACAACGCTAGTGTTCAATTGATTAACATAAAGTATAGGTATAGGTACTAGCCACACCGCTACAAGCATCTATTGTGATAGATAAGATAGAAGGTCGGTGAGACGGGAGAAATGTACCTATATAAGTACAGGGTGGTCCAATTTTAAAGTAATTGTAAGGTAAGGGTTTTTCATTAACAACAGCAGTTACCGAAAATCGATTTTGGTTTACAGAACTAGTTGGTTTTTTTAGGAGACAAACTTTCACCTTAAAAAAAAACAAACTCTATGTGGAGTTCAAGATTTAGCGGTTTTCATTTTTTCGTAACAGACTAAATTTGAAATTAAACGATTTTAATAACAGACTTACACTTCTAAGTTTTTAAAAATTAAACATGTTTTAATGATAAACATTTTTGATATTTTTATTAACAACATTTTATAATTGATTCCAATTTTGAATTGCTAAGATATTAAGCAAATATAATTTTTCATATTTTTTAATAAATAGTATGATAGGCTCTTAAAATAACCTTTATCCGTTAAAAAAGTACCTATATACTGGGTGAAAATAAGTTTTTTAGTATTGATTTTTGATAAATAAAATTTTAGATCTTTGATATGTGCATATGTGCATAAAACCGAATTATTTGAGCAAATGTACACGCGCTCACTCGAACTACAAAAATTTTAAGTTCTTGTACTTAAATACCACTCGAACTGCAAACAGTTATTAAGCCTGAGAGCTCAGTTCATACATGAATTGCAAAAATTCTTGAATTTTACTTTTCCTTGAATTTCTTATTTATGTAAGAGGTCAGCAATGGTTTAAGTAGTCCTAATTATTTACCACTTAAATTCGTTACAATATCAAAGAAATTATATACAAATTAATTTTAAAAACATTAATAATAAAATAACATTATTTATGTCAAAAATATCTTTCATAAAAGAGTTTTATTTCCTCACCCACTTATTATTATCTTTTATCTATTTATTACAAAATTTAGTTAGTCGTTTGGGTTAATCAAAATGTATAATTATCACCACACACTATTGATACTTGCCCCAATGTATTTATACCTATAAAATAACCTGTTCATGCTTGGAAAATTAGATTAGGACCAACCCATATAATCAAGAGTTCGAAAACACTTTTATGCAGTTGGAGTGGATGATTAAAACATGGTCATCAAAGTTGATGATGATAGTATTAGGATTTTTACAGTACGTTTGCACCATAATATGTACATTATTGTTTCACTTCTGATTTCGTCGAAAATGACCTTAACTTGCCGGTTTCAAATTGAACACACTGTACTTTTAAAATTTTTGGAATGAGGAAACAATTTGTTTTTGACATTTAAATCAACTTTCCGAGATATTTTTAAAGTCTACTAGTTTTATTCTGTTAAATATTTTGTTTGTGGCCGAAAATTATCAAGTAAAGCGCAATAACTCGAGAAATTCTAATTTTAAACAGAACTGACGAATAGTTTTTAGAGTTGGTTAAATTATCAATAAGAACATGTAAAAATATATAGGGTTTTTTATTTTAAAAAATTTAGTTAATCCTCCTTGAAATATAGCTAAAAGAAAAACAGAAACACCCTGTGTATTATTTTAAATTTTTAATCAGTCAGCAATTACTGACACTGTTGCCACACAATGAGGCAATTCAATCTGACATTGTCAAGTTTTGTTCCTGTCGATATTATCAAAAAAAAAGTGAAAACTCAAAATGATTGATTTTAGGTAGATCAAACTGGAACTTGAAAAAACTGTTTATTTTGCGTCTAAAAATTACAAAATATACATGGTGTTTTATTTTAAAAAAAGCGATATTAGTTATCGGTACGCAAAGATAAAAAAACACTGTGTATAGTTGAAATAAATTTTAGGTCATGTACAAATTTCCACACACAACTTATTTTCGAACCGTTTTCAAAATTTTTAATGTCAAAGCTATCGAATAATTTGCCTTGGCTGAAATATACTTTCATGTACAGGGTGTTTCAAATTCGAGGCTCAACACAGGTATTTGACTTATCTTAAGAGCTACGAGGTCGATTAAATTGGGACATAGTTGTGAAAATTGTTGCTGTTTAATCTAAAAAATTAAGCATTATGGCCTTATCATTTCCAAAGGTATGCAAAGAAAACTAAAATTGTAGATTTTCGTATTTTTTGCTTTGCTTCCTTTACTTTTTTTTAGATATTTCAAAAAATAAAACCCTAACTTAAAATAACGTTTATTTTCTATGAACTGGATCAATTAGATTTTTAGTAAGACGTTTAATTTGTTGTAAGTTGTAACTATTACCGATTTTGTTATTTCTTATAAACGCAATACTAAATTTTTAAGTTACAATGTGGTTAAATAATTCACATTAGCTATAGGTACAAAATAAAACCGAAAAAATAGGCACCCGCTGATCAACCATACGACACCAAAAAAATTGTTAGACCTTGAAATTCCGCTTAAAAAATATTAAATAAAGAAATAAAAGTCATAAAAAAAGTATTAGGGAAACAAGAGAAATTTTGAAACATAAAAATTATTGCATTAATAGACAGGAATGTTAAATTTTATAGAAAACTTTAAATACATTGTTTTATAGAAAATAATTTCAAACAATTAAATTAAGTAGCTACAGCTTGTCAAACGTAGCTCTGCGGTTCATTTTTGTAGAAGATGCGCAAACGTTAAACAGAGTACGCATTCGGAGGAAAAAGGATAGGTAGTACGGGCGAGAAATATTACCCTAAAAGTACAATCCGTGTCAACAGCAATACAATCTAGCACAAACGAAACACAATAGACAAAACGTAGATATTTAAAATAAAATATTTATCAGCATTAAAGGGGTTCAATTCCTGACAAATCAATGTCTGCATCTGAAATCATATTTAATTTTAATTCTCGACACAAACTCCATTTTAACCACATTAAAAAAAAATTAATAAAACTTACTTTTCGCTAGAGTGTAAATAGATAAATAAATAAGACTGCAACTGATGAAGAGAAATGAGTCTTGAAACTGCTATAGTATAGCAATTTAACAAAAAATCCTTTGAGAAAACGATAAAAGACTCTTAATTAAGCTTATTTGTATATGTATATTTATTATTTTGTTGAGGAACGGTTTGCTTTAATTAATTATTAGATACTATTCGAACAGAAAAGTTTTTTATACGAATTTGCTAGACATTAACCTAAATAATAATTGCGGAAACTTAACGTACACTATTATAAGTAGTTATAACTGTCAATAAACAATATAATGAAGCCTCTCACAGAGGTATTTGTAACCAAATGTCAAATAAATGCACAACAGGGATGGAAAAATATCTTCGGATTTCTGTGAAAGACGATGTAAGCTTGTAAAAAAATTTAAAAATCTGCATTTCAGTGAATCTCATTTAGCTTAAAAATTTTGACCAAGTTAGTTTATTTGACCTACCTTTAAAATAGGTATAAACATAAGCTGTATCGGTGTTTTAGATAAGTAAAGATTCTGTAATTTTTTCTAATAATGCTAATAAATAATTAAGTTTATACCACAAAGCATAAAATGCTACAAATATCTAGTGTTGCCTTTGATTTTTAACGACGTAAAAATACTACTAAAAATACTTAAACTTTTGCTTCTAAATTTATTTTTATGTTGTTTTGCCTATAACATATCGAAACTATAGCTTTATTACGTCGGGTCACGAAAAATCGCATATAAACAAGAGATTGCTTTGAACACGAACTCATGTAATGCAGTTCACCTTATCATTGTAAACCCATTTTCTGGTTGTCCAATCGAACTAGGCATTACGACTACAACATAACGAAATTATGACATTGACAATATTTTTTTTTACAATTTGTAAAGGTACTTATTTATTATGAGTAATAGTTATTTGCAATACCAGATGCTTTCATTATAATATTAAGCTAGGTAATTTATTAAATAAATATAAATATACAATTCAAATTGTCTTTATAGCTGAATCCATTAGTGATTGTTTCATAATTGGAAAAATCTGTGTAGCATTCCACTGAAGTAAGTTATATTATTATAGTATTTATGTCTTAAATGTCCCATTTTATTCTTGCGTGGTCTTGTGATCAGGAAAATGCAATAATATTATATTTAAGACTTCCCTGTAAAAGCACTTTTCACAGAACAATAATGTAATATTTCTAATACGAATGCATTTAGATGATTTACGTTTTTAATTGAGAACGAACAATCGAAATTAATTTCGTAAATATGTACAGGGTGGGCAAATTTCGATGTTTTAATAGGGAATCTCTGTAACTATAAGAGGTATCAAAAAACGGACCGCGCATGCTCGATCTCTTTTTTCGAGAAAAACTTAATGGTGAAAACTAAAATTGGTTATCGTCTTTTGTTTTCGAGTTATCGCTGATAACTCGATTTTTCGACTTTTCGTTTTATGACTATATTTCGCTTGTTTATGAAAATAAACAAAAATAATTTTGACGTTCTACAGGCACTTTTTTGATAAGAATCCAGTGGCGTAGACACAAAAAAATACAACTTTATATCACAACTCGAATTTCGGATTTTTTTTTTTAAATTGTCTACGCCACTGGATTCTTATCAAAAAAGTGCCTGTAGAACGTCAAAATTATTTTTGTTTATTTTCATTAACAAGCGAGATACAATCATAAAACGAAAAGTCGAAAAATCGAGTTATCGGCGATAACTCGAAAACAAAAGACGATAACCAATTTTAGTTTTCGCCATTATCTTTTTCTCGAAAAAAGAGATCGAGGATGCGCGGTCCGTTTTTTGATACCTCTTATAGTTACAGAGATTCCCTATTAAAACATCGAAATTTGCCCACCCTGTACATCAATCCGAGACTTTTCACAACTAATGACATTATTACATTCATTGGCTTTTTATTTTTTAAAGTTAACCTGTTTTCAACCAATAATGGATTGGGATCCATTTGGATACAGGCGGCCCATTGGGAAGAAAATAGTGTTTCACTACTGTATCTTATCAGATAAAAGTATGTATATACTCGTAAAAACTTGCAAGTTACTACCTACTTACTAACTATTACAATCCGATGGTAGCAGGTAAACAAGTAATTAAATAGTTACAGGATTAATTCACCTCTAGCGGTAAAAGATTTCCAAACATAAAGTGTTGATATTTACATTATGTCTTATGAAGGAAAGCTCAATTATATAGTTTTATTTTTATATCATTTATGTGCTTTTATTTTTGACAAATATAAGTCGTACATTTGATTTTTGTATGAATACATTTGTATCATAAAGCTTTTTTATCTTTTAATATTAATGTGGGTGAAAAAATCGTGACCACCAAGGTTTTCTGGTCCAGTGGGCCATCCTTAAACCTTTTCTGGTATGTAATACATGTATGTTTAAGAATACAGGCAGCCGAATCTAAATGTAGTTGTATCCCAATGGATACAGGTGGCCCATTGGGCCAAAATGATTTGTATCCATATGGATACAAATGGCGCTTAACGTGTTAATGACTGAAAAAAGTTACTACACTCAACCTATAATTAAGTTCTTTTTTGATAAGCATCCAGTTGTCTTGATTTCTATTTTAAAAAATCATTGCAAGATACTTCATATCATTTTATGTTCTGTCTATTTTCAAAATGGATAAGCAGATTTTTTTTTATTTTGTAAAAATCTATAAGCAATTCGCTTGTACACTTCAAGTTATGACCAAAAGATTTTAACGTTAGTTGTTTTATCCAAGTGGAAAGAAATCCTTACAAATTGATCTTTTAAAAATTCTACATAAAATTAAAATAATTGATGCCACGTATAGTATATCATTCGGTCACCGAAGAGCCATATAAAAGTTAGTAGCAGAATGTTGTATTAAAAAGCTTACTATAATAAACCGCTACATTAAGGCCCGATTGCATAAAAGTTGAACCTGGGATTAACCCTGCGGTTAAAACACGTTAACCCTAAAACCAGGCAAAATCGCAGCATCGTTGACGCAGATGATGCCTAATTTTAGGTATTAACTCGTATTTAACACCAGTGCTACTTTGTGCAATCAGTCTTAGTGTTTAAAAATTATTAAGTGCTAGGGTGGCTATAAGTTTTTTTTTTTTTATTGTATTGCCTTACTACTAATTTTGGAAGTAAATAAAGCTACTTAAATTATATGTGTCATATGTCATTTTGTAGCTCTTAAAGTGATCTCTTATATCAGCATTTTTTTAAATTATTTAATTGTATTCTATCTTAATATTAGTCTAGCAAAAAAACATGCTGTAATCGAAAATTGGAGATTTTTGACGTTACTACTAAAAATAGGACTTTAAAGCTACAGAAGTGGCAAAGAAGATACCAGTCTTGAAAATCAGCCACCCTTCAGTCGCCCTATCATGGCGAATTCTGAAGTCCTCCGCGATGCTTTCGAGACAAATCAATTAACCAGCTCTCTCCGATTATCCACTGAAATCAGCGCTCCACCGACATCACTCGTTCGGAACCTTCAAGTGCTCGGCAAGGTTAAAAAACGCTGTAAATATTGCTACATGAATTTACGTCTCAACGCTCAACGCCGTGTGGGATATCTGCCAAAAGCTGCTCCAAAATCCTCGTAACAATCCCTGCATCCGTCGAACTATAACCTGTGATTAGAAATGGTTTTGTTGAGACCCAAACATAGAAACTGAAAAAGTGCTGAACAATTGGCCAAATAAGATAGGTACGCAAGGAAGGCAATTTTGGTTTGATGAAATTTGGATGGCAATATCCACGTTTAGCTGATGCCAAACCACCGAGCCATGGACGTCGACTTGTATTTTGCAGAACTCAAATGAATGCTTTCGGAGTTAAGCCGAAAACACCCGATTTTGTTCAACAGAAAGCATATATTGCTGAAGCAGGTCAACGCTTTTCCGCATATTACCAGATAGACGAAGGAAAAGATCAGGGAACCCGACTCCACCAAACTTTTGTCGCATCTTGCAGTAGCTTCTACATTAGCGAATGTCGGAACGAGATACGCGAGTTTTTTGCCTCCAGGAAGGAGGCAGCGTACTGTCGCGGAATAAACATTCAAAGTAAGACTTGAATGGTCTCTACTTTGAAGAATGATCTTTATTTGTTGTAGGTATGTTGTATTTACGTTAAAATTTTATTAAGATAAAACAATAAACCTCATAGTTCACCCTAGTATTAACATATAAGTTAACTGTTCGAATGCGGTAATTTTTTTACAGAAAGAATGTAAAAATAATTTTTTTTTTTAACTTCTTAACAAGGTAGGGAATTTTAATATAGTAACTTCTATCTTTAATAAAGTCGTTTAAAGAACACCCTTGAGATTTATTTTCCTTTGTGTTTACAAGTTTGTGAGAAAAAAAAGTACCTATCAATATCTGCTTTTTTGAAGTATGTATATTAAAAAATTTCAGCAACAAATAACAAATGTGAAGTTTATCCAACCCCAATTTCAATCATTTATTATATGTGACTATGTGACTGAATCCCTTTGAGAAATTCTGTATAAAGGGAAATGTTTATCAGAAAAATAAATACATGAAATGGTGTCTTGTAAAAAATAAAAATATATTAAGCACCTTTTTATTTAGATTTTCCTGTGCATGGAAGCAAAACTAAATCGCGATGCTTATTGAGTTTTATTTATTCATCTTTTAACCACCGCCGCCTTAATACGTGGAACAAAACCCTAAGAAATCCCTTGGTGGAAGTTCTGCAAATCTTCCCACTTTATTAAATTCCTTATTTAAATCGTAATGAGTAAAACTCGGTAGTCTGCGTTGTTCGAACCTAAACAGATAATAATAACACGGATACAAGTGTATTTAATTAGGGCAGTATTTGAACAGAAACATCTCAGATAATGAGAAGACGAGAAGCGGTAATAGTCAAACAAAGAGAGTGGCAATCTGATAACGACGAAATTGTAACAAAACAAAATCGCTATAGTGATGTTGGTACAGTGGATCTGTTCCGGCTTTTGTGGATGTTTTAATTCTTTTTTTCGCGTTCCGTGGTAATTAGTCATATCTTGTAATTAAGCTGGTCTTGTGTGTTTGTCACGCCACACTCGGGAATATTTATGGACGTATTATCTCTTGGTTTTCCTCCCGTGATAAAAACCGTTTTTAAAGTAGGGCCGGGAATATATGTAACAGCTTGTAGAGCGCATTATTGCTTAATCGATTAAATTACAGAAGTAAAATGTTTTAAATACTTAATACAGGGTGTTCCCATTTGCTTTCTTATGTAAACGCTTTAATTAGCGTTCGAATTGGCATATTTTATGCAATTTTATTTTCGCCATAAGCGTAGGAAAAGAATTTTGTGATCGCTAAAATTTTCGAATTACAGATTTCGACGGATATACACGTTTTGAGGTTTACTGAACCCGTTTTGACCATTTTCGCGATAATGTCTGTGTGTTTGTATACACCATATGTTAAAGTTGAACATTTTTGACCAGGGATGCAATAACGTTTTAAATCGTTACGTTTGCGTATAACCTTATTTATTATTTGTTTTCGTTACATAACGTTATACATAACATTTAAAAAATGAATTGTTATGTTATATAACGTTACATAAATTATGATATATAAAGTTGTAAAAATAATTTTTATTTGTAACTCTAAAATATTTTTCCGATCTGTAAAATTTAAATTTAAAAAATAGTACAAAATTATGTTAAGATATTTTATTTTCATTTTAATTTTTAAAATATTATACAAACAAAAAATATCTCTTTCTGAAAATAAAAAGAACGCCATATAAACATTTCATTTATAGAGAATAACGATACAAAATAGCTTTTACTGAAACGTTATTGGTTATTATAACGTTATATAACGTTATTAAGATATCGTTACGTTATTGTATTAGAAATTATAGTAGAATTGTTAATATAACGTTATCAAATATCGTAACGTTACGTTTTCCATCCCTGTTTTAGACATAAGTTTTGATCTAGCCTTCAAACGTAGGGGAAAGGTCCCTATATTGGACAACGTAAGAAAAAATAGCTGCAAAGTAATAATCTGGTCAAAATAAAATCAGAAAAAATCTTAATAAACATATTTAAGTTGTTAATAAGCAGTAAGCTTAGACTAGAATCTTTCCCAAATAGTTGCAAACAAATGTTATAAAAATAACCTTATTGGTCCACTTTAGGAAATAGGTAGGTATCTCAATTTGGACCATCCATCTCCTAAATTGGACCAGGTCTGTTTTTCATTATTTTTAATGAAAAAAAAAAAAATTATTAAAAAAGAAAAAATGAACTGTACTCCAAAAAATATTCACTATTATTACAACACAAAAATATTGAAATAACCAAAAACGATCAATCATTGTCAGATTGGCAATTTACACATTCATAGTTGTTGTGACGCACATTAGCACACTTTAAATGGGCCCAGTTTTTGCAGGAAACGCATATTCTTCTCCTGAAAGTGATTGTGAAAATGGTGATAAACATATGCAACAACAATCTTCATCTTCAGATTCACTTGAAGAATCTTTTGTTACCTTCTTTTTCTTGTTGAGAATTTTTTGAGAAGAGGGTCTTTTTTTTACTTAGATTTTAAAGAGCCAAATAAATTTCGAGTTGGTGCCTTTTTACATTGTTTTTCTTCTAATTCGTTTTTGTAAAAAAAGTAGTACTTTAATTTGGACCGGTCCAATTAAGGAATTTTCTGGAGGTCCAATTAAGGGAACCAGCCTAACATTTACACTTTAGTGATAAAAACAATAATTATTGCAAATATCGTTAAAACCGTTATTAGCAAATAGTAAGTTGCGATTTCTTTAAAATGTACACTAAAAAACAACTAAAATGTACTCACCAAAAATATTTTATAGCTTAGATAAACTTCACTTATTTATACACCAACCGCCACAAAAAAAGCATACAACTTTTTGAGGTTAAATAAAAGCAATAGAGATTCTTAGTGATAGTTGATTTTTTAAATAATAAATAACATACAAGGTGTTTAAGTAGTACCGTAATTTCAAAATTACAAGTAAACCTCAATAGATAAAACTATTCTGCTTATGCAGAATTGCAGTTAGTTTATGTTAGAGTCTATTAAAAACCGAGTTTCCTTGTGAAGGTAAATTTTAAAACTACGAAATTTCTTCAAGAATTTAAATTTTTGTTTTTTAAACATCTGCAAAATTGTTAAAATTTGTATTTTTGTATTATAGAGTTTTTTGTTTTAAGCAAAATTCCATTTGTTTTAAGTGGCTGTTAAACTTTTTATACCCACAAATACATAAATACGAAGCTGCATACAATATACAGAGTGGTCCACATAGAACGGCCACTATTGAAATCTCGTAGAGGGTAAGAGCTACAAAGAAGTTTAAACTAGGCAAATTGTTCCCCTTTCTGAGACCCACTCAGTGATGCTTTAATGTTTCAAAAAAGTTCCAGGCATAGGTAATAAACAAAAATCAAATGGGCATTTTTTAAATCGTCAATAGCTCGGTTATACTTGATGGTACAAAATAGTTTTTGGAGAAAAAGTTGCAGATTTTTTTATGCACTGCAAAATAAAAACATTATTTTTTTCAATATTGTTTAAATTATTAGATAAATTACAAAGTTGCATTTATTTAAATGAAAACCATAGTTGGCTATGATTTCATTCAAACGCTTTTTTGCCTCTTTTTAATAATATAAGGTTAAATGTATTTATTTTCATATTTAGGCTCAAAACAAATAAAATTCATTAAGCTATAGAGTGCAATGAATTTAAACAATATTAAAACAAATGAATGTTTTCATTTTACAATCTAGTATGGTCATTTGACGCAAACTTTAATTTATGTAAAGTAAAACATTATATTAAAAACAAATCAATAATTTTTAAAAAGCTACTTTTGGTTTAATGAATATGGAACAGTTCTTTTTTTTATATATTAGTCCGTCCTAATTAAAATACTTAAACAGTAAAAGCAAGACAAACTCGACATTCAAGACTCACAAAATTATTTGTACAACAAAAGCGAAAAACTAATTTGGTGGCAATAATATTGGACCGAGACCGTTCAAATTTATTGAAAATTCTTTACTTTCCCGGAAGAATAGATTATTAATCAATTTATAACAATCGATGTTATATAAAAAACTTTATTGTTGTATTACATTGCTTCTTTTACTAAATAACAAATAAAATTGCTTAAGTTTGTTTTAATATGTGGTAAGCACTGATTTCGATCAACTTTATTTAATATTTGTTGGATTTAATTGAATAATTATTAAAAAATATCTGTATATCGGTTCAAATGGACATATATTTGATGTTCGATTTAAAATTAAAATATCGATATCGTAAATTATCACAATTTCGACAATTAGATTGCTTCATATCATCATTTAACAAACCAATATGTGGTGATTAGTGAACGTTTAATTGGCGTCTGATGGATGATGAACAGACGAATGCTTCAATCGCTCTATTAGACAACATTATTGACGCCAATATCACACCTAGTGCAACAAGTTGTGTTTCTGGATTAACTGATTACATTTCTTCAACGTGTCAGTTAAATAAAAACGTACATGTGATACTGGAACGCATACTGGATGCAAAATAAATCACAATACAACGCAATTAATAGAATGTTTTGACAAGAGTTTTGTAAAAACTGCTTATTTAAAATTAAAGTTATTGGTATAGTAGCACTCGTTAAAAAAAAACTTTATTAAAAAAACCAGGGGTTTGGAGCAGTCTAATTTTTTAGTTGCTCCGCTCCAGCTCCGCTCCGGCATCAAGATGCCTGCTCCAGCTCCGCTCCCGCTCCGCTCCGCGCTCCAAATATGAATAAAATAAGTTTTTTATTTAAAAATTTGTTTTTAAAAACAAAGCTCAAATTTTATGAGATACGTGGAAATGGACCAAAAATTACAATATTTGACCCTAAGAAACAAGTGAAGTTAAATAAAAACAACTCAAAAACGCTCTAATCTTTCGTTATTTCTCACAAAGTTTTGCTTAAAATATCCATACATATGAGATGACATACCTATTCGGATAAAATATAAACATACACTATTTATATTCTCAAATATAAATAACTATTAGTATTAAATACGAAATTTTTACTTTCTGTGACACTTTATAGCAAAAACAAATTGAACCTAACCTCATAAACGTATTAAGTTGTCAATTACTTCCAACGATCGCTGCTACATCTGCACGAATAGCGAACACAAAAAGACCGTAGCGTCACCCAGCGTCAAATACAAAATAATGAATATTAATATTCAGAAAAGTTACATTATAATAATTTTACTTCAAAAAAATCAAATTTAGTCTATTTATAATTTTATTAAATACTATACCCATGAGAATTATTCATTTAAAAAAAATAATTGTAGTTTAATAGTAAAGTGGAGCAGTGGAGCAATCAAAATTCTTTGCTCCGGGCTCCGCTCCCGCTCCGGGCAAAAACCCATTGCTCCACTGCTCCGCGCTCCAGCTCCGCGCTCCGCTCCAAACCCCTGAAAAAAACTACTTCAACTTACATTGTTCCGCTAAAATGATCGACTTTTAGTAAAAAAATAATTCTTTTTTGTAATATTTCAATCTGATAAGATTAGTCAGGACGTCCATTAAAATTTAAATAAATCTTACTTGGACACTTGTTGACAATATAAATTGCGATTTACGGAGGTCAACGCACACCTAAAAAACAAAAATCTGCCAAAAATTTATTTGTGGTATAAAAAAAACCTTTAAAAATCATGCATGGATTATAATTTGCTTAAAGAGCTGAGGCTGCACAAAATAACTGATCGTTTAGGATTGTTCAAACATGAGAAACTATAGGGCCTTTCGTTTTACACAGCAAGTGATTCTATCACTTCAGAAAACGTCATAAAACGGTCACGTGACCAAATGAAATTATTGAAGTAAAACGAACGCTTGTAAACGGTGTCTCTGACAATGGGTCATTCTAAACAGATGAATCTTCCTTAGGTGTAAACAAATTTTACTTTGGTTACCTTTGTTAATAACAATCATAATCTCAAGAGCAACAATGGTAACCACAGCAAAATGTGCTTACACCTAAGGAAGATTCATCTGTTTAGATTGACCCATTTACTATCTGTCAAAGTTTTAAGGTTAGTTTCATAGTTTATAAAATCAGAGGTAGAATGCAGGATTACTAATAATTAATTTTAGTTTTCATATTACCACTATTATACACTCAAAAGTATTCATTTTTGCATTAATTGTCCGTAGATTAAACTAAATAACAATAGTACGACCATTTAATTTTGAGGTTATGTGATGACGTCACAACTGAAATGAACGATTCAGTTAAAGTGATTTAGGTCGAAAGCAGGGCCGGCGGAAGCGGGCATGCAGAGCATGCGGCGCATGCGGGCGCCGCTACTAAGGGGGCGCCGACGCCGGAGCACAGTTCATAAATTCATTTTTAAATTTTTACCATACATTTTTATCATACCTACCTAAAAACAAAAAATTTTAGAATGATCAATATTAAAATAAGTAAGGCCTTATACACCGAATAGAAGTTTAAAAAAAATTGTATATTGTCGCCTCTTTGATCAGCCAGCTGTTTACAATTTTGCAGCGAGACCATGCTAAATGCTTCCCTGCAGAATGTTTTGTCTACTGCAGACTGCAGTCTATCTAAAATGAAACGGTGAACGGCTCTTATGCGCAGAAACACATATTGTGTTGTGTAGGTGCTCATAAAACTAATAATTACAATTAGTTTCTTTGCAATTGATCAAGAAATGTACAATTTCTTTTCATGCCCTTACAAACGTTGGACAATTCTTTTAAAGTTTGAAAAAAAAATTAACATTGAAACAGCCATCAGGAACACGATGGGAAAGTAAAATTAATGCAATCCGCCCTCTACGATATCGGTTAGGAGAAATTTACGATGCACTTTTTGAAATTTTAAATAAAAGTTTGAATAAACTCAGCACGAAGTACAAACATTATGTGCTTAAATAAAGAACTACAAATTTATTTGCTCTCTTATTACTTGGCATTATTTACTTAACAAAAGAAATTCCGTCAGTAAAATGATTCAAGACAAAAATATGAACATTACACTTGCATTGGATTATATTAAAAACATAAAAATATTCTTACAAGATTATCGATACAAATTTTAAAGGATACATTAAATATTCAAAATCCTTTCGATATTCTTAATTTTTGTGTGTCCAATAATTTATCTTTTCCTAACTTTTCAATTGCTTTAAGAATACTATTAAACTAGCCTGTTAGTGTAGCGAGCGGTGAACCTTCTTTTTACAAGTTAAAAATTAATTAAAACTACCTAAGAATAAGAGTGTCACAAAAAAGGCTTGTTAGTTTGGCGTTAATAGCTATTGAAAACGACAAATAAGCGGAATTAGACGTTAAGACCATTAAATCTAATTTTGTGAATATAAAATCAAGCTCTAAAACTTCAAATATTTTTATGTTATTTAACTTATTTTTTGTTATTCTGTAAAGATTTTATTTTTTGAATACTTATATGTTCTAATTATTTCTGAATTCTTTTCTTATTTTCTCATCTATCTTAAGTTTCTTTTACTTTTCTAAAAAATAATTCCACTTAAAAAAATATTTTCTATCTTAAGTTTTTTTTACTTTTCTAAAAAATAGTTCCACTTAAAAAAATTATTTTAAAAAAAATTCTAGATCCTACTAAAGATAACATTTTATAAATTTATAATTATGGTTATTAAAATTTTATTTGTTTATCTGTAAAAATTCTACGATGTTTTAATTGAGTTATATACATTTTGTTAAAAAGTTATTTAAATTTTATTACAGGGGCGCTTAGATAGAAATTGCATGCGGGCGGCAAAGACCCTAGCGCCGGCACTGGTCGAGAGCTAGATCAGCTCAACTGATATGTTTCACTTTAATATCAGTTCAACAGTAAATCGAACGCGTCAAATCAAAGTGATGTGATGGAATCACTTCAGTTAGTTGTTGAAACGAAAGGGCCTTTTATTGTAGGTACTCTTCAATTATTTTGTTTAACAATAGCAGTTCTTTGTCGTTAACTGCCCCAGGAGAACGTGTTGCTCCTTTTTAATGGGTAAAAGAAATTATTTCGCTTTCAAATTCTTTATACTAGCAGTAAATTGTAGGCTAGGAGGACGCTTTCCTTCTATAAGTTGAATCCAAAGTTTCTTTGTACTTGTAAGCGCTTAAAGTTTTTTTTTAAATCATATTAAACAATAATTCAAAAATTCTCCTGCCTTAACCTAACTTTTACTGATTCCGTTATTGTAAAAAATTAATAAAGTAGATTATAACCAACTTGATTTAAACCACAAATGACAGGCAAAAATCTAAATCATATGAAGGTACGGATTTTGCTTTTCCCGGCCAACTAGTTTTTTTTTTTTTTTTTTTTTTTAATTTCAAAACATTTTACTTCAACCTGATTTTTAGTTACCTGGTGGTGGTAAAATTAATTATTTGCAGCACGGAATTCCCCACTGCACAACCATAAAATTATACGTTAGTTTCGCACTACTAAATAATATCAAGTAGTCAAACAAAGTTTAATTTCAGTTAAAACATTTTACTAGTCCATAAATAGAATGTTAATGGAGACGTGAAGTTCTGTTAATTTGTAGTTATTTCCCACAGGCCACTGTTATGGGACCACTGCTGGATGTGAATTAATGAACTCACTGCTGATGTTTGCAAAAACTACGTATTCATATAAATTAATTATTCTACTATGCTTCATTTAAAGTACTACTGCATGTGATTTATCCATACTAGTTCATGACTTGTACAGTTTGTACTTGGCAAAATTCAATAGCGAGTGCAGTTTATTGAAACATCCGAAATTATATTGCAAATGAGCAAAAAAAGTTTTATTCTTATTTAAAACAATTTTTCTTGTTACGGATCGAAAGTTTAAAGTAAAATTGTATACACCTGAGTAGAATTTCAGTATTAAAATAATAGCATTAGGTAGATAAAAGAATCATATTAAAAATAAGAAACAAATAACTAAACCAATAAATGCAGCTGTTATGTCACAGAATACCTGACAAATAGAGAACAGGCATTACAATAACGTTCTCAAAAAATTAACACCATCTTAAAACTAACAACTTTAATCATAATCAACAAAATTAAGGCACTAAGATCAACATGGGAAATAGGAGCATTGAAAAAACCAATACCGTAATAAATTCAACACCTTTGCGATGTCGATCAAATTACTTTCACGCAGTCCTAAGGTTTCTGCTGCATCTATAAACTATTCTTAATATATCATCCAGCTCTTTTGAACTTTTTCCAAGTTTTAAACAAAATTTTTACCCGATATTCGCGATCAATTTTTACAGAAAATTGGTACATTGAATGAATCGAATCAATGACACAAGATTGCTAAATCATATTTTTTAAGGCAAATACAACTACTTATATTTGATAGATCCCAAACTGTGGCAACACATACCGTAAAATTTGATCAAACTTTGTACAAAGCAACGATAAAACCAATAATTTTAGCATTCAAAAAGTAATGCAACAAATAAAAAAGTTTTTTATCATCGCTGTCTCTAAAAATGTTATTCCTGTTAAAGTTGGTGCATGACTACAACATTGAATTTAAATTCATATTTGTATATATTGATTTTAACGGGTGAAAACAAGTATATAGGATTTTTTTTAAATTAGAAAATAATATTAATTACAAAATTTTATGGTAAATGTTTAATTTTAATTTTTATGATAATTTTAACTTTCAAAAGGTATACAACAAATGGAAAAGTTTTATAGTATCGATTGCTCTGATAATTTTAATCTTGATAAAAGTTGGTGCAAGGTTTAAAATTATTTTTAAGATGAAAAAACTCCAATAAAAATTATACCTGTAATTTTTATTGGACGTTGGAAAAAAATATTTGTAATTGTAAAAAATTCTTATTAGTATTATTTTGTAATTCTCAGCCTTTTGCTGTAAACTTTTTTTCGTACCTATTAAAATTCGTGTCAGGAACATTCTTCACCCACAATTCTTCGTCCACAATTTTTCGCCCACAATTCTTCGCCTACACAATTTTTCGCTGCCACAATTCTTTGCCGCCACAATTTTTCGCCGCATTCAAGCATATCACAAATTTTGTTTATTAATGTGATTGTTTTTATTTATAACGTAATTTTTACAGATTATTTTACATTAGGTTAGGTTAGGTCAGGTTGAGTTGGGTTACTTTAATTTTTATTTATCCTAAAATAACATAAACAAAAATAAACATCAGAACATACGCTATTTATGTAGCAATTTTTAAATATAACATTAAAAGAAGAAGTATTAATATACAAGAAACAACTTTAGGCTAATGTAAAATAATCTGTAAAAATTACGTTGTAAATAAAAACAATCACATTAACAAATAAAATTTGTGATATGCTTGTATGTGGCGAAAAATTGTTGCGGGGAAGATTTGTGGCGGTGAAGAATTGTGGGCAAAGAATTGTAGAGGCGAAGAATTGTGGGCAAAGAATTGTGGGCGAAGAATTGTGGGCCAGAATTGTGGGCGAAGAACTGTGGGCGAAGAATTGTGGGCGAAGAATTGTGGGCGAAATTTTATGAATTGTGTATTTAAAATTAGTTTTAAGTCATGCACCAACTTCTATTAAGAATAACATTTTCTGAGAAATAGATAATAAAAGACTTTTCTCTTTGTTGCATACTTTTTGAATAACGCTGTATAATTGGTCCGAACCGGTTAAAGCGGTTTGAATTGATTCACAGCAGTCAGTTCGGGTTGTGATTTTTCAACTTAAAGGTTCAGTTCTAGTTTACGGTTCATGAATAAAGCACCGATTCGTTCCGGTTTTATTCCAATTCCGGTTCGGTCGGGGTCTCTGATAAACATAAACCTGTGACACAACCAGATACTTTTAGCATTAAAAAGGATAATGGATTCGTCAGGAATGAGACTACGAAGAAAAATTTTCGTTGAAACCCCACTGAAAAGAAAGACAACTACATCTTCATGCAGTGTAGAAAATATAAATGAATGGTTACATAGAAGAAAAAACAATGCGACCAACATATCGATAGAATGGACCAAGATCAAGTGGTAAGAATAGCTAGGGATAAAACACTTTTGGGAAAAAGCGTTGGCCGCCGAAGATAAACATGTGCGACAACTTAGTAACAGTAACTGAACGAAGCATGTCGAGGGTAAAACAGGTGTAAATCTATCAATGAAGAAATAAAAAAAGAATAATAATAGTAAAAGATGTTTAAGTATTTCCGAAACCAACAACTGTAGCTAAAATTTATTCTCTTTATTGCTAGCAGTAAACACGTACTTTTAAATTTAATAAATATGCCAAGTTTTATGATCGACAACATTAAAACAGATTTCAGTTATTTGCGATTTTTTTACTAAAAGTGAGCAAAATTGCTTTCGTTTTATCTTTGCTGATTTTGTTGAATATTACGAATTTAATTTAATATTTTAAAATGTTAATAATCCAACAAATCAGTGAACAAGCTAATGCATTTATTTATTTTGTAATTTGCTACCATTTGCCTCGAGTGCAATTTATCACAAGAGAGAACCATGATTACAATCGCAGTAGTGCCACAACTGCAGCAAAGAAAATCAAGTGCTGCAAGTAAATTGCAAGCTAAATTGGTTTCTTTCGCCTGCATAATCAATCTTTGCAAACATTAGGTTAAATATATACTCATTTAAATTTGTTACCAGCAACTAGCTGAACTTCCTAATAGTTTATAAAGTTGTAGGAAATAGAATTTTACGCTTAAAACTTAAAATAGCAGTAATACTATTTATACAACAACGTTTGTATTTCTTTTGTTTAAATTAATAAATCATTGGTATGGATTGTTAGTATTATTAATTAATTATTAAAAATATGGACCTGAAGCAAATACCAGTAGAGTATAAGGTACCCTTGACTATGGTATAACGTATTCTTAATGTATAATAATTGATTTTTATTCTTCATAATTATTATAACGTCTACTGTTTTTTATTGCTTTTAACAAAAAAATTGTGATGTTGCCTACCACAAAAAAACGAAAAAAGCATTATACAAAATTATTCACATATACAGCACGATACTGATTAGATTCGTTTGAGCTATTATCTATGTTTAAATTAAGACATTTTAATGGACATGTTAATAAAATTTTGTTTTCTATTTTTTTACATGAGAGCAAGAAGGAAGTATAATTAAAACCATGAACACTGGAGACTTTTCAAAATTAATAGTATATACCGAGTCATTCAATAAGCGTAATCGAAAAACGAAAATATGTAGGTATTAGGGATTCTGTCCCGGGACTTTCCTGGGAATTCCCGGGACATTCTTAGTCTCGAGTCCCGGGACATTTAGTTCGAGACTCGAGACGATACTTAATGTTACAGAACACTGAAATAAATTTTTTATACTTCTAATTTTTTAACGAATTTTACTGCCACGAGTTTAACAAAAATGTTTTGTTTCATAATTTTTTATGTTTATAGTTTATACTAACAATCAGTATTTACTTAACTTTATTTAAATTTTTTGCCTGCCATATTTAATTATTTATGTTTATTTCTTGTCTGCTTTAAAGCTAAAGGATAATTGTTAAGTTTATTAGTTAAAATATATTTTACTTATGCTTGTTATATTTTAAAGTGTAATGAAAATTGTTAAGTTTATTTAAAATAGGCAATTATTTGAAAATATATACTTTATTTACTGTAGAATGAAGACTTAATTAAAAATAATAATACTACTCCTACTACTATACTTTATTTATAAAATAAATGCTTGAAAAACAAAATCCGTGAAATTGGTTTAATTTTTAAAAAATAATCTGTCGACTGTCACGACCGATTCACGATCACGATACATGCAAAGAAGCAATTTTAAATATGTGGCGGGTGCTTTCAGAAACAATGTCACTGTCAAGAAAACTTATTTTTTACAGTAAAAATAGCCGATGAATTTTGAGTACATGAATATATCATCATTTTTCTTGCACCTTATAAAATCTTCCGTCATTTTTGACGGGTTAAACCACTATTTTTTTGTATGTAAATAAAATTCGCAAAAGTCTCGAAGTCTCGGGAATTCCCGGGACTTTGATAAAAAAAAGTCTCGAGTCCCGGGACTTTAAAAATTGTCGAGACTCAGAATCCCTAGTAGGTATATGTTTACGACGCTCTTTGACACTTTTCGCTTTGCAACCATCAAGTCTCCTTGATTCCATAAGTCTTCTTTCAGTTCTGTGTCTTAGTTTTTCATCTGTCCATTCGCTTCACAGTCTCGTCGCCTTTTTATTCTTCTTTTGGCATCCATGTTAAGAGGTTAGGAATTCTTTGTTCGTTTACTTGTTGGGCATAGCCATATCAAGTCAGTTGCTATATTCAATGCCTTTTATAATAAAATAATACAGTTTTTTATATCTCAGAAAATGGAAGCAATTTACTTATCTACTTTTGTTTTACATTTTTATTAATTACGTAAAAGCGGGGCCATCGTTAAAGTATCGGGCCGACTCCTTACTGCAAAATGCGAGAAAAGTGGTGGGGATAAAGGCCGACCGTTTATTATTTGCTTATTTTTGTTGTACCTCTAATACGAGATAATTTAAAACAACATTTTGTATCTCCATCTTGACAGTGAGGTACATTTGCTAAAAAAGCAAAAACTTTTTACGTCATCATTGTTTGCTCTTTTTTCTAATTTTTGCTTTATACATTTTAAATTTTTTGCTCGTCTCTAATATGGGATAATTTAAAAAATCAGCTTTGTACCTCCAACTTTACGGTGAGCTACATTACATTTGCTACATTAGCAAAAAAATCAATCAACTGATGCAAATTTTTGCATTACTTTTTAATTTTTTTGCTGGTTGCTTCCACAAGATATAACTTTTTCATAAATATTATGTGCTGCAAATAGTATTAACACAGTAGTAACACAGTTTAATTGTTAATACGAAATTGTTTTGTGTTTTTATCCTAAATAAATTTTTACTTTGAGGTAAGTAAGTAATAAATAATTATGCTATTCGTTGATATTTGCATGTTTACTAGCATGTACAATACTTATAAGTTATATAACTCATATAAATAGACTTATATACAGTTTTTTGTAACTGATTTGTTGTCTAATTTGTTAAAATTATTTACTTTAAAATAAAATTAAAAAGTAGCTTCATTACTTTGTATAACAAAATTTAGGTCTGTAGTCAGACTTTTATGATGGAGTTTGACACCACATATTGTACAATACATTTCGAGTCATTTTAAACTAGCGCAGTTTATCTTCAAAGATCTTTTTTAAATAGATACAAAAAAAAGACATTCTGTAAATCTTATTCATACATATTGGTTTACAACTTTAACCACTTCAAGACCTTTAATAAAGATTTTGTGAAACCCCTTTTTACTGCTAAATTTTGTATTTAGTTTGAGTGCCCATTTGGTCTTGACCAATCGCAGCTTCGTAATAGCCTTCTTTACTTCGGTGTTTTTTGTAATACGATTTAAAAAACAGTTGTAAGATAAATTACAAATCATACAGTTGTATTGTAAGTGAACAACCCTCACATCTATAATCATACTAAATTCTCTTTATTGCGAACAGCGTTCAATAGTGACAATCGATTGCGGTGAGTGTTTTTTTTTTTAAGTCATAATAATTACAGTGAATCAATAATTTACTGTATAAGAAAATACATCGATGCAACTTTAAAAGATGAGAACATAATTTCAATTTTCATTCATGTTTCAGAGTGCTTAATAATTACATAGGTAACAAAAATGCCTGTTAAATGTTGCGTTCCTGAATGTAAAAGTAATTACAAAGGAAGTAGTTACACACCATCGTTTAATTATTATATATTAAAAGATTTATAAAACTTGTTTCTCTAAATGATAAATAAAATATAATAAAAAACTAGTAATATTTAATTATTAACGTAATAATTTGCGTTATATTCTATAGCCAGGCATATGGTATTATAGCAACTTATGCTCGGGATCAGCCTTTATCCCCACAACTCAAAAATTCAATGAGTCGACCCGCTGGTATAACGATGACCCCGGTGAAAGTAAACCTCTTTACTATTTTAACCATTTTCCTATCTTGAACGGTTTACGAAATACCCATGTTACATACATGTTTGATTGAATAAAAGTACTGTTTGTTAAAAAGACTCTGATTTTTCATAAAAATGCAAAGTTTACAAAAACGGTTGACTTAAGGTTCGTATAATTTCATATATGTTGTAAAAAAGATTTAAAAAGGAATCCAGAATGTTAAAAATATATAGGGTGTTCCATTTAATATTTCACAGTTTGGTTCCGTTTCTGGTTTAACCGGAAGTCGTGCAACCTCAATGTTCACTTCGAATCCGGAACAAACGATATTGGTCAAATACCAAATTTCATTGTATATCTTCAATATTATTTTTGATATTTTCTGTTTTCATACTCCTGCCTAACACTGTCTGTTGCTCTTAGATAAGATAATTTTTTACAAATACATGATTAGTTTTCGCAATTTTTGGTTGAATAGACATAATAAAAACATTACAAAACACCGTTTATAAGCTTTTTATCAGCTTTATAATACACTAGGCGATTTACCCGGCGTTGCACGGGTGATTACAATTTTCTTTTATCAATCACAGACTACTCGCGCTTCGCGCTCGCGCCCGGCGGACGTTCCCAAACGTTCAATTACAGACTACTCGCGCTCCGCGCTCGCGCTCGGCGGACGTTTCCGGCCGTTCCCGGGCATTTCCGGCCGTTCTTTATACGACGTTTGATCCGTCAGGTCAATAATAACTGTGCAAAATCCCGATCGGTCAACGAACCTAGGATTCTATAGCGAACAAACAAACAAACAAACACACAAACAAACAAACAAACAAACAAGCTCTTTTATATATATAGATAAAACTCATTTTGTGAAAATATAAGCATAGGTCAATTTTGCAACAAACAGTGTTTCATTTTATCGATCTTTCTATACCTCTAGGTGATTAATAATTACTAATTACTGTTTGCATGTTACGTTCGGTCTCAATAAAAAGGATTTGACCAAATGCAGAGTATTCGTAATGCTGTTCATTCATATTTCTACTTAAGAAGTAGTTACGTACATTATAAAGTACTTTAATTAATTAATTCCTGGAATGGCAACGCAGTCCATTTATGACAGGCTTCAGTGAGACACTACCGAGGAGCTATGTATATCAGGGGACGAATGTATGTGATAAACTGGAATTCAGCATCACCAGACTCGCTGAATAATTCAAAACGGGGTGCTTAATTGTGTCGGCTTGTAATCTCAACTATATAAATTACAAATTGCTGTCGACAGTGCTAAAGCTTCCGAGCATTCATTCAAGCAAACATGTCTTAAAAATTCCCTAAACACCTGAGTAACGCTTTACCGTTATAGGAAAGCTGATGAATATATCTACTAATAGCAATTTCTTGTTATTGCAGTGGGTATTATTTTAATGTAGCTCAAATCTTTTTGATTAAGATACCAAAAGAGTCGACGACTGAAATAATTTTACTTACCAAGCTGAATCATGTAATAGACAGATTTAAAAAAAAATGTTAGAAGTAGCAAAGGATTCTTTATATATAAACAAAGGATTAATAATTAACCCTTTGCCTGTCCACAAATTATACATAAAATTTGTACCGTACGTCCATTTAAATATATCACATGTATCATGTTCTACGGCTCTATGGGATTATTTTATACGTATAATGTAGTGTCAGGATAAGTGTGAAGCATCTAGCAAGTGCAAAGTTATGTGTTTTCCATATGATACACAGAGCGTACGAAACACCATTTTTTTTTGTGCATCACCGGTGATGCACAGGACTGGAAAAGGGTTAAGAAGACAATTTATTTATTATTTTTTAATGCTTATAAGCGGGGATGAAATAATGCTTTAAATCGTTACGTTGTTATATAACGTTATTTAGTTACATTTAGTTAGACCCCCCCTAAAGGGGAGCAGTATAATTAGGTTTTTATTTTATTTCTCAAGTTTGAATAAATGTATGAGAATGATATTTGGTAGATGTTTTACACTTATTAAAAGGTTGCCCATAGTAATATTTTCAATCATCTCCCACCTTCACAGGGGGCTGAAAAGTGCGACCCCTATTTGTTTTTTTTTATTCGAACTTTTTGGGGATTAACTATTTAGAAACTTTTTTTATTCTTTAACTTTTCTCATAAAACCTACAGTTTTTGAGTAAAAAAAAGTAAGTAGACAAGCACCATTAAATAATATTCCAACATAATAGAGACTCATTTTGGGGGTTGCCAGGGTTTGTTTATGTTATATTGGGTAGAATTGACGGGCGTTTTAGCGTTGTCGCCGCGTTAACGTCAAAATAATTTACACCCGTCAATTCTACCCAATATGAACATAAACAAACCATGGTAACCACCAAAATGAATTGTTTTATATAGGAATATTTAATGGTGCATGTTAACCTATTTTATTTTTTATTAAAAAACTGTAGGTTTACGAGAAAAAATAAAAAATGAAAAAAAATACAAATAAACCAAGCTTTAAGAGGCAAATTGCAAAATTGCAAAATTTTAACCCACCAAAAAGTTCTGATGTAAGAACCAACAGGGGTCGCACTTTTCAGCACCATGTAATGGTGGAACTGAAAATATTACTATGGGAAACCTTCTATAAGTATAAAACATTTACCAAATATCATTCTCCTACTTTAATCCAAATTTGAGAAATAAAATAAAAACCTACTTTAACCGCTCTCCTTTAGGGGAGTGTAGCTTCGAAAGGAGACGAAAGGAAGAATTTTTATATAAAAGACCCTCCTTGATTTTCGATAAGGAATCAACTTCCAAATTTTTTCGCAGTTTTTACGAAACACCCTGTATATATTTGCGATTTAATCTGTCAAGCCAATCTTGTTCTAGGAGTCCTTTATCCACCATGGCCTCTTCCACTCCTTTTTTCCAGTTTTTTTCTTGGCCAACCGTTTTTTCGTCTTGCACGTACTTGCCATTTCCATACTTGTGCTGGTAATCGATCTTCGGCATCCGTCTTAGATGGCCATACCATTTTAATCTCTTTGATGTGATTGTATCAATATAGTAGTACCTACTTCCATTCTGTCCTGGATGTGTCCGTGTTACTGTCAAGTCTATACAGACCGCAGCATTTCCTCCAGTACTTAATTTCCAGAGCTGTAATTTTACTTTCTTCTCTTTTATTAGTTATCCATAGTTCAGCCTCGTTCAGCGTCTATTATTATTGATTTGTACATTTTTGTTTTTGTCACACTATTTATTGTTCCATAGCAGGAATTGCTAATATTAAAAAAATGTCTGTCGTACATAAAACGTCTAGCTGTGCACTTTGATTATTTATTTGAATAATTCCAATAAAAAGGCAACGAAAAAACAAGAACCCAGTAATCCAGTCGGTGTAATTTTGAAACATTACCAAACAGTTAAAATCTTATTACATAATATTGCAACAGCTTTAAAACGCATTTAAGTATTTTTTAAATCGTTTTTTCAGTTAATATTTCATTTTAACGAGTTTTGGGTAGTCATACGTAGCTGACGTTGTAAAACATAACTCGTAGCAATAAATTTTCGTTTGCCAACTTTATAAACCAACCTATGATTTAGTATAAATGTTTTTGTGAAGAAAAAAAAAACGAATACCATCCATACATAATTATAATTCATAGAGGCCAGCAAACTGTTTATGGAATCTGGTAGCGTAGTAAGCCAACACGCAGTGCTGCAAACCGACTCGTCGTGGTATTGATTTAAAAACTTCTAAATTCCTGGGCTTACGGGAAAAGTCGAAAACTTTTACGAAAGGTTTGACATGCTACATCGTTGCTATTTTAATGCGCTTACAGTCCTTCGGCAATCAGGCAAGCAAATATCAATATATTGCAGGTCTTACAGAAACCTGAAGTCGGTTCGACGGTCGACCAATTTGCCCAAGGGTGAAAGGCAACTTTACGGCAGTTTAAACTGAAAACTACAAGAACATAATTATGCGTGTATATATGTAAGTAACTAAGCTATCGGTAACAATCGACTTCAGCCCTATTAGTTAAAGCTACTTAAAGTTGTAATTAACGTAAAGAAAATGTACCAGAATATACTGACTGAATTTTGTTCTAGATATACTTTATACTATATTGGCAAAGACAATAACGTAGTTGTATATTTTCGATCAATTACAATCTGATTATAGTGAAAATACATAATGCACAACTTGGTTTCTATTTTCTATACGTTGCTGTAGTAAAGTTTGTTACGTTAGCAACCGACCAACAACAAACAATTCATATGTCAGTTTTGGTGTGACGGGTAACGACTGTTTCAAAGAAGATAAATCATGATTTACATTTTGACTGCAAATGGCTAATTAAGAAAATCACGCCAATTAGTACTATATATTCACAAAAATACGTCTGGCAGACACTGACTTTTTGTAAAAAAAAAAAAATGCCAGCTTAACAAGTTTGCAGACATTATTAAATTGAATAAAATATTAGCCGATTGGAGTTTTAATATGAAGTACCTAAGTAGATTACAAACAAAGTTTAGTAAAAACAATTATAATTTAGTGCATCAAATGAGTTTGAATAATTTCGTTACCCAAGTTTTATTGACTTTTTGTATAGTAAAATAATTTTTCTTAATATCGGGTCTAAACAAAGTATAGTACACCCCTTTTTTTTTCTTAACTTTTGATTTTAGATCAATAAATTCATTCATATGTGCAAAAAACCGGATTTTTTAAATACCTGCACACAATTGTTTCACTTCCGGTTTCGCCGGAAATGACCCCACTTTGTTATTTTAAAAGGAACACCCTGTATATTTTTACATTTTTGAAAAGAGGAAGCGATTCTGGATAGAACTGCACTATTTTGGTCTATTTTTATAACCTCAAATAATTTTTGAACCAAAATTTAATTTTTTATTAGGTTTAAATTTAATGACTGAAATCATTTTTCTACCACCACAATGACATACAAACACGTAAACAGGCATTTGTTTGTTTCCACAGCGATCTTCCGTAGCACCTTTTTTTTGTTGTTTTGAATAATTTGTTTTGTTGCAGTTATGCACGGTGTACTGCAATTAACAGGATCTCTTAATAAATCGTTGTAAAAATTTAAAGTTCTTGAAGCAGACTCCTAATAAAAATACAAGTATTTGGTATCGATGAATTCGTTAGAAGATGCTCATTTAAATAACCGCTTGTACCACCATAGTTCCATTTAAAAAAAATTTACTTTTTGTCAAAAAAAAAACCGATTCTGCAACCTTTAAAACCGATTAAAGTAACCTAAATGTCATTTAAAATGTACAAAAACGTTTTGGAACAATTGTTGACAAAATAAAATTCAATTTATGCAGGTCACGGCACACTTAATAAAAAATTAAATTTTGGTTCAAAAATTATTTAAGGTTATAAAAATTAACCAAAATAATACAGAGTGGTTAATTTAAAATAACAAAGTTGGGGTAATTTCTGGCGAAACCGAAAGTGAAACAATTGTGTGCATGTGCTCAAAAAACCAGTTTTTTTGTTCATAATATATGTCTAAAATTTTATTTATCTACAATCAAAACTAAAGAAAAAAAGGGGGTGTACCACACTTCATTTAAACCCGGTATAACTAGAAATGAAAAGTTTTTTAATGAATTGCTTGTCTTATGTAGGCTTTGGCCGATTGTACTTCACAAAACGCTGTTTCGTATCGTAAAAGAGTTTCCATAAAAGCGATAAACAAATCTTTAAAAAATTTCTTACCTAGTGGTAAAATCCTTATAATCTTATTTCAGCGTAACCACCACAACAGACAGGTCTAAGAAAATAGCAATTATATGAATGATTAATAATTAAAATTTATTTTTGTACCCATATCTTGTATTTCAAACATAATTTAATAAATATGCAGTTTACAGGTAATAATTTGATTACCTTTAATTTATTTTCATTCTACATATAATTTACAGCAGTGGTTCCCAAACTCTTTTGGCCCACGGACCCCTTTTCATAGTCAAAACTTGCCCACGGACCACCTTTCACAGTCAAAACTTTCCCACGGACCCTGGGTAAAAAACTACATAAATGCATAATAGAAAAATTAAAAATTTAACTTTGATGTCTTGAATGGTAAATGGTGACGTAAAAATAAAATATAAATAAAACATTTAGTTGAAGAAGTATTTATTGAAATTATAACTTTCGTTTTAAAATACAAAATAAATTAATGACTTGGATGAACCTGATGGGATGTTATGAGTGTATTTATGTCCGGCTCAATGTTTGTGAGTAGCAACCACAAATCCCCACGAGTAGGTACTAATTTCTAGTCGGTTTTTCTTTTGTGACGAGGCTCATGACGACACTGAATCCATGTTATACCAAATAGGAAGACGGAAAAGCAATCATAAGCTTCTGTACAATAACCCATAATGCTGGATATAAAATTGGGATCTGTTTTTGTAACCAGAAATTGTCGTATCCTTATTTAAACATTGGTTTCAGCTCCTCATTTGTGGATAATTCAATAAGTTGCTCCTGTATTAGTATGTATTCATGTGCATTTGTGCTCTGAGTTTGACTACTTGCAAAAGGGTTCAACAGCCAGTCGGGAATATCCAAGTGAAAAATGTCTTCAAATCTTTGGTTAAGGTCCGAATGAAGCGCCGTTAAGTGTTGACAATAAGCAAACAAATCTTCATCTCTATTTTGCAATTTTGAAAGATTTGGAAACTGAGAACATTCTCCTCTTTCCAAGTTTTGTTTGTATAGCAAAAGTTTTGCAACAAAAGCAGATATTACACTTTTAGTTTTGATTAAATTTATTTGTTTTTTTAATTTTTATTTTATATTAAACCTTGCGCGGACCCCCTGACGTTGTTCAGGGACCCCAAAATCGATTTTAATTTTCCAAGGACCCCCTGAATGATCCCAGCGACCCCTTGGGGTCCGTAGGGACCACTTTGGGAACCACTGATTTACAGTAATGCTATAAAAAATTACAATTACTATATGCACGGCACAAATTTTTATAAAAAAAACATTTGTAAATTAATTAGAACCATAAAGTAATGAGAAAAAGAATTACCTGCTCTTTCCAATAAATAAAGGGCAATGTTAAACGCTTTAGAAAAAACTTCATGCAATAAAATTAAAAAAAAAAAATTTTTTATCTTTTAAGAAGCACGTAACACGTATGTATATCAATTTAAAAAAAATTGCATTTTTAGTCATTACTTTAACTTTTTAATATCTTTATTACGTTTTTTAATTTGAGTAATATTATGTTATACCGTATAAAACATTAGTTGATAATCGGATTGTTTTTAATTGATTAAATTGTCAATCGTTTTGATTTAAAATTGCACTGTAAACTTTAATCAAATTTTTTACAGAAAAATATTTATATAGGTAGGTACAACAACTTATCGTTATTTTCATTAATCGCCACACAATAATTTCTGTCCCAGTTATAGTGGATAAGTTACATTAAATGAAAAGGTTACACATACATAAAAACTATGAAACAACTGAATACCTACTATTTCAGCAAGTTGTTGGTTCAATAAATTTGATGTCATGGCTCATTTAACAGCAAATAAAACATCTGACATTTAATAACTTTTATTCGCTGCAATAAAATGAAGATATGAACATTAAATGTCCCTAGGAATTATTTCCGAAAACAATGCAAATGGCAGTATGCGTTATAGGCGATTAAGTTCATTTTTTAACAAAAATGTAAAAAAATTGTTTGCATTTCAAATCTTTCTGCAAAACTTTGAAAATAAAAAACATAGGAGTATTTCTAGAGCTAAAAAATTGTAAGACATGGTTTGCAAATGTACAAAGTGTTTTAATAATTATCATAAATATGTTATATACTACATTATTAAACTAGACAGGGTATATATTTCTCTCTTTACATCCTCATTACGATAAACGACGATTGCTATAATTAATAAAAATTTAAGTTTAAGAATTTTATAGACCACATCCATCAAAAATTAGCAGTTGGTTTACAAAACACAAGTTTTACAAAACCTTGCAAACACCAACATTTATTAATCCAAAGCATATCATCGTACTGCAAGTATGGAATGGATTCTACCTCGTACAAACCATAGATAATCATTAGGTTTGTTCCAACAACGATTTAAAACCGATTTGTTATGAGTTCATGAACTGTTTTATTCGCATGCGAGAACTATGTACTACGAAATGTAACTCCACAGTATAGTCGTTGTTGGAACGCTTTTACGACTGGCCTAACTGTAAATGACATTTGCGTCTATTGGGTTCATAGAAATTTGCGCATCGCTAAGGAAAACACCTTAAGAATCTAGTACTAAGTAGGGGTCGGGAGAGCTATGCATAGCTACCTGAGCTCACGTTAGTTATGAACAGCGCAAGCGTCCAAAAATCCCGACAACAATTCGTCTTTCAGACCATGTACTGTTCTGATCGTCCGCAAACCGGTACACGAATTGATTTGAGATGTGTTGGAACGGATTACTGACCGTCCGGTGAACTATCAGAGCCTGTGTTGGAACGCGATATTGATACTGCGCAAACTCAAATCGTTTACTGTACCGTGCAAATCGCTGTTGGAACAAACCTATTATCCAAGGTGTTCATCCTGGAATACTTTTAAACTGTCAACAAACCCGTTATTGCTATGCGCTTTTTACGTCATACAATGAAATTGCACCTGTTTTGATAAGAATAAAATAAACACTGTCCCAAAAATCACAAACACCTTTATTTTTCCTTTTTTTAATAACACTAGCAATGCAGCATTTAACAACAAAAGATTTGGGCATTCAAAATTTTACTTTGTATAGACTGGTGTGGTCACCAAATGACTTAAACCATAAATATTGTATTTATGTCCGTATGTGTGTTTGTTATATCTTCGTTAACAAACAAAAAAATAACTCAAAATTTGATTTATCATTTTTAATAAATCTGCATATTGATTTCCTCTGATAAATCTTAACTTCACATTATGTTGCAGGTTTGGTTTTAAAAATTGTATACTTCTTAGCTGCGCATTTAAGTAGGTATGTTTATTTCTTTGACCGGTAGAGGGTTGGTGTGGATTGCTCATGGGAAAACAGTTGCCACTTGTGGCATGCGTGCTGGGCTTATAGCAGCAATAAAATCTAGTAAAACACTTTCCATTTTTCCAGATTTCGCCGATATATTATACTTAATCCGCAACCTTACTTGCATTGATAATATCAAAAACAATAAAGTTTACTACAGTTAGTCAAAGCGTATATATTGCAAAGATCGCATCTAAACAAACAAAAGAAATGTAGTACACTGAGATTTAATCAATAAACCAAATTATACAGTTTTTTTTATAGCTAAACTAAAATAAAACAAACTTTCGAAATTGTAATATTGTTACGTATTCTTATACAATAATAACTAAAGTAGATTAGGATAAGGTGTGTATAAATGAATGTTCATAATATGTAAGTAACTTAAAGTTAGTATTAAGGAATAACTTTTTTCTACGACCACTATTGTAAATGACTATTTTCTGCAAACGTCACTAAACTAGCACAATAAGTACCCAAAAGCGGCTGTAATAATCATTTTTACTGCCTAGGCAGTAAAAAAGTAAAATGCGCTACGCTCATTGGTTGAATTTAGAAAAATTGAGCGTGCTTTTGTTTAAAGATACATATTTGACAGGAGAATAAGAATCTGACAGATGAAGTGAAACTTTATGTATTTGCTTAAGTTTTGTATGTAATATGCACCTCGGCAGTAAAGTTCCTTTTTATCACTCGCGTGGTTATTTGCCGAGATAAAAAGTGGAACTTTATTGCCTTGGTACATAAATAATTATTACCGTACAGCCTGCATGCATAGTAAGTGGGTCTTTTTAGAAATGATCAAAGTAGTGTCAAACACATCCTACATGCATAGTAAGTGAGTCCTTACGCACGGTAAGCAAAAAGCATGGAAATGTCAAAGTAGACTTACGTCAAACAGACAGTTAACAACGTACGCACAGGTGTGTTTACTATTAGCCAAAAAACGGGTAAAATCGTATTTGTTATGTGATCGTAAAAAAAGTTGTGTATAAGTACACTCACGTCAAAATTGACAGTTTACTTACATAATATGCAAGTGTGTTTATTACCAGTCAAAGAACCGATAAAATCGTAGATTATGTGGTCGTAGAAAAAGTATAATACAAAACTCAAGTTGTAAAGCAATTACGCACTTGTGAAAATAACTTTTTCTCATAACCGTTGAAAAATATTCTCAATATTTTTTCAAAACTGTGGGCAAAAGGAAATATTGATTTCAAAAGAGTAAAGTAATTCAACTTTGCTTTCTTGAGAACAAAATGAATTGTAACGTCATGGTAACGTCGCGTTATAGCGTTTTTAGAACGCATCAAACCATACGCTCAGCTGCGTGTCCGGAACATTCTCCGCCCACAATTCTTCGCCCACAATTCTTCGCCTCCACAATTCTCCGCCCACAATTCTTCGCCTACACAATTCTTCGCCGCCACAATTCTTCGCCGCCACAATTCTTCGCCGCCAAAATGTTTCGCCGCATTCAAGCATATCACAAATTTTATTTGTAAATGTGATTGTTTTTATTTATAACGTAATTTTTTAATATTATTTTACATTAGGTTAGGTCAGGTTAGATCAGGTTAGGTTAGGTTAGGTTAGGTTAGGTTAATTTAGGTTAGGTAAGGTTAATTTAATTTTTATTCATACTATAATAACATAAACAAGATTAAAAATTGTTTATGTAGCAATTTTTTAACATAATATTAAAAGAAGAAGTATTAATACAAGAAACAACTTTAGGCTAATGTAAAATAATCTGTAAAAATTACGTTATAAATAAAAACAATCACATTTACAAATAAAATTTGTGATATGCTTGTCTGCGGTGAAAAATTGTGGCGGGGAAGAATTGTGGGCGAAGAAAAGTGGGCGAAGAATGTTCCTAGAGTCTAGGACCTAGACCCAATCGCATGTTTCAACGGTTGTTAGAAAAATTAAATACACACTCATGAGCAAAGTACCTTTTCTCGCTCAACTGCCGTGCCCGCACGAACTGTAGGCAGTCTCACGAGAAAATAAGTACTTTGCTCACTTGTGTAAAGAACTATTCCACTATTTACTATGTTAAAACCGCAGTAATAATAACAATAATTAATCTGGAAATAAAATGTACTTTGTTAAAGACAATTTCGACGAAAATTCCCAAAACTTGTACCTACCTAGGAACAGATGTCGGAACATAAAAGTGCCCCGGCCTTTAAACTCCTGATTCATACTTATGACAACTATTCCCGAAAAGCTTTAAAACATTAATTAACCTTTAACCTTAATCATAAAAATATCGTTTTACATCACTGTTAAAGTAATTACGAAGTTTCGAGCAGCAATTTTTATCTTTCCGATACATTATTGGTTTACAACAAACATTAATGGATTAATTACCAAACATTTTCGTAAGGCAACAAAATGAAATATTATTTTTTTTTAAACTGTCGCCTTTGTTGTAAAAAGAGTAAAGTTTTTTATGTGATTTACTTGAAAATCATTATTAGGATAATATAATGTGAATGTTAATAAAGCTTTTTTTGCTCCACTTATAGTAGAAACTCAATCATGTTTTTGAACGTCTCGTCTTCTTTTATAAATAATTTTAAGTTCACGCTAATTAACTAAATTAACGGTGAGCTAACTAACTACACGAAAACAGTTTATAAAGTCGTACAAAGGTGACTTTGAGGTATAATTTAGAATCCATTAGCCGTTTCTTAAAATATGGTACAGATCTAATCGTTTGCAATTCTAATGCCCTCTCAAGTCCAGGTCTGGGCAGGAAGTTGAGGGATATTTGGTGTAAATAGTGCTCGGAGTGCGAGCTGAAATACGCGAATTATTGGCAACTACCTAAAGGAAACTCTGAAAGTCTGGAAATTTCAAGCAAATGACGGATGACGGATGAGGGGAAAAATGCGAAAATCGATTTTTGTTATGTTCATGACGTTATTAACAGGCACGTCTACTTGTTCTGGTTAAAACATTAATGCTGCGTTCTGTTGGCATATAACGCTGTAAAGGTTGGCGTGGGTCACCGGAAGTCAGGTTTATGGTTTTCTCCGGTCTTCTTGGTATATTCGTCCCTTGTGGGGAGATATCTTATAACCTAAATATCAATTTTGACTGTCGTTAGCAAAATCATGCTATTTTAAAATATCTCTTATTTATAGAAGTTAAACAGTGTTCTTTCTGATTTAAGGTGACTTTTGAATGCTATATCCGGATGCAAAGGTTTAAATTATTGCTGATAATTTTGCTATTTTCTACACAAAACGAAAACCTGAACATTTTTAAAATTTAAACAAAAATCCTGCTCTAGTGCACATAAAATCTTAATTACCACTTTTAAATTTATATATTACATAATTCATACAATAAAATTATACATTCAATTGGCAAACTTAAAACTCCTGTAGTATAAAGCTTAATAAATGTATTAAAGTATTTTATTGTACCAGCAAATAATGGAATATGATACAATGAAATATTTCACTTGGGCAGACTCACTGCATTGGGCTTGTTTGTTTAACGTTTAACTAGAGATGGATAGTAGATGTGGACAATTCGCGAATGACTGTTTAAACTGGACAAATGCACTTGCACGATTCGTCAATGAACTGTTCAACGATTTCTTAGCCTGTTTATTACGGGCGAAATTCGCTTGCGCCCATTTAAAATATATGGCTTTCACGCGACATCATGCCTTATCAACTCATTCTTCAGTTCAGAATGAACCGCTAATAAGTTTCATCTCTCAGTTTTATACAATTCGCTATGCGATTCGTCACTGAAGTAAGTATGCAAGTAAACCGTCCGTCGCTTTTACTAATGTATTTCGGAAAAATAGCAAATCTTACTGTACCTATTAAATTAATCAAACAGGTTAAAAGGAAGAATAATAAAAGGTTTTAGTAAACATTTAAGGTGTAAATTCATATAAAAAATTAATAAATTCTAAAAACGTACTTAACCAATATATTTTTATAACAAAAATAAATATGTATAATAAATTTAAAAGCCACAAATTTGTAAATCAATAATAATAACAATGAAAAAATCATTCGCGAATTATGCAGTTTGCTGTACCAGACAATCACAACGGTTCTGAATAAGCGATTCTTTTGAACGATTTCTTAAAACAGATTCAGTTTAGTGAACTGAATCAAAAGAATCGATTCACCAAAAAGCATGAGTATTTCTATTTGAGCATATACGGGGTGTCCACTTGCAAACTTGAACATGGTAATTTAATATAGTTTTGAACGGTTCGAGGATTCCTGCGCGCCAAATATCTCACAGGAAAGATAATGGTACCGATATAAAGATTTATTTCGCATATAACAGTGGGCTACTAGTAATAAGAATAAAGGTACAATTTTAAACTTAAGATGTTAATTTAAAATTTGATGATTTTAAATTTTAAACCTAATCTCTTACTCTCCGCAAATTAAGGCCACTGTAAAAAAGTATTACCATGAAAGTTTTTGCTTCATTGCAGTCATGATACATTTTTATAAACAAAAAATATTGTATTTACAGATTGTGGCGTTAACGAATAATTAAATAATTATTTTATTTTATTTAGTCATGAGTCCTTTTACTGTTAGGTGTAGGACTGTTGTGTTGTGCTGACTTTTTTTTCATGTTTTTCTGTCTTGTGCTAGCCTTTTTATGTCTTTCCATTTGATGTTTCTATCCGCTGCTGCTTTTTTAACTTCATTGTGCCAGGTTTTTCTCAGTCTACCTCTTTTGTTTTTCCCTGTGCTTTTGCTTTGTATGCTTTTATGGTTAATTAAATTGATAGACGAATACTTTCAAAACTGAAGTTAACTGAAAATCACGACTTTTCAAGTTTAAAAATTACCAAATTTTAGATCACTAAATTAAATCAAAAATCGTATATTTTGCCTATTTACTAGTATGTATCATTAGATGCGTAATAAGTTTATCTTTTTATTGGTAACATAACATTTCCAATTAGTTGAATTGACGAGCAGGTTCCCGCAGCGAAAGGGTTAAAGTTGGCAGTACGACATATAAGGCAACAGTTAGCGAAGCAACCATTTAAATGATCATAAACATGTCAAACACCAATTGTGCAACATTTAAATCGAATAAAGTAACCTTAATGACAATGAAAATTTATAAAAACGTTTATCGGGCACTGGATGACAAAATAAAGTTCAATTTATTCAGGTTAGCACACGCTTATTAAAAAAATAAATTGAAATGTGTGGACATGAACCGGGTATTTTAAAATTTTATTGTAAATATTTTAATCATAAAATTCTCTAATCGATAAGTACCATCAAAATTTAATATGGCACCTATAAAAAATTAAAAAATTGACTCTCGTTAAAAAAACTTAGTAAGTTGAGTTATTTTTGACAAAGTTATGCCGTAAAGATACTAAAGAATACTAAATTTCAGATTTCTAATGTTGCTAAGAAGAAAGTTGTGGCTAAAATCTGAAATTGAAGCTTTTCAGTTTTTTTCAGGAACTGTCACAATATGTGTATGATCAGTTTAATTATAGATTTTAAGTAAACACAGAAAAGCGCAATTTTCTTTCCTTATTTAACCAACCCTCTATCAATAACGCTTTCTGAGGTTCCCATGATTTTAACGTTGGCATTGGCACATACGTTACGCTACAAGGAATCGTTTGTAAGATAAACCAGTATCCTAAGATGTTATCATGGACGATATTCGTCTTGCAAACTAATTCCGTCTTCCTTTTTTTAAAATATGCCGATTATGCATTCAAAGTTCCCTTGATAATTGCAGTAGAACATTTTCTTTCAAATGGTTTTTCGCACCCCAAACCATAAGCAAGACTTCAGAGGGATAACGACGTTTTACCACTAAATGTGAATCACCCCCTTCTATTCATTAATTGTGTATTGTCATAAGTTAAAAGGGAAGTTCGTCTTTTAAAGGGAGTGTCACCCTAAAATACCGTTTTTATTAAATTAGTAAAATAAACATAAGAACATCATTGGCAGATATTTTTTTTTATAAATTCTCTTCTGAATGTATAATACAGCATTTTAGATCCGCGTTGGTATATGTATATTGCACATAGACGCTTCAGTCGAGAAACGCAGTTTACCAGTTTATTGCGAACATTACATATATGTATCGCAATTTAGTATTCCAGGGTAAGCCATAAGTCCTAGTCGATAGTCGTCTATTATTATCAGAAATAGCCAGCTTAGTTTTTCAGACCCCATTGTCAACTTTTTTAGATTTTTATGCTATCAGTTGACGGATTTTGTAATGAACACCATTACTTAAAACTTTTTAAAATAAGTAGGTACAGATGTACAAGGTGTTTCGATTAAAATAGTTAAATCAGGGCAAATATTTCGCTTATTAAAGTAAAAATATCGACTTACAATCATGAAAGAAATTAAACAGTAGAAGAGTAAATAAACTATCTTAAATCTAACAAGATATAGCTTAAAGATAAAACGTATTTTCGATATAAAAGAAATAAAAGAAATAAAACTCTGGACTTGCGGGAACGGTATTTTTATTTTTTTTAACGTTTTGCTCATAAGTTCACGAGTTTCTTCAGGGAACTAATGGTAGGTTATTTTAATAACGACACATGTTGGTAGTGACAACCTACTTTTCATAGTAATATTAATAGTTTAATTGAAAAATATTATAAGTAATGAACAACACTAATTGAAAAGTTATGAAAACGACTTGTTGATTAAAGGATTGTATAATGGAACATGTTCATTTTTAAGATAATTAAAAATAAGATCACAACTACAGTATTTCTATTGTAATGTATCAGAATTCTACAATCTATCTCGAAAATTATCTACGATCCATTATAATATAATTTATTACGCAACATTGCCCAAACTCGTAGTCCTTGAGATACATTAACACGATGTTTTTATCTTCCACTGTACAATAGATAAGGCAAAATATAAAACGAAGTATTTTACAATTACATTATACTTTGGCTGTTGTAATATAGAGGGCAGCAAAAAATCCTGATTTCCAGATTCCAGATGTGAGCGTTTCAGCGATGAATGATTCCTGTGTTGATGGTTCTATCGTTGCATGATTCCTACGTTGAGTGATTCCAACGTTAAACGATTCGAACTTTTCATGCGGCATCGTAAAACACACTTCATTGCTTATTTAACCATTTTCCTATCTCTAATGGTTTCCGATAACTCGATATCACGTTGAAACATACGCCCGTATATTTTTTTAACAAGATAAACCAGAATATCCTGATAAAGTTTTAAATGCTTAAGAATATCATGTAAGTACATTTCTTACAATTTACAATTTGTCATTTCGTATGTAAAAAGTCATTATATTCGTTTGATTTACATCTAAAAGATTATTTTGTAACAGTTTTTAACAGAAAACCGTTGAACAGATGCCTATTGACTTTTTATGCGCACAAAATATCAGTAAAGGCAATTTTATTAAGTCTGAAAAAGAACCGTCAATAACTAAAATTTCCGAAATTTTTCAATTCTTAGATAGTTTTAATAATCTTTTAGCGTTCAAGTTACAAGCTATTACTTAGTATAATTATCTTTTATTTACAATTCATTTACTAATCAGATCTGTTTGAAATCGTGTAATACTGATTATATTGTTGTGTTTTAGCATTAGAAACAGCGGAGAAACAGATAAACTGACAAACTGGATCCCCTTTTACTCAATTATCTTACTATGTAGAAACGTTTGCTAGTTTACCGGTCGCTAAAGCTATTGCTAGCGGTTAAATGTAGTTTACACCACTCGTTAATCTAAAGCTTAACTAAGTTAGCCAAATTGATGTTACCGACTGCTGTATTTATATACAATTTGTATACAATTACCCCAAATTGCTTGTTGGTAGGTACATAATATCATTGTGCATCGTTACGTGCAACGTGCACATTTAATATTTTTACAGACTATTGATAACAGGTACTTATTTAGGGTATATACCTACCAAAAATGTGATTTAAATAAAGTTTAATGACTTAGTTGATATCATATTGTCACGGAACTATCGTATATTACATTTTCTTGGTTGCAGACACGACAGCACAACATTACGTCTGTATTAAATTGCTTAATATACACTGGAAATGTTAAATAACACCAACAGACTAGGCATTTCAATGACATTAGTGTTTAATGAAGCCTTTACAAGTTAATAATATACACTCAAACTGGTGTGAATAGTACAAGAGGGTCTTTGCACGAAAAAGGTACGCCAAAATCAGTTTACCCTAATAAATGTAAAATAAAAATATTTTTTTTAAAGCACAACAGATAACATCTTGAACTCCACAATATATGATCGCCAACTAAATAGTAATTAAATAATTTTTTGCATAAAAAAAAATATTTCTCGCTGTAACAATAAAGTTAAAAAAAAAAATTGAATGGAAATCAATATAAAAAGTGTAGCAACTCTGGCCAGTTAAAGTGGGTACACTCTCGGAAAACGAAAAGCTCAAAGTAAAATGTAAACTAAAGTAGTTATCCTAAACAGTGACCGAAATAACCAATTTTTTACATCCACGATTTGTTTTATTAAAAATAGCAAAAGAACATCAAAACAATTTATTCTTCTAAGATTTTTACTTGTTTGTATTAACCCATTCAAGTTTTGAATAACTCCTCTGCAAGTTAAAGCGAACGAAGCTATTTTTATATAATTATTTTAAGGAAAATTAGGATTTTATAATTAAAACATAAAGATTTAATAGAAACATATTATGTATACAGATATTGTTTACCAGAAATAAAAGGTATTGTAAACTAAATTAAAAAACACTCACTTTATACAGGGTGTCCCAGACAAGACGAATTATTCGATAGCTCTGTTATTAGTAATAACATTAAAAAAAATTCAATATAAAAGTTGTTTGTAATCATTTACTACATAACCTAAAATTATTTTCAACTATACACAGTGTTTTGTTTTTGCTCTCTGATACCAAAATTTTTTTTTTTTTATGTAACACTATGTATATTTTGTAATTTTTGGATGTAGAAGTAAATTCTCTTTCAAAAGTATTGTAGGTTATTTATGTCTAAAATGAACCGTCTTTGAGTTATTAACGTTTTTTTGAAAATTTTGACAGATGCAGACCTTTATAAAAATATTTATATTTATTAACATAACAACACCAGAGCAATTTACACAGTTAATAGTGTTATAGTAATTGCTGACTAGTTGCATTTTTCAAATAATATACAGGGTGTTCGTTATACTCGCTCCATTTCCCTAAACTTGAAACGCATATAAGTCATCTTTTTTAAATAGAACACCCTATATATTTTTACATTTTCTTGTTAAAAATTTAATTATGTTTCAAAGTTATTCAGCATGTTTTATATCTAAATATAATATTTTTAAAGGTATTTCGTTGTTTATGATTAATTGCGAGTATTTTACCTAAAGTATCAGTAGTAGCCTTTGAAAATTCAAAACAATTTGTATAAACTGTCAACCAGAACAGTTAATGAGCACAATTTCCACTATTATGCCACTAAAAATCCATACTTTTTAAGAGCTGTAGATGCACAACATAAATGGCAGTAAAAAACACCAGAATGCTGTGTATCTACAGTTCTTAAAAAATATGGATTTTTACTGGCATAATAGTTTAAATTTTACCGATTAACTGTTCTGGTTGACAGTTCTTACAGATTGTTTTGAATTTTCAAAGGCTACTACTGATATTTTAGGTAAAATACTCGCAAATAATCATAAGAAACGAAATAACTTCAAAAATATTATATTTAGACATAAAACATGCTTAACAACTTTGAAAGATAATTAAATTTTCTAAAAGAAAATGTAAAAATATATAGGGTGTTCTATTTAAAAAAATGTACATCCAAAAATTACAAAATATACATAGTGTTCCATATAAAAAAACAATATCAGTGCGCAAAAACAAAACACTGTGTATAGTTAAAAATAATTTTAGGTTATGTAATAGATGATTACAAACAACTTTTATATTGAACTTTTTTAAATATTATTACTAATAACACAGCTATCGAATAATTCGTCTTGGCTGGGACACCCTGCAGAAACATACTACTCTAATTTAAAAAGTATTAAATGTTTTATAAACACAGTACTTTATTAATGCAAATGAATTTATATAATAAGATACAAATAAACATGGACAGATAAAATGGGACTATATAAAATACCGACAGTTTTTATATTACCTATAAGCTGGCTATAAACAAAAGCACATAAAAGTTTGTATTCAACGATGAAATTACAAATTTTAAAGAATCTTTAACGAAAGATTACTTTATGTGCGTTAAAAACATAGTTGTTATTAATTTTTGCTGAAGTGTTGCTTCTCTACAGTGACATTAGCTCGCACTATTGGGAAAGAGTACTCATTCCTCATATTTATTAATTCAAATTGTGGTTTGTGGTCGTCTTAATAAGGTGGTTGGACACTTAACTGTTGTTTTACGTAGGACACAGGTCTAGAGCAATTTTTACACAGGAAGAAACAGACAAAACACAACAACTAAAACTTCTTTACTTTTCGACTGGCTATTTATTTCCCGGAGGATGGTTCTTAACTACCTAAGCCAACTGTCCTAAGAATTTGGGTCCATATGGCCCTTCTTAGTCATTGAATGTGTATTATTATCATTCTCTCCTATAAGCACATATTATACATATTGTAGTGTATCCTAGTTATTATGTACCAACATATCAATAAATAATCGTTTGTTGATCGCCAAACACTGATGTATATATCAAGGTATTAACGTTATATTTAACTGTTCATTTGCTTAACCAATGTTGAAATTCTCATAAATTGGTCCATTTGAATTGCTGCAAGTTCTGGTAATTGATGCGTCAGTGTTTGTTGCTTGGTATTTATTTAAAAAGTAAATGAAATCTCGTCAAGGAAACATAAAAATTATTAACACCAGGCGGGCTGTCACAGTACCAATTACTACAGACCTTTCTTGTTCCTAAGAAGTAGCCCTGCAGTTAATATTGATCTTACAAAAAAACATAACCATGGTATCATATTAGTTTGTGATACAAATAAACAAGATTCAGTTAGATAGATCAAATATATTTTAATTGCTGTAGCACTATTTCGCATCGGTAAACATGAAATTACGGAAATTAGCGGCTTAAACAGGATTTCGCTGGTCAAACTGAGTATTAAAAAGCCGCCATAGATCGTCAAACTCGCACAACTAATTAAACACTGTGTCTGTGCCTATTATATTCGGATTATATTAAATTTGTAGCAAACATGCAGTGCGGTTTGTTGTAAAGGGAATTAATTCGTCTAGTAATGCATTGTGGAAATGGACACATCAAACAACCAACCAATTAGATACTTACTTATTAATGAAGCGTCATTCACGGAGGTAAAATCAAAGACTTTGTTGAATTATGATCATGTGATGTAGGAAAACGACGTAATAAATTATTTGAAGTATCCGTAATAATATTTGCATCACTTTCATTCACTTAACAGACCTGTTGAAAATTAATTAGATACGTTTACGATGATTTACGTATGGGCCTGTCCAAAAATATTTAAGCTGCGTTAATTACTTATTAAAAACCGTACGTATAAATATAATTAATACAATTATGAAATGAAAAAAACAACCCTTGATTTCTGCGGTTTTACATATTTGCTAATTGGTGTTGTTGCACACAAGTCTGTTGGAGATAAACACATACCAAACAAATTTAAAACTTACCACTAACAGAAATTATTAAAATACATATTATGTTCAGAATGTGTCTCTTGTAAATAAATGTGGTTATCGTAAATAAATTTATTACAGGCAAGAGCAAGACAATAGTACCTAGTTTTAACGAATAATGACGACTTAATAAATAAAATAATACATTTGGAAAGGATGAAAAGCTGAGCTGGATTTTACTTTATGTGGGCCTTTTCCATAGTTTTCAACGATTATAACATATGTTGCTGATTTTAAACGTCGTAGAACGACCACTAAAAAAGGACAACGTGCGGGTAGGCCCAATCGCGATAATACGCCACGTCATAAATGGCTAAAATTTATCAATTAGACTTCCCATTGCTGTATTAAGCTTCCTACTCGAAAGGCTTGACCCCGATGGACGTCAGTTTATTAAAGAAAATAAAAAAATTTAACGTTGGTAAGCAGTACGCGTGGAATTTTAAAGTGATTGCTACAACAAACGCCTTTGTTGAACAGTTGAACGAACGGAGCCGATTAAAAAGTTGGAATATTCAAATCTGGAATCTTCAAATCTAGAAAATGCACCGGTGGAATCAGGCAAATCATTCAGTGTTTGAATCACTCAACGTAGAAACCACGCAACGATAGAACCACGCAACACAGAAATAGATTAACACGATCTTTTTATCTTCCACCGTACAGTAGACAAGAAAAAATAAGTGTTCTGCTATTATATTATAATTTCGCTGTTGTGATATAGCAGAAAAAACTCCAAATTGCTTATTCCAGATTTGAGCGTTCCAATGCTGAATGATTCCTGTGTTGCATGATTTCTACGTTGAGTGATTCCAACCCTGAATGATTCAAACTTTAAACGATTCTACCGGTGCATTTTTTAGATTTAAAAATCCCAAATTTGAATCTTTCAGATATGAAGGGCTCACCGAACAAATCCTATGGTATATTGGCTCCTGCATGTTGCTGAAATGAGTGTAGTGATCTATACCGAAAGATGAATTTATTTTACAATCAATAGTTTGTTGTTTTCGTTCATAATCCCATCCTAGTATAACAGATAGTTTCGTTAATTAATAATGTTTCTTACAAACAAGACGTATCCATTCATTACATTTTAAAGGAAAGAAGAAAACAGTTTAACATTAAGTAACCTTAAATGAGGATTGTGATTTCCGTAATGGTTCATTATGTTGTTTAAATTTTAATGTATACTTTGTAGGTCCATTAAACTCATCTAGTATGTTGTCGATAAAAACTTTATAAACACATCCAAAAGATGTAGCAACCAAAATAACCACAACAAATTATACAGGGTGTGTATAAATTGGCGGAAGCACTACACGTGACGATGTTCTTCGTAAAATTCCAAGTCGAAAATCTTGATACAAAAATGTTGTACCATGCTTCCTATGGCCTCAGGAACCATTTAAAGAAAAAAAAATTGCAACATTGCATACATTGATTTGCGTTTGGACATTTTTTTATCAGCAAATTTAACTTAGGTATTTACAATTTATGTTCGAACTGAAAGCCTTCAGTTCGTAAACATAGCTGCAAACTTTTGGGTATCGTAAAACACAAACTAGAAATAATTACGAGAAAAACAGAAATGACAGCTAATGACAATGTTGCCATATGTATTATTTTCATTCAAATCAGTGATTTACATATTTTCAACACCAATTTTTGAAAGGAAGAACAGAATATCTAGGAAAAAATACTATTCGAAATTTATTTTTATTCCAAATGCAACTTTTTCATTTGCAAGTATTAAATGATAACGCTTATTAAAGGACTAAATGTCAAAACTTTGAGGACCTCTTGCAGACACAGCAAGCATGGTACAACATTTTCGTGTTAAGATTTTCGACTTAGAATTTTACGAAGAACATCGCCACGTGTAGCGCTTCCGCCAATTTTTACACACTCTGTATAATATTTTACAAAATTTTCAATAAAAACAGAAGTTATGGTCACTTAGTTACCTACCTGGTTATCGGAAGGTTAAAATTTAGCGGTTAAATGATTTGTTAAGATTTAAAAAAAAAAATTAATCACGGGGCAGCAATAACTGAACAGTAGAAACCAATGCTTTTTCACCTACTAAGTCGAAAAAAGTATCCAAATATTAAGCTCTTTTTAAGGCACCCTAAAGGCAGCTGTAATTAAATAATCAGAATATACAATGCTCTGCTTTTTTAAATAAAGCACATTACGCACAATATGAATCATTGTTTTACTTTGGGGTAATATTGATCCAAAGACAAGTGTTTCAAAAATTAAAATACATGAGAACGTTTACAGAAGTTTAGAGGACCCTTGTGGTTCGCTGGAGTATTTGGCCAGTAGAGCTAGATATTAAAATTTGTCGATAAAGAGCGTTCCTGCCTTTAAAACACATCAATGATTGTGTAGTGGCTCTTCAACGAAGTGCGTTAAGATAAACAAACTGCTAAACACATTGCATTTTCAGCAACTTTTAAAGATATTGGTAGTATCATTTAATAATTGGTTTTTGTAATTGACAACCAAGTACACACTATAAAAACATTAAAAACGTTCAGCAAGGAACTGGAAACAATTAATAGAAGAGAATCAAGGTAAAAAACGACTAGATAACAATTAAATAACAAATACCTTCATTACAACAGTCAATTTAAGTTTTATAACCTAAATTTTAATAGCAATGTATTTAATAGCATGGACATAACAAATAAATTTACTATGATGAGACAAATAATAACTGACACCGTGATTTTATTAATTTATTTATTTATTAATTGTTATAATACAATAATACGATAACATAGCTGCCCATACATATAAATCAAAACAGCCGCTTATACAGGGTGTCCCAGATTACATTTCCAGCATGGGGATTTCGCTTTTTATAAGAGATACAGGTTTGTTTAAATTAGATGAATTATTCCTTAGTATGAGAGGAGTCACAATCAATTTTTAAAAGTACAAAATTCCTCGTGTTTCAGATGTTATAGCAAAAAATATGAAATTGTCGAATTTCTTTTTTCTCTCATAACTTTTTTGTCTTAATCATTGGAACAATTTTATTTGTACTTCCTCAAGGTACTTTTTAAAGGAGAATGTAACTGTTATTTTAGATTTTTTTAAACACCTACTATTTTTGAGATATTATCCCTAATTTCATTTTTTCTTATGGGCCCCGAAGTTGGCTATGGAACAGTTAGATGTGCTTCTTTTTTCCTCTTTTAAATGAGATATTACTTGCTATAGGGGAAAGCCCTGTAATAAGGGACAATCTATGTAATAAGAGATGTGACACGGTAATTTACAGGAACTGGGAACAGGTAGGTATCTAAAATTTGGACAATATGTACTTCTACTAAAGGGTATTATTATATGAATATTTCAGCTTTGTATGTCAAACGGTTTTTCTAGAATTTATTTTGTTAAAAAAAAAAAAAAATTTGTCTCTTATTACCGATTCGTGGTATTAAGAGACAAAGTTTATATATCTCATCATAATAGTGTTCTAAGGTTCTCTATGTAATAAGAGCTAGATTATAACCTTGTAAATTAGCCTGAAAATTTGTATTGACCCAGTTTTCAAAACAAAAAAATTATGTGTGGTCAAAGTTGTGATCAAAAAAGCCTATTCAAAAATTCAAACAAATATTTGCAGACAAAATTAAAATACAGTTTTATTTAAAAAAAATACAATAAAACATGAAGGTAACTCCAAATTTATATAAAAAAATAAAAAACAGTCTTATATCTTCTTCAAAATTATTGTTTCAGTGATTTATACTTCGTTTTTAAGCCATATAATTCATGCCTCTTAATAACGAATGGACTTGAGCCACAAAAATCAAGTGAACCATAAAAAATAAAATCATTTTCTACTGTCGCTATGTCCGCTTTCTTTGGCCACATAAATTTGTCAGTTTTATCGAAGCGTAGAAAACTTATTTCAGTTTTTTCTTGTTCAAATATTTTTGTAACCTGTCCGACATACCAGTCATTATCATAATAAACACCGTAATAGTTGCCTAGTTTAATATTAAGTTTTTGTAAGTCTATAGTTTCATCGTTAGATCTAAAACTAAAATCCTCGCTTTCAGTTTCGCTTTCCAAAATGATATCCACATTTTCGTCGTCCTCAGAAGATTAATCTTCCATTATTTTGTGTTGTACTTTCTTTCTTTTTAATATAGATTCCTTGGGTAGTTCTTTTCTGGCCTTTTTAATTTGTTTATCTTTCTTCTCCCTTTTAGGTTTCTTCGAGTCTTCCTTCTCTTTTAATTTTTTTAATGCTTCTTTTGAATGTAAGAATATCACCAATGTTGTCAGTTAATTTTATCCTTTTGGTAAGATGATTTTTTTGGTCAAATTCTCGCAAAGTTTGTGTTTAATAAAGTTTTCTAATGAACTAGTGTGTCCTGAGATGTTTGTTCTATTCTCGAGCCTGTCTATGCTTGGTGTCTCTTTAACAGCAAGGGAAGAGTGATTTTCTACATCAGCTTCAGGAAATAATTGATCTTGTGTTGAAGATGTTGAAGTTTGTTCTTGTACGGAAGATGTTGATGGGTGGCTATCTAATGTCAATACTGGTGTTGCACATAGATGGATTTGCTGCACAGCGACGTTGACTTGTTGATTTATAACTGCAGAAGTATTAGTTGGAGGTTCATCGACTTGTTCAGGATCTATACCAACAAGGCTAGATTGGCCATTTTTAAACCTCCGAAATTTTATGGGATCATAGGCTTCTTCAGGAAATTTTGAATGGTCAGCAGGAAATAGTCCTTTTGGTGCCACAAGTCTGACATCTTTTGGATCGTGACAAAAGCCTGATTCGTCAGTTAAATATTAGTCCACCATCCTCTGAAGCTATCTTCTCTTGCTTTAAAACTTTTTTTAAATTATCATACCAGTTCATTATTGTATATGGATCAGCACCTCTCACTCTCTGTTGGCCCAATATTTCACCTTTTCTAATAGACAATTCAGAATGTCTCTTAAGAAAATTGTTAAGCCATATGTCCCCAGGACCCTTTTCATTCCATCTTGTTTTTATTTTTGCATCATTTACAAATTGAGTCACAAATTTAAGTGTTTCAAGCTTCGTAAAACCATATCCTAAAGTCCCACATTGTTTTAGAAATAAAGCAAGTGTGTTTTTGTCATCCTCGGATAATTCAGGTTTTCTTCCACCTCCGATAACAAGTTTTTCTTTTTTGTAATGCTTTCCCAATGTTGATTTAGGTACATTGTACTTGTTCGCCGCTGCTCCCAAAGAATAACTTTTATTTTTAACAGCATCTATTGCTAATTCCATAGCCTTAGAATCATAAACGTATCTCTTTTTGTCAGATTTTCTTTTTCCCGTCATTTTAACACTAAAATGAAGTTTTTACTCGATAAATGCAAATCTCTTATTACCAAGATACCTGTCTCTTATTACCACATAATTTTAAAAAAGTTCTGTAATAAGAGACACTAAAATAACAGTGAACTTTTCAAACTAGTTGAAACGATGTTTCTTTCACTAGCACGTAACCTCAAAATGTCTGATTTAAAAATACAATCTCGTCATTAAAACAACAAATGACACTACTTTTTAACATTACGTGGTAATAGGAGACAATGTTCGCAGGCCCATCAAATGCATCTTTTTATTTAAATCGTATTTATCAAAAAAATAAAAGCTAATTTCTTACCCTTATATTTTGCGCGCACTAACAACAAATTAAATAATGTATTCCACCTTACTTACTTCTTCGGCACTTCACAGTTTTTAGTATACAAGCGTTGTCTCTTAATACTGCTGTCTCTTATTACAGTGCTTTCCCCTATCTATTTTTATAAATAAGTCACAAAATCAAGAAAAATCGTATTTTACCCATCACTTATCAAGCTATATATGAAAATAAAAACAAAAAACAACTAATTAAATGTCAAATGATAGTTACTATTTGTACGGTATCATTTATTATAATTATATCGTATTGTTGTGTAATTCGATGGTCTTTGTAGCAAATTTGTTGTCATATAATGATGGGCACATTTACAACTAATTAAAAAAATTTAATGTTGAAATGCTACATTCTTTGCAAAAGAAACTGTGTAAAATAGATAATTCTAATTAATTATTGATTTGTTTTGTATTTTTGGTTGGTTTCTCGAAAAAAACATATTCTTTTAAATTTAATTCCAAATTTCTGTAATTACGCACCCTTCGTTGCCTTTTCTCGCGATATGGCTCCAAGTGTATTCGCTCAGCTTCTACACAGTTTTTATGGTAAAGAATGTAGTATCTCAACATGTCAAATTTTTCGCTATTTTTAAATGTAGCCATCATTATAACAATTACTACAACAAAGACTATCGAATTACACGAAAATAATATGAAATTCTAATAAATGATACCGCAAACAAATGGTAATTGTCATTTGACATTTAATTAGTTGTTTTTTGTTTTTATTTTCATAGATAGCTTAATAAGTCATGGGTAAAATACGGTTTTTCTTGATTTTGTGACTTCATTCATTGAGCCGTATAATCCTAGGGATTATGGCTAACGCCGAGGCGTTGTTGTAGATCCATTTAATGAGGTGGATCAGTCCTCTCCTCTAATTTTCAAGCTCATTAGTTCTGGCTGCCTCCGTTATTTTCTTCCATTCTTTCCTGTCTTTGCATTTAAATTTCCATTCCCTTATTCCCAGTGCCTTTGCATCTTCCTCCAGGGCGTCTCTCCATCTTTTCCTTGGTCTACCCTTGTTTCTGGGCCAAATAGGAATCCATTCTGTTACCCTCCTGAGCATTGCGGTTGGTTTGCTTCGCATGATGTGTCCTGCCCATCGTAGTCGCTGTACTTTGATGTGTCGAGTGATGTTTTCTCCTCCGAGTTCCTCCTCTATTTCTTTGTTCCTTCTCAGTCTTACTTCTCCATCTCTTGTTACGTTAGGACCTAGTATTGCTCTCATTATTTTCCTCTCCACTATTTTTAATTCTTCCTCCTCTTTCTTATTTATTGCTACTGTTTCCATGGCATATGTTATGACGGGTCTTATCAGGGTTTTGTAAATTTTTATTTTTGTTGTTTTGCTTATTGTTTTGCTCTTTAGTAGGGTTTTGTTTCTGTCGTATGCTTGATTTCCCTTCAGAATTCTCTCCTTCGCTCTGTTCTTTTCAGCTTGTCCCACTGTCACGCCTAAGTAGTTGAAAGTATTAACTTCTTCGAAGGTGTATTCTTTTGTTTGTAGATCGTTCTGTAAGTGCATATTTTCTTTTCCTATCTTCATATATTTTGTTTTTTCTTCATTTATTTCCAGACCCAGTTTTTTTGCTTCTTTGTCTAGTTGATCTATCGCTCTTATTAGGTCTTCTCTTCTATTCCCTATAATTGCTATATCGTCAGCATACGCTATTATTTGTATTTGGTTGATCATGATGTTTTTTTTATCTAGCTTCGCTTTTCGTAGTGCACCTTCTAGTATTAAATTAAATATGGTGGGGGATAGTGAGTCCCCTTGTTTTACGCCTTTGTTTACTTTTGTGACTTACTTATAAAAATAGTTATAGCAAGTAATATCTCATTTTAAAGAGGAAAAAAGAAGCACATCTAACTGTTCCATAGCCAACTTCGTGGCCCATAAGAAAAAATGAAATTAGGGTATTATCTCAAAAATGGTAGGTTTAAAAAAAAACTAAAATAACAGTTACATTCTCCATTAAAAAGTACCTAGAGAAAGTACAAATAAAATTGTTCTAACGATTAAGACAAAAAAGTTATGAGAGAAAAAAGAAATTGGACATATTCATATTTTTTGCTATAACATCTGAAGCACTGTATCTCTTATAAAAAGCGAGATCCCCATGCTGGAAATGTAATCTGGGACACCCTGTATACAAAATTGAAGTAATTCGTACGATATAGAATGTCATATATTTTTTTTAGAGAATCATACAAACTTTTCCGCACAAATATTTTGTATTACAATAAAACAAAATTGAAAACATTGTTCATAACGAAATCGACAGAAGACCTTGACATATTTCGAATAGATTTCATAATACAAGATCAATTTTGATTCCAAACTCATTCAAAAGAGAAAAGTTGCTGTAATATTACACGTCATTTGACATTTTTTCTTTCATTGCCAGTCCTTGTGGGAAAAAAAACCTGTTACGAGTTTTCCTCGCTTTAAAATTTTCATCATTCTCGGTCCGTTTTGCAACTGTCTCAGTGGAATATGCGGTAAACACGTTGACAACTCATTCAATTATGTCTACATTAACAATGTTTTTGGAGTATTGTTGCCAAAAAAAATCAGATGTAAGGTCTGTTTCGTTGATACACAAATGAATAGGTACCTTTTTTAATCTACAAATAATTAAATAATTGCGTCAATGACACGAAATTGTCGTGGCGTAAAAAACGTATCAAGTTAATCTGAACTTTTTTTTGGTTGTATAATAATCTTTTACGATTTTCACTATATTTTACTATCCACTATTTTGTCAATCAATTTTAATTAAACCACTGATTGCTAAAACAATCTAAATCTATTTTACCTTACTTCTGGATATTAAAAAAAAAACTGTTTAATTTATATTAAGATTTCACAAATTTCAAACAAGCGTTTTTAAAGATCTATGGAGGTGTTAATAAAATTGATTAATTTCAATATTTTATTTTTTTAAATCAGTTATTTATTTCAATTAATAATTATTGGAATTTATTGGTTTACAACTTGTGTTATGTACCATACTTTTTTTACCATCACATAATACATACGTATTTACCAATTTTTTGCTAATAGTACGCTATCACGTACGCTGTTAACTGTCAAGTTTGACGTGAGTCTAACTTGACATTTCTAGACAAAGTGTACTTGTTGCTTAACGTGCGTAAGGACTCACTTACTATGCATGCGGGATGAGTTTAACGTGAGCCTACTTAGATCGTTTCTAAAAAAACTGTTCTTTTCGCTTACCGTGCGTAAACACTCACTTAGACATTTACAACAGTGGTCGTAGAAAAATTAATGAACAACTAAGTACACATTTTTATGAGCTTAATAAAAAATATAATGAATTTTGTGTTTCATTTGTTGGCCAGTGTAAAACTTTTCTAAATGTCTCTTTATTACTCCGAACAGCCGATCACAGGGTATATATTTATTGGGAAGTGTTTCTGGAGTATTCAGAAAAGTTATTTTGTAATTTTTGACACGTAAATGTAGCCTGACTTTCCTCCTTTGTTCACCAACGGCAGTTAATTTTATAACTATAATATAAAAAAACTCGAATCTGCATGGAGTTAGGGCACACAACGTAGAAGTCAATATGTCAAACATACACGTCAAAAATTAACAATTGAAACACATGTTAATAACCAAGTAGTCTTATATTGTATGTATGTACATAATAAAAAATAAGGGTTGCTAACTTTTAATTTTTCCAAAAGCAAGCAGAGATCGACACAAAAAAGTGGGAGGGGGAAAGAAAATCCGCCGCAGGCGATCTTTTTTAAATTTTAAACGTTCAAACGTGTTTTAATGCAAAGTTAGATAATGTAGAGTACTTTACCATCTTCCAAAATTACAGTTTTACGTGGAACCTTTTCTGTTTTTTTTTTTTTTAATCAGATAGCGCCCACTCACAAAAATATTCTTAATAAGCGTAAAAACTTTTATTAATGGTTTCCATTTAGGTAAAGAAACACATACATAATACATGTAGCAAAATTACAAAAAAAGTTATAATATAAACAAAAACATAAAATTCACAAAAATTATTTAAAAAAATTAATATAATATTTCAGCCTAAAATTAAATTTGAAAAAAAAGGGAAAAACGTCAGTGTATGCTATAAATTTATATAATTGTTGCTTGTTCGAATAGATCAAAAATGCTAATGAACAAAAAGTGTACTATGAATTTCTACAAACGCACCTCGCCTTGCCTAGACACGACCCCAATAATATAAATGATAAAGGATTTTATATACACTTCAAATTGTACTAATTATCACCCACTTAGGCCAGTCGCGTACGACCAATATTTTTATTACGTACTTAAAAACCTCCGAAAAATAATTATATTTACATACAAATAATGAAAAACCGTCAGTCTGTTTCTAGTGCCCTATGATTTAAAAGTTCTCTTACAAATAATTAGACGAAATATTTTAAATTGAACTATAAGACGCTATATTTTGACATTATTTAAGCCTTAATTCGACAAATATTTTGATACTGTCAGATATATCACAAAAGTTTCAATGTTTATGTGCAAAATTTACAAACGTTAGAATTTTTGAATAACGGTGATAGATAAAATATAATAAACCCCACTGGCTACAAGAAATCAGATTAAATAACGATGTTTCTTTCATGAAATTGTTGCTATTAAAACTTTTAGCACTTTGCGCATGTAATAAACGTATTTTATGATAGCAGTAGCTAAATTCGCTTTAAACGAGTTTCTGGTTTTTGACAATAAGCTCATTTTATTAATTACTCGCAATACAAAGATAACAGATACCCACTTTAAAACATTTTTTCCCGATAATCTCGTTTTATAATTCCCGTGTTAAAAACTCCTTTCGAATAAATTCGAATTGTTCTTTAACTTTTTTCTTATCAAAGTGCTTCCAAATGAGTGTAACTTTGTATCAACAAGATAAAGAGGCGTTCATTGAAATATAAATGCGGCAGAGAAGCCCTTAGTAGCATCAAATCTTCTTAGTGGGGTGTCATAATCCCCCCAATGCTTCTTTCAAAAACCGTAATCTCATTTAACAAACCCTTTGAATAAAACAGGCCTTAAAAAAAGTGTTACCCACAGTACCTAAAGATATCATCAGCCTAAATGATGAGTAATATTTATACAGAAATTTGTGAACGTTTTATCTTATCGCTGCTTTAAAAAATGAGTGATTATACTTAAAAGACTGCATTAGGCACTATCTTAGCGGTTTTAACGTTTCAGGTTTACGAAATTGTTCATAATACTTCTAAATTAATTAATTGACTACTTACTTATTTGCTGCAGAATGTTACTACGACTACCTACTTAAAAACGAAAAGTGCAATATATACCGGGAGAGTCACTTTGAGTGTCGTACCTCTATAATCTTGTTATTTTAAAAGAAAACCTCCTATAAACTTTATATTTTTGTAAATCGCAAAATACTTTCCATCAAATGACATCAGAATGTATTTTCTACGTTAAAATATGTCAAACTGGCTATTCTCAACTTTATTTTTAGATTACAAAGTATTGTTTTTGTTTCTGATGGAGAATATATTTTCAATTCTGACAATGCATTGAAATAATATACCTACATACAGGGGAATCAAAATCGAATGTTTTACGGTGTATCTTAGTTCCCGTAATAGTTAGCGAAAATCTGAGAAAGGAACGCCTATGTATGTCAGATTTTTTATATCGTTTTCCATTTTAGCACTACAGACGAAAAATTAAATTTATCATTTTTGAAAATTTATTATAGGTACCTACGTATTTATTAAAACAGAACAAAAAGTTATTAAGGTTTTGAAAAGTTTAATATATTAGACATTTACATTGTAAGTGCTAAAAACGTTGGGGCTGCGGTGGAATTTGCTTGGAAATGACATTTGGCTGTTTTTTAATTGCGAACATCACCTGTTTACGAAACAATGGCAAACTTTGATAGTAAAATTTTCACAACGTTAGCCATATCTCGTTTATATTTTATACCGGGTGTAAATGAAGTGTGGTATACCCCCTTTTTTTTCTTTAGTTTTAATTTTAAACATATGATATGTGCAAAAAACCGGGTTTTTTGAGCACATGCACACATTTGTTTCACTTCCGGTTTAGCCGGAAATGACCCCAACTTTGTTATTTTAAATAGAACACACTGTATGTTTTTACATTTTTGGAACGAGGAAGCGATTTTGGATACAAATGCACTATTTTGGTTAATTTTTATAACCACAATTTTTTTTTTAAACTAAATTTAGTTTTTTATTAAGGGTGCCGTGACCTACACAAATTGATTTTTATTATGTCAACTATTGTCCAAAAAACGTTTTTGTAAATTTAAATGACATTTAGGTTACTTTAATCGGCTTTGAAGGTTGCGGAATCGGTTTTTTTTGACAAAAAGTCAATTTTTTTAAATGGAACCATGCTGGTACTAGCGGTTATTTAAATCAAACATCTTCTAACTAATCCATCGATACCAATAACTTGTATTTTTATTAAGAGTCTGCTTCAAAAATTTCAAATTATTGTGAAAATTTATTAAGAGATCCTCTAAATCGCAGTAATCTAATTATCTAAAGATATTACCAAAATTTTTAGACTTTTTAATTAAATGACTATAGTAGTTAAACATAAAACAACGATCATTTGTTTTGTTGTAGTTATGCACAGTGTACTGCGATTAACAGGATCTCTTAATGAATTTTCACAATAAATTGAAGTTTTTGAAGCAAACTCTTAATAAAAATACAAGTTATTGGTATCGATGGATTCGTTAGAAGATGCACCATTTAAATAACCGCCAGTACCAGCATGGTTCCATTTAAAAAAATTGACTTTTTGTCAAAAAACCGATTTCGCAACCTTCAAAGCCGATTAAAGTAACCTAAATGTCATTTAAAATTTACAAAAACGTTTTTTGGACAATTGTTGACATAATAAAAATCAATTTGTGCAGGTCACGGCACCCTTAATAAATAACTAAATTTTGTTTAAAAAAAAATTGAGGTTATAAAAATTAACCGAAATAGTGCATTTGTATCCAAAATCGCTTCCTCTTTCCAAAAATCTAAAAACATACAGGGTGTTCCATTTAAAATAACAAAGTTGGGGTCATTTCCGGCGAAACCGGAATTGGAAAAATTTGTGTAACGGCTCAAAAAGCCAGGTTTTTTGCACATATCATATATCTAGATTTTCATTAATCTAAAATCAAAACTAAAGAAAAAAAAGGGGGTGTACCACACTTAATTTACACCCGGTATACCTACATACACCTATATATTTCTGAAAAGCTAAAATAACGCTCTTTTATAAAGTAATAAATAACTAGGGATTTTATTTAAAAAAAATATAAGTGAACTTAATATCTAAGTCAAGATCGGTAAAAAAATTTTGTTGTTGATATTAGGCATTGAAATAAAAATCCTTTGGAAAATTTTGTTCTATTTTAATAAATAAAGATGTTATAGCAAATGTTCGAAAATTATGAAATTTCATTTTTCGTCTATAGCGCCAAAATTGAAAGCGATATAAAAAATATTTCACAAAAAATAGGCCAAGAGACCTATATCAGATTTTCGCTTACTATTACGGTAACCACCCCGTAAAACATTCGAATTTCGTCCACCCTGTATTTATTACGTATTGCTAAATAAAAATTTGCTTAAAAAAGTTTTACTTTTTTATTACCAATTTTTTTTAAGATCCTTTTTGTACGCCAAGAAGATGTGTAGCATAAAATAAATCCGATCGTATTGAAAAGCACGATTATGCTTGTGGTTTTCGGATTTATACTTCGGTCAATAAAACGAACAGATTAAGCAATGGTGATAAAAGTTTTGCAAGACTTCTAGGAAGCTTTCAGCAACAAAGTAATAACAACTCCAAAGTCCTTTGAGGCATTAGTGAAAACTTTGCGATTCAATTTTGAAAACCGAAGCAAATATGATTCTTTTAAATGATATATTGCTGTCTAAAAAATCTTTCAAACGTTATTTTATTTTTCATAGATTTATGATTATAAATATGTGGTTGCTATAGATGTACATAACTAAATCTAATTTATCTTTTAAAAAAATATTTGGACCTCGTACTAATTACATTTACCACAGTGCAAATATATGTATAATAAAAATGCATATTAAGAGAGCAACCAAAGTAATAAATACTTTAAAGAATTATTGATGAAAACCAATGTTATAGCATAGACTATGGAAATTCGCGTAATATAAAAGATATAAATTCGGTTAAAATAGCTAAAACCTTTGTATAATAAAGCTCAATCTGCAAATATATTAATTATCTAAAAAATTAATGCTTAATTTAATATTAGCAAAATATGGAATTTCCTTAATATATTTTTTACTTGTGTAACTAAAAACCTGTATGTATTTATGTGGCTTGTGATTATTTCAGCTAGGCCTATCACGAGGGGTACTAATTCCCGGAACCCGGTGTTGCAAAGGGGGCTTCAAGCTTATACACAATGTTTTGTTTACAAATGCTATTGAAATTTATGAGCTTAGCGACCAATAAAATATAATTTTTTGAAGCATAATCTCTTTATATCTGAAAATCGTATGGAGTGATCCGTTCCTTCCCACTCCTTTTCTCCTAGTTCACACTCGTCGCAGTGTTGTAAGAGCGCTGGTGTTCGTCTGTGATGTTATGTCGTCACAGTTTTTATATGACATTTCAAACTCAAGGATATAGATGAGCAAACGCTAGAAAATTATTGTATCAGTCTCCAGTCAATACTTTCGGTCGAAAATGAATCAGATATAAATGCAAATGATCTTCAAGAAGAATAATTACAATGCTACCATATTCTATGAAACCTTTGGCTGTTTTAAATTATTTGTGCCAAAATAACTTAATTACTTTGTATCCGAATACTGTTGTAACTCTGAGAATTTTATTAAGACTCCCTCTAGCTAGTGGGGAAAGAAGTTTTCCCAAATAACAATTAACAAAACACTACTTAAGAAATTCAATAAGCCAAACAAAACTTAGAAATCTGTCATTCATTTCTATTAGATCTACATTGGCTGCAACTCTAGAAGACTACACATCCCTAATTAACGAATTTGCTAAAGTTAAAGTTAAAAGGGTAAAACTGTAGTTTGTAGTAGATTGTTGTAGTTGATAGTTATCATTATTTTAAAATAGTATTCGTACATTTTGTGCAGTTTTAAAAAAAATCCCAATCAAAGGTTATTTAAAAACAAAAACATTTAAGGGGCGGCATTTCGAAGACTTACATCATACTGAGAAAATCTACCGCACGGTCCTGTTTGTCGTCATATTGTGTATTTCCCGCGCCCACCAAAAACTCTGTCGTTTATACCCATCTTTATTTGTGTTGTCTATGCTGCGTATATGTATACCCGATAAAATTTGATTTTAAGATATATCATTATTACTGTAATATGTTCAGGGGTGTCGCTACTCGCTAGCACTAAGTCAACTCGGGCACCGCCTGAGGGCAGCATGTAGGGGCGGTAAAATTATTTATTACAATGGAAAATAAAAATTGACAGTTTTGCGATAATCTTTTAAAACTATATAAATTTTTTTTTCATAAGTAATATTCGACGATAACATAAATGTTGATGATAACACCGAACAGGGGGGAAAACCGAAAAGTTTAACTGAGGGCGGTGCGTACATACCCTCGCGACAGTCCTGATTACATTATTTATTATCTTAATTACTAGTTTTGTTTCTTTAATTACAGATTATTTTTATTATCATTAACGATTAATGAACAAAATTTAATTTATATAAAATTAAGTTGAAACATTATCATCATAAATCTGGATTTCAGAAGAAAAAAGATAACGAAGAGAAAAAATATGTAGTCAAAGCCGAAATACTCTAGAGTCTAGAGACTTGGGTTATCATATTATATTAAACATTTTGATATAAATTTTTTTTTCGTATATTAATACAAAATTACATTGCCTATATCAAAATGCGAGTCTTAAATTAATACCTTTTTAAGAGGAAAGGGGGGCTCGTTTTTCGATTGCTTTCTGGAGCCCCGAATTTTCTGTGAACGGTTCTGAATTATTTGTTATGCCTAATAGGGTCGTATCAATTAATGAATTTCCCTCAGCTATCAAAATAATGTTTTTTATATATTTGCTATACTTAAACATGACTGTTTCTTAAACAAACCAAAAGTTTTCCCCGAGACAATATTAATACATTTTATTTAAAATATATAAAATGTAACGTCAAATTGAATGTATAATTGAATATTTCATTGTAGTGAATACATTTTAAAATTTTAGTTTTCCACCATAAGTGATATTATTTAAAAGAAAAAACAAATGCTATCAATTTCAATTATTGTACAGTGTAGGATCCATAGAAAAATGCTTTATCGTCGTTAATAAAAGTGTCATGAAAAAATCGTAAAACACTTTACTTGGAATTATATTTATAAAGAAAAACATCACTTTTACATAAATAGTATATTAAATTAAAACTCAAACTTCTAACATCTAACATGTAAAACATCTAATAATAATTATTGAACTACATCTGATCTACATCTATATACAGAATACAGCTAAATTAAAAGTATCCAAAAAACGTATATGCAACCCCATGGCTCGTGAAATATCATGCTACTTTTACAACCAATGATATTTATGCAAATTATTAAACCAATGAAATAAAAGGTTGATTTCGTCAGTGAGATACTGAACGAAAAGTGTGAATCTCTGCAGAAGTTTCAGGTGACGTGAAGTTTTCCCACTAGCAACCTGAATACAAAGTTATAAGCAAAATTTGACTCCAGAATTAATATGCTCTCGGAAGTTAGCACTGTATAACCATTTAAAAATACCTACGCAAAGGAACGCTCGACTGAAACTATGTCAGCAGTTGCATTTAAAACCCTTTGAACATGTCCTAAAGCACGTCTGACACGGCATAAATTTTGTGTATTGAAATCTATATCAAATATTATACAGAAAATCTTATATCGTGTCATACAGGTTTCTCGTACAAAATTCTGTATAGTTTGTTGCATGTACAAGCGTTCCAAGCAGTTTTTTGTACAGAAAATACAATAGGGCGTGTTCTATTTGCATGCAAGTTTTAATACAGAAACGGCGTGCTACAGATGCGCATTCAGTTTGTGAATAATGGCGACTAACAGCTGATTTTGAACATCCGCAGCTAAAGGAAAATAAGCAATAGAAATTCCTGTTAACAGTTAATTTTTGGTAATCTGAAGAGGATGTTGTTATTGTTTAAAATGGCTGTTACAATGGATAAATACCTTGTTTTAAGAGGGAGTGCATGTCTGTGTTTATACTGTTTAGGCGCATGTGCATGGGTAGTAAATTGTACATAAAATTGTCTCCGTGTCACAAACAGTTTCAAACGCTTGGAATTCTGTATATTGAAATCTGTACAAGAAAAACAATACAACATATTCTGTATTGATTTCTATACAGATATTTATACCGTGTCACACGGGCTTAAGACTCAGTCATTTGTTGCAATTGCGTTCATTATTTACGATAACTTTTTACATATCTAAATAACCTTTACAGCAATAGATAAAAGGAAACGGAAATAACTTAAATAAATAATAAATATTCCAAATATTATTTCTGCTTACTCTGTGCGAAAATGTAACACGATTAGCTAAGGCAGACGTAACTCGCTTCGAAGTTTGTAGACACATCATGGATTTTCTCGAAAATTGCTAGACACACTTTAATAAAAAAAATTGTAATTTACTCCATCAAACGCTTTGGCGACAATTTCACATTTTACATCGTTATCCACCAAAATGCGTTAACATTTGTAGCTAACAAAACCTTTGAAGCCATTATGTTCACTAAATTTATTAAAACTCGCACGGCTGCACAAATAAATGATTTCATACAAGTCAGTTGCTTTTTTCTGTGTTGAATAAAACGTAACATTCCGCGACGCAATTTCGGTTTGCATTTAAATTAAAATATTCGTAATACATTTTTGAAGTTCCAAAGTATCAAACTTTTTGTACTGATTTTATTATTACAGCGTAACTCTTATTAAAAAGTTTTAAAAAGATTTCCTTTTCGGGGTTATTAATAAGCGTAAAATCTCCAAATCCGAAACTTAATTAGGCGGTCTTCGTTTTTAATAAAATATTAAAGAAAGCCAATTAAGCAAAGCAAGCAAAGTTGCAGATTGTTTATTCTACCTTAGCAAAATTGAAAACTCTCCGATAGTTATTAAGCTAAAAAAAGCTATAGATATAAGCGGGATAAGCGAGGCAACAGGAAATAAAAAAACGGGGTTAAAGCATGCGATAGCGACGCCGGAAACTGGAACATGTCATCACTCTACGGCGGAAGTGGATCTTCAAGAGCAATTATCACGAAAGTCGGAGAAAGTTCACGCTTTTGACGTACCACGGCTAGAGAAACATGAAAGAGGGATAACTTATACTGGAATAATAAAATCAAAAAGAAATTTCAAACAGAGAAGACGCGTACGTTGGTTTAAAATTTTCTTTACGTTGTTTAAGGCTTGAAAGTACCCTTCAAACGCAAGCGATATTGATAATTTCCTGAAACTCCGAAACGATTTGCTTATTCTAAACAAGACGTATACAAACAACCAACATATAAATGTAGACGTTTTCAGTGCTCTCCTCTCAAATGCCACAATTTCAAGCTTTGATGCAATTTAATTTCTTAATAAATTTCTAACAGCTCATGCATTCGCTTATAGCGTACCACTCAACTGCATATTGGCAAGTTTTAGTTTTTGTTGGTTTAAAAAGAAATTTGAAAGTAAATTCATATTAGCATACAAACTACCTTCATCAAAGTTTGCATTTCAGCATACCTTGCAACTTTTGTTAAATTTGCTAAATATCATGAATTAAGCAGATTGGATCACATCTCGTAGCAGTTTTAATTAAAAGTAGTATACTTCAGTTAAAGCGGTTCTGCTGTTAGTGAGTAAATCTTTGAGTAAGTAAAAGATTTGACGTCGAGTATTTTTTTTTTTTTTTTTTTTCAACCCTAGTAGAGTTTATGGCAATGCAATCTGGTCTTTGAGTTTGAGACCAATAAACGGTTTAATTCTAACCTAAATTAATAATGTTCAAACTAGGGTTCACTCAATAGTAATTAGTGTACTTATATACAGGGTGTCCAGTTAAAAATGAAGTACATGGGTATCGCGGATACCGTAAGAAAACAAAATCGGTTAAATGGGGAAAAAGTTGCGCAATTACAGGCATAACAATAATCCAGTTTTACATTTTCAATAATTCATCCTGTTACGTAGTACCACAATGAAAACAAAAAATGTACGTTTTCTTAAAATCTCATATTACTTTTATTTGAAAAGATTTGTGCGCCAAATTTTCAGGATCGGAGAAGTAACTAATAAGGATTTTAAAAATTACATCAAAAAGATTCTAGGCCTACTACGTTTCGCCCGGTCATACCTAACTTTTGTGTTTCGTATTGACGCCATGTTGGATTTTTGCATTTTTGAAATCTCTATAACAAATGCTTTTCAACCATGTAAAGCATCCGTATGTTTGACCTAGGGAAAATACGAAAATTTGCAAAATTAAGATATCATCACAGTACCTATGCCTTGGTGTCATGATCAAACAATTGCAACGAATATTTCTAACAACTGTCAAATAATACATATTTTTCTGTAGTGCACACAAGTTAGTGATTTCCAAGTTTTCAATGGATCGTTTTTCAAATAAGCATAAATGTGAACTGTTGGATAGCTTTATTCTCTCTAGGAGAAATGATATTATGGCTGCAGAAATGTATTTCAATAAATACCCGGAAATACATCAGACATTATGTTTTCTGATGAACCATCGACCAAATTCCCATTTTTCTCATCAGATCACCATTTTGAAGTGCATGACAAGGGCGTTCACGATAGGGATGATACTTGGAAACGTCTTAAAATTGTACCGGCTGTTAATCGAGCGACACCTATTGTATTTTCTATCTCACGTAAAAACGTACGGGGATTGTCAGTTACGGCTTGCAAAACAAAATCCAATATGGCGTCCATAAGAAAAACAAAAGTTAGGTATGACCGCGCAAAACGTAGTAGCAAAAACACCAACCATGTCAAGGACATCACACTTTTACTATTATTTATTATTTACTGTATTATTATTACTTATTATTTAGTTTAAACTACTATTATTGACGAAAAACGTAAAATAATTGCATTTTCTTTGCTTGGAGTAACTGAATAAGTCATTAACTGGAGTCGGCACAACTTTATTTTCTAGTCGAACTTATAGATTTATATTAAATTGTTAATAAATAAAGCAAAACTCTGAGTGACATGTGATCCACGTCACAAGGGATAAGAAATGGGATTGTCTGACATAAAAAGCAAATAGTGTGATGTCATTAAAGGATTTACAGCGGACTCATTGTTTGTAGTGCTTTTTATGGTGGCTACAAAAAGAGGGGTAACCGACTGTGACATACGGTCACGGCATATCGCCATAATCTCTGCTGCATCCGAGTTGCTGCTTCATTCTTCCAGCAACAGATCACAATATCTCATTACACCCCACAACATTTGTTGTTAGTCTTTTTACAGTTTAACCTCATCATAAACCCTGTCGTAAAATTTTCCTCTAATTTAACAATTTTAATAAATAAATATACAGGGTAGCTAAAATGTTTTAAATACGACTGCAATACAAACATTAAAAAACCAATTGGCTTTAAATTAAAATTTCTTTAATTAATTTTGTGTAAAAAACTTTTTAATTTATACTACTACATACTATTTAGCACAATTACTTTGACGAATCGTTAGAGGTAAGTCCTACGTTCAGTATATTAAAAGTTAATTAGTTGCAATACCCAAAAAACCACATTTAGCATAGCTCAGTCCCGGTTGCATAAAGCTCGGTTTAAATTTAACCTAACAGAATTTTCAAGAGTCGTTGCCATAGTGACAACAATAATATTGCTTAGCCACGGATAGTTAATCATCTGCTAAATTATGACGCAGCTTTGTGCAACCGGGCATTTGTGGATAAAAAAAACTGCCGTGGTTGATGTTTTATAAACTAATTTTATAACGCAAACGCAATACATTAATTAGTCGGCCTTAATCTTTTGCGTAGCATTCCATTATCATTTTTACGACAGAGTAACAGTTCACCTTGATATAAAATTCACACAACACTTAATAATACTTTTTTGTTCCACTCATTAAACCTTCAAATTTGGACAGCTGTCAACAGTGAATTTAAAAAAAAAATCATTTTAACAAACATGAACAGTGACACTGTTTAATAAAAGAAAGTGCAAGAATACACTATGCGATTTGACTTCTAAAAAAACAAATAAGTTATGCTCTTAAAAATTATTTATTAATAATTACAACTATACAGGATGTCCTAGCCAAAACGAATTATTCGATAACTCTGTTATTGGTGAAGATTAAAACAAAAACGAATAAAGTTGCAGTCATTCACTTTATAAACTAAAATTATTTTTAACTATACACACGGGTTTGTTTTTGCACATTTTTTTAAATAGAAAACCTTGTATATTTTGTAGTTTTTGGATCCAAAATTAAATTCTATTTTAAAAATATACCTGGGAGAGTAGCGCAATAAAAATTTATATAGAAAAGGAGCCAAATAGCATTTGATGTAAAAAAACTGGAACATACGCAAGCTCCAAACCGTAACATACAAAGCTAAATAAAAATATATTTCTATTTCTTTTTTAAATGCCAATGATACTTAGCAGTATTGGAAGAAAATGTAAGACCTGCATAAAAATTTTAAGGTTTTAGTTACAAAAAAGTGATTTTTTGACGACTTTTCCAACTTGTATAGTAAACTGTGTGTATGTTTAGCAATATACTGGGTAGTCCACATAAAAGGGTCACTATTGGGATCTCGTAAACGGTGAGAGCTACAAAGAAGTTAAAATTATACAACTTGTTCCCCTTTCCGAGACCTATTCAGTGATGCTTTAATGTTTTAAACGAGTTCCATAGCACGCTAGATAATAAAGAAAAAATAAATGGGCATTTTTTTAAATCGTTAATAGCTCGGTTATACTTGCTGGTACAAAAATGGGGAAAAAGTTTTAGATTTTTTACGCTCTCTTAAATGAAAGCATTCATTTGTTTAAATATTGTTTAAATTTATAAATAAATTACAAACTTGTTTTTTTTTAATGGAAACTATGACCTCATGAAAATGCATTTTTCCAATAATATAAAGTTAAATGTATTTATTTTGATTTTAAGGCTAAAAACAAACAAAATCCATCAAAAAGCTTATAAAGCTATACAGTGCCATGAATTTAAACAAAGATAAAACAAACGAATGTTTTCATTTTACAGTGCATAAAAAATCTACAACTTTTTTACCAAAAATATTTTTGTACCATCAAGTATAACCGAGTTATTAACGGTTAAAAAATGTCCATTGTGATTTGTGTTTATTACCTAGCGTACCATGAAACTTTTTCAAAACAGTAAAGCATCACTGAATGAGTCTACCCTGTAATGTCATACAAACATCAGTTGAAATTTAAAACGTAAAAACTATCTTTGAAATGTATCTTAATAAAAAAAATTACGATTTTAATTTAAAAAAGTGTGTAAAATTCGGGCGGAAAGGGTCATTTTGGCAATACACGTGCTTTTGCATATGGATTACAATTTCTGCACGCGATTCTTTTTCGCACTAGTTTGCAACAGAAAAGAATTCATTAAACGAAAAATAAGAGTTCATTGTAGTATAACATATGTATATAAGTGCGCAATTTACCTCGCATTCTTAGGCTGCGGTCTGCGGTTACAGTACAGCCGTATTCGCGCGATGGGCTTCGCGCGTATACGGTCGCATACGCGCGAATCAAAGAAACCAATGCAAGCATATGAGAGTGGTTTCGAGCGAATTATCGCTCATTCGCGCGAATACGCTTGTAATGAAAACGCACACTTAGTTTTTAAGATGAGCGATTTATCCATGTTAAGAAAGTTTGACGAATCAAACAGTATAGACTTTATTGACACCCCCAGATAAATATAAGAATCCATCGCGTGGAAGCCATATCGGAGCGAAAAATTGTTATTATTTCAACAATTTGATATCTTAAAAATGACATTCACTTTGGGGAATTTATTATGGTATAAAAACCTACACATTTCCGATGTAAGGCTTGCCACTGTTGAATACAATACACCATTGATGTATATCCTATAACGGTAACTTTATTTGTATCAGCACAAGAGCTTTTTACACAAAGCGTCTCTGGCCCATTTTAAGCTCTTCCCTAAACTCGCTTCACAATTTTATTGACACTCTAAAAGTTTCGTTCACAAAAACGCAATTCTGCACGTAAACACAAATTCATCGTGGGATGAGACTCTATTCCGCCATCGAGCTTCCTTTGCTGTCATCCAAATACTTCAGAATAGTCTGTCAGATGTTTCAAGTGCTCTGTAAAATGTAATTTTAGTTACGGAATTTGAAGGATATTAAATATTTGCGCTTCAAAACAATTTTCGTGTTTATTATGTTTCTTATCTAATGGATTTTAATTGTTATACCCAAAACAGTATTTAAAACAAGAAAATGAAAATACTTCGTGAATAAAATGCTTCGCAATAAAGCAAACTTGATGTTGAGTAATTTAAAACAACAAATGATACAAATTAAAAAGTAAATATAGGTACTACGCACTTTCAATTTTAACATTTAAGGATACAAAAAAATTGTGGTAATAATAATAATAATAATATTTACACTGCGGAAGTTTGCACCAAAAATTAACCACTGAAAATAATTTATTGAATGAGCACCTGCAGTTTGTTCCAATAAAACACTTCTAAGTTAAAGTTGTAAATTAAAAAGAGTCAACAAGCTCTGCCATGTTTTATATTTTGTTGTAAGTCAAGTTTTTGGCCTCGACTAAGAATTATTAATTGATAAGATTTTAGTATTAAACGAAAACTAATAAAAAAATGTATCGCGAATAGCATAGGTAATCAAAATTCGTGTTCCAAAGTGGAAACCTCGGTTTTAAAGCTGGAGCATAAGTTTAAATTTGGTAAAGCTAACAAATTTTATAGTTTATACTATCGGGTGATCGGAAATGATGGATGCCTCTGGTGTTAGGAACTTTATTCGTACATATGGTAACACATAGGGGAAAAACCAGTGGCGTAGGGAAACCACACACAAAATGACAGAACAAGCTGATCGCCTCAGAAAACGAAAATAATATTACGACACTGATATTTAAGTTTGATTTTGATATACCAACATCTTCATCTTCTTTTTCATTCCTCTATTTCAGGCCATAACCTGCCCCTTTTTCGATTTTGTCCTCATATTAGGGTTAAGGTTGCCACTCCATCTTTTTCTGGGCCGTCCTATGCTTTGTCTGCCATTGGGAGATTTATCTCTTGCTATTTTGAGCAACCTGTTATCTGCCATTCGCCTGATATGTTAATTCCATTGTTTCTTGCATTCCAACGCCCATTTGTTTATGTTTTCTACTTGGCAGGACTGTATGATGTTGCCACTTCTTTCTCTATCTAGTAGTGTTTTTCCTGCAATACGCCTTAGTATTTTCTTTTCCGTGGTCCCCAAAAGTTGTTCAGTTTTAGATGTACTTGGTCGTATTTGTGATTTGTGGGTCATAATCGGTTTAATTGCTGTTTTGTAGATTCGTGCTTTTGTGTCTTGCCTCCAGTGGCGGATTAACTAAATTTGGGGCCCTAGGCGCAATCTGATTTCGGGGCCCCTACTTACTTAAGAGTAACAAAAATCTCACTTTACGATCTGAAAAATTTTATTTTCAATTAAAAAAAAAAATTCAATTCAACTTAACAGACTACTTACTAGAACTATATCATATTAATTAGACTATGGATATACAAACGTATTAAATAGGAACCTTCCTGACCAATAATTTTGCGCATTTACTAATAATGTCTTCATATTCTAAAAATTGAACATCATTTTCATTAAACACAACTGATAATGCGTTTAAATGCATATGAATATCTTTAAGATGGCCTCCACGTTGGGAAATGTAGATTTAAGTCCTTCAAGTAACACCCCTATACATTTCAACGGGGTTCGACACTTTTTCTTCTCAAATAAAGTTAATGAAGTTCATTTTTAAAATATGTTATGTCTATATCTTTTTCATATTTCATCATCGTCGCTTATTGATAAATTTAAAAAAATTTTAAAATCTTTTAAAGCTTCGTTGTAAATTGCGATTCTATTATTCAGTTTAGAAATAAGTTTATTGCAAATTACATTGTGAGTGTTTATAACGAAATTTGTATCATTTGATGATGTCTCGTCGAACTGCAATTTTTTCTTCTTTTTTCTTTCCTTCCCGAAGATCCGATTTTCATGTAAGTTTACTTAACTTCACAGTAGAAACAAACAACCAAAAATATGTTGGTAACTAGGTATATTAAATTTTTGTCATAAGTATCAAAAGGTAATTTATAAATTTTTAAATGCCTAAAATTGTTTTAATAAATGTTCTTCGTTTGATTAATTTATCCAACCCAGGACAATTTGAGGCCCCCGCGATGCAGGAGCCCTAAGCGCGCCTAGTGCGCCTATTAGGTAATCCGCCACTGCTTGCCTCAATATTTGTTGTGCCAAATTACATCATTGAGACAGCCTACCAACTTATTTGCTTTCGTTACCTACTGCCGCACTTCATCCTCTATATTCCCATAGCTAGCGATGTCTATTCCAACATAAACTTGGTTATTTTATTTTCGGTCTGAAATTAGCGAACATCAATTATTGTTTGAATAGAATGACGGGATAGAAGTCCTTAGGTTTATAAAGAAAACTCTTCACATCAGCTAAATATTTCGGATCTTTATTTGATCCTTCATCGGTAGCTATAAACAAAATACAAAAAGTCCTTAGAATTATAATTTAAGTCTAATAAGGTGCTACTCACCGATGAGCGAGGATGTTTGAAAGCAACAAAAAGGTGAACATTAAAATTTTTTTAATGTTCACCTTTTTGTTGCTTTCAAACATCCTCGCTCATCGGTGAGTAGCACCTTATTATACTTAAATTATAATTCTAAGGACTTTTTGTATTTTGTTTATAGCTACCGATGAAGGATCAAATAAAGATCCGAAATATTTAGCTGATGTGAAGAGTTTTCTTTATAAACCTAAGGACGACTATCCCGTCATTCTATTCAAACTACTACATGGTCGTAATTTTTGGTTAAATCAATTATTGTTTTCGATCACCCGATATATTGAACGCTACTCGTGAAATTTGGATAAGACTGAAAAATCCGAGTTAAGAAAGTTGAACTTACTTATTGTATAACATTTAGTTAATTTTATAAGCAGCTTTTTGATTCACTTCAAATATTGATTATCATTTTATTGCTCTTTTTTTTATTGCAAGTTGTTTTTTTCTTATGGGTTCAATTTCGGTCATTTTTACCAATAAGGAAAAGTGTTTTTTATTTACCGATATATAAAACATGGTATAGTATTTCCATATTCATCATTGAATTTTTGCAATTGTGTCCTTGGATTGGGGCAGTTTTGTGAGTTTAAACCACCCGGGTATTTAATTATTAAAAAAAAAAAAACGGAAAAGCAGAACAATTTAAAATATCATCAATACATTCTTTATGTCTGCCCACATAGTGAAGCCACAATTTGAAAAAAAATTGGTTTGAAAATAACTAAGACAATCGACCGTTCTGAGACTTTCTCCTAAATCTGTATATTGTAACAATGCTGTACATATTTGACCTTGTTTGACGTTATTGATCATAGCAATTTATATCTAAAATGTAATTACAACTTGTCGACAAAAACTAACCAATTTTAAATATAAAATATTCAGAATGGTACAAGCATATCCGTAGTTATATGAAATTATTTATAACGCGAGGGTGAATTCACTAACAACGATATCACTCAAAATCCTGTAATGTATAGGAAAACATACGAATTTCATTTTAATAATAATACCGCACCTTTCAAAGGCACGCTCTTTTAGGTTTTGTAAATTTGTCATATTTCACAGGACTAAACACGCAAATAAATCAAAACACAATAGCAGTCAACTTTATATTTCCTACATGTTTACAGAATCAGATTATTGATTATATGTTCTTATAATTTTTTTTTTTGCATGACGACAAACTTTTGTGGCTCGTTTTGCATTGCTTTTTATAATTTTATAATAAATTGTTTTTATTTTGTGAAGATATTTTATTATTAAACCGTAAGTGCGCAGTTACACAGGGTGTTTCACTTTTCCATGGGACACTACTGCAATCTCCGTAAATAATGAAAATACAAGGTTGGTCAAATGGGACAAAAGTTAGCTATTTAGGGGTGTATTTTAAACCAGATCTTGTTTTGTTTAAAAATTCCATGGCTAGCGTGATATAACGAAAAAAGCGAAATCAAGCAAAAGGAAAAATGTTTTGTAAATTTTGTTTTCTATAAGATGGCGATAGTAGCATTTTTTTTATAAATTACCGTGCGAGATATTTGACAAAGCAACTTTTTTTAAATGGCAGTCGTAATAGGTGATGACAGATTTAAAGATTATTTTTGTCTCTTTCCTATGCTTTTAATGTTTCAAATTAATAATTTTTCCTGGCACTGACTGTGTTAAATTGGATAATCAACCTCCTGCGTTTAAATTAAGGTTATGTGCTTAACGCTTAACTACTAACGACGTTTAACGTACTTTTTACGTATTACGTATTGCGTACTATGTCTCACGTCCATTGTGCAGTTGCATTTATTTCTATAAATTTTTACTTTCTGAATTTCAGAAATATTACGCATTTCTTACGTACTACGTTTTTTTGTCAACAGGGATTAACATACAGTGTAAAAAATATTTAATGCGAGCGTAGCTGATTCTTGCTTTCCATCAATTATTTGTTCTGGGCATGTATGTGATACGTACCGCCTGTAGAAGGTTTACGCAACCCTTGGGAGTCCATGGACCCCTGGTTCAGATCCCCTGGTCTAAAACGTATCGTGAGTTAATTTATTGCCGCTGATCCCGCCGGATTGCTCAATAATTGGGAATTACAACTTATTACTATCAGAAAAACGAACATAAACTGGCAATAGATATATTGTAACTCTCTGATACATTACAAGAAATGCCTTATATACCTAAGCAATTCGTTGATGCTTGGGGGATTATGGGTAATGCGAAGCATTGCCTTATATGGTAATGAGCTGGCATACTTTGTTTATGTTAAGGATGATCTCACATTGAGTCAGCCGCAACATTGTAACTAAAATGTATCAAATCGTAATAACAGGCGATTTGATACTTTATTGACATGAAATAAGAGCATTTAATTTAATATAATAAGAAATATTATACTGAAGGTGAACATAAAAGGGGGTGAAGCCTGGGTTCCATAACTCCTCCACCATTAGAAAGAACTTAGGGGAATTTGTAAATTTGACCTTAGTTCTTCAAGTTGAATATCATCTTGAGGTAATTCTTGCTGTATCTTTTGTTTTCTGATTAGTTTACATAGTCGACATATTAAAATTCGACATTTATAACATATAAAAGCAATTATGGTTAGTACAATAATAATGGTACTATACTTGAAAGGTTTACCATATAATGAATTAATATTATGTTCCAAGTTTAATTGATCTGGAACATGGCTAAGTTGTTCTTTGATTTTATTCAAATCATTTAAATTAATGTGTTGTAGGTTTAAAGTGGGTAATAAATTTAATTGTTTTGGTTCTTCCAAAATATGAATGTTTAACTTTGGTAACATTATATGATAATTCAATTCATTTTTGTTTCGATTAACACTTAATATAAAATTATTAATATTAACATTACAATGTGTTGGTACTTGTATAAGAAAGGTACCATTAATAGGCATATTAAAATTATTATCATTGGCACATGATACTTTAGTAACTATTTCACCAGGTGTTACTATGATCCAGTTTTTAGAGTTTATTTGCTGAATCTTCGTCTCATGGAATTTGAAGTATTTAACGTCACAAGAGTTATTACTCACAAATTTTAACAGTTGCACTTCACAGAGTCCACTAGTTATTATTGGTTCTTCTATGATGCAAAAATATTTATTTGGTTGAACTTCTTTACATAGTTTTGATGTCGATATTGCTTTTTGCTCGGATAAAAGGATATGATTGTTTTGTGGTATGATTGCTCGAAATAAGTGATAATTAACTTGAACAGGTAACGGATATAGTTGAAAATAATCGTAATTTTCTGGTTCAATTAAAGGAATTTCGAGAATAAATACTAGCCTTGCATTATTTTGGTATGCCTTGACAGTAATAATGGTTTCATAAATTGAGATTTCATTTATAGAATAAGGTAACTTAAATTGTGTTAAGGAATTTTCAATCAAATGTAATTCGCTTAATAAATCTTCAGGGTCAATAATTGATGGGTGTAATGTTTGTAGTTTTGCGAAGGTGATAGCTGCTTCCAATGTGTCAAATATATGGAGTAATAAGTTTAATAAATTCGTTAATTGTAATTGTATGGTATGTAAATTTATTATTGTGTACATTTCACTTTCGTGAAGATGTGTTTCATTAATAGCTGCTTCGATTTGCAGTATTCTTGATTGTAAGAGCAATTGGTTGCTTTGAATTTTGGTAATAGTATTATTAAATTTTTCAATGGCTTGAGTCACTAAAGATGTTTGTGAAATGATTACCTTTTTTTGATTGGTTTGTTCTGTTTGTAGAATTTCTATAGTTTTGTCATATCGTTGACCATCTTCTGCATCTAAATTTCCAGTTATTATTTTAAATATGGATCCTAGTCCGTCGATTAAACCTCTTTTGTTTCTTGTCGGAAACAATTGGTTAATTTTTCGTTGAATTTCTTGCATTAATGTATCAAGAATTATTATGTAATTTTCTGATTCTCGATTGTAGTTATTTCCATGATGGTGGGATGTGAAAGAATCCTTGAGTTGTTGAACATTGTTTTGTAAATTTTTAAATTCGTCAATTAGTGGCTCGCAATTTATTGTTTTGATAAGAGTCCAATGGGATGTTTTTACGTATGCTTGTCCTAATTTTAATGTATAGATTCCGGGACTGTCTTTGAGGTCGATGAATTTTGGGGTGTCCGTTGAAGTTGTATTCGTTATTGACCAGCATCTGTAATGGATGACCGGAGATTATTCATGTGTAATTTTCTAATTTTACCTTTGGCATCTTGTAAGGTACAAATGTATAACGGTGAAATTTCTTTGATAATATATGGTCCGTCATATTTGTTAGCACTTTTGTTTCGTTTCGGAATATGGACAAATACTTTATCTCCTATTTTAAATGGTAGTTGTTTTAAATGTTTATTTCGTTTGGTGATAATTTTTTCTTTTCGTCCTTGCAGTTTAGCTTTAATAATTTCATAGGTTTTCGTTAATTTTTCTTTATGATTGCGAATGTAATCTTCATAAAATGTTTGTGGGTAAAATAAGTCCAATGGATCACGTTTCTTAGTGTGTCCTAGTAAAAGTTCAAGTGGTGTATTACCAGTTGTAGAATGGATGGTATTATTATATCCAAGTATTGCATATTTCATAAGTATTGAAGGTTTATCATTATTACCTTCGGTTTTTAAAATTCTATAGTGTTCTATTAGGGTTGAATGTAATCGTTCTACAAGTCCGTTTGAATTATGATGAAGTGGCGTTGTAAAATGGATTTTAATTTTATGTAGGGCAAGTAAATTATTAATTGTTTTATTGTTAAATTCGGTTCCATTGTCTGATGTTATGGCTTCTGGGGTTCCATAGTGAGAAAAGAAATCGATTAATTTTTCAGTTACAACAACAGCTGTTCTGGTTGGTAATTCATAAGCTTGAGCGAGTTTTGAAAAAGAGTCAATTAAAGTTAAAAATTGAGTTCCATCTATGTAAAATGTATCCATAAAAATTCTTTGGAATGGACTTTCGGTGGTTTCTGTGATGTTTAAAGGTGCTTTAGTAGGGTGTCTGTCATATTTCGCTTTTTTACATATATCACAGTTGTTAATAAAGTGTTCAACAGATTGTTTTTGATTTTTCCAATAATATTTTCGTTTAATGGCGGCTTCGGTTGCTTCGATTCCGCGGTGGTTAGATTTACTTTCGTGGTGATTTTTTAAAATTTCTTCTTTTTGTTCTTCGTCAGTGATGTGTTGCACTCGATTTTCGCAGCGATAAAACGTGGGTGAGTTGTTATTAAAAGTTTGCGTAAACATGATACTAAATTTTTGATAAAGTTCTTGCGTTGGAAAGTAACAGTAATATTTTATTCTTGGTTTACAATATTCTGTTATTAGGGTTTTGAGATAAACGTCTGAATGATCTTTAGGTATTTGTACAGTAAATATGGTATTATCTTCCTTTTGTGTCACACTAGGTGGAAGTGGTTCATTAAACACTAATTGAAATATAATTTGATTTCTTTTTGTTTCTAAAGGGTCTTCACAGATTTCAATGCTAGGGGTTGAATCTTCTTGTGTATGTATTGTGTTATTTGTTGGATCGTCACGGTAAATATTTAAAGTTGGTATGATATCTTCAAAATCTACATCTGTTGTGTTGACTTCAGGAATTGAATAAATTTCGTCTTCAAGATCTTGTAATAATTGTTCTAAATCTTCTTCTGGATTGACGTCGATTGACTGAGTATCAATTGGGTTTATTTGAATTCTTGAAAGTGCGTCAGCATTTGTATTTAATTTGCCTTTTTTATACACGACATTATAATCAAATTCTTCTAATTTTAAGCGCCATCTAGCTAATTTAGAATTGGGTTCTTTTAATGAACTAAGCCATTGTAAAGGGCGATGATCAGTATAAATTGTAAATTTGTTACCGTAAAGGTAAGGTCTGAAATATTTAGCAGCCCAAACTATTGCTAATAGTTCCTTTTCAATAGTTGAGTATTTCTGTTCAGTTTCATTTAAAGTACGTGAGGCATATGCAATGGGTAAATCAGATCCTAATGAGCCTTGTGATAAAATTGCTCCAAGGGCGACATTTGAGGCGTCTGTTGTTAAAATGAATGGTTTTGAAAAATCAGGGTATTGTAAAATTGGATTATTCATCAGAATATGTTTCGATATTTCAAAAGCTTCTATAAATTGTAACGAATGTATTACTTTGGCATTCTTTTTCAAACATAAAGTTAAAGGTTTAGTTAACTTGGCAAAATCTTTAATAAATTTTCTATAATATCCTAGTAGTCCAAGGAAACTTTTAATGTCTTTCTGAGTTTTTGGAATAGGAAAATTTTTTATTGCTGATATTTTCTTTGGGTCAGGTTTTACTCCTTCTGGTGTTATTAGGTGTCCTAAATAAGTAACTTCTTTTCTTAAAAATTCACTTTTATCTAATTGAACTTTTAAGTTTTTGCTTCTTAAACGTTCAAATACTATTTTTAAATTATGCAGGTGTTCTTGTAATGAGGTTGGATAAATAATAACATCATCTAGATATACAGAGCATATTTCATTTTGTAATCCTCTTAATACATTATTCATCAATCTTTGGAAAGTGGAAGGGGCATTTTTTAGTCCAAAAGGTATTCTTAAGTATTCAAAATGTCCTTTGTCTGTAGAAAAAGCTGTTTTTTCAATGTGTTCAGGATGTACTTCAATTTGATGAAATCCGGAAGCTAAATCCAAGGTTGTAAAATATTGACTTCGTCCTAACTTGTCAAGGATGTCAGTAATATTAGGTATTGGGAATTTATCATCTATTGTTTTTTCGTTAAGTTTTCTGTAATCAATTACTAATCGAAATTTCGGTTTACCTGAAGAATCTAATTTCTTCGGCACAATCCAAATTGGTGATGACCATGGTGAACAACTTGGTCGTATTATACCTTCTTCTAACATATTGTCAATTTGATTTTCGACTTCTTGTTTATGAATGTTAGGAAATCTGTAACTTTTGGTGTAAATTGGTGTTTCATCTGTAGTACGAATTTCATGTTTAATTTCGTCGGTGAAACTTAATGGAATGTTTTCATTGTAAAAAATATCTTTAAAATCTTCGCACAGGTTTGTAATTAAAGTCCTTTCTTCATCGTTAAGGTGATTTAAACGTAAGTTATTTAAATTTTGTCTTTGTAATTTACGTAATTTATGAGAACATGTTTTACGTATGTTATTATTTTGTATATTTTCGGAGGGCATCATTTCGAAAATTGGAAGGGGTTCTAATAATCGAAATATTTGGGGGTTAGTGCCTTTGTTTATTAAAGTTGTAATAACATGTTGGTTTTCAACTTTAACATAAGCTGCAGGCATTTCTATATGAGGGCCAAAATTTTCATGATCTACAAATCCTTCTGTTAGATTTGTATTTACAGGTAATTTAACTATTGTTTCGCTTCGCGGGGTTAAATAAATTCGGTATCGGTTTGTGTAATCCAATAAATTGTGGTGAATTTGTATCAATGTGGTAGGGGTTCTAATGACATTATCTTTTAAGTCAATTGTAGCATGTAATTGTTTTAAAAGATCGACTCCAAGTAGTCCGTCATAATTTTCATTAAAATTATATAAATAAATTTTATGATGACCTTCTTGTCTAAAGATAGATGGTAGTGGTATATGTGCAATTTCATTATGAAAACTAATATTATGAGAAGTTTGTACTGAAAAAGGTTCATAAGTAACGAATGGGGAATAAAATTTGTATGCTAAATCAGGGTTAATTAAAGTTCTGGTAGATCCTGTGTCTATCATTAATTTTGCATTTAATTCAGGGACATAAATATATGGCAATTGTGGGGATTCATTTATATTTAATTCGATCATGTCGGGTAGATTTGTTGTTGAACCTGAGGAAAATCCTGTTGACAGAAATCTTCTTGGTTATTGGTATCTTCATAAAAGTATTCTTGACAATTATTGATGTTTTCGTTGTTTTCAGTGTAGATGTCTTGAGTGTTTTCAATTAAATTTTCATTATAATAAGGTTCTTCATATGGTTGTTCTTCAAATGGATTTTCAAAATCTATTTGTTGTGTAGGGTTGTCATGGTAAAACAATTCTTCTGATGTAAAATTTCTACGGGGTTGTTGAGATTGTTGTTGAGGGATTTGTCTTCTGTTACTAGAGTTCGTATCCATAGGTACAGGTCGGGGTTGAGGTGTTCCTCTTGGTTTAAATACGTTTGTATTCGATCTACTACTTTGGGGTTGTTGTGGTGAAAATTGAGGTCTTGTACTGGATAAGTTTTGTTGTTGAAATTTAAAATGTGGGGGTGGAATTCTTGAGTATCCAAATTGTGGTGATTGTTGTTGATAAAATCGTGGTTGTTGGTAATTTCTAGGTTGTTGATTGTAAGTATTTGATAATTGTTGTGGAACAAATGTGTTTCTGAAGGGTTGTGGAGAATAGTATGCAGGTTTAGGTTTATTGAACTGTGGTTTTGTTGGGTTTCGAACAGTTTGGTGGTATTGACCTTTAGCATAGCATATGTTTTCTTCAGCTAATACGTAAGTTAAAGATTGTTCTATTGTTGTGGGTCTTTGGGCACGAATAAGTGATCCTAAGGGTTCTTTAAGTCCAGTTAAATAGGCTTTAAGGGTAAGTTGGTCATATAAGTTGCCTTTAACATTGCGGATTGCTGCATCTGCGGTGGTAGTTCTTAATTGTGAAAATAATAATCCACGGAGGTCTTGACATTTGTCGTAAAATTTATGGGGTGTGTCGTGATTTTGACGTAATAACATTAAATCACGTAGTAAGCAGTTTTCGTCTCGTTGATCGGAAAAGCTTCTTTGTAAAATTTCCTTAAGGTCGCTCCAATTGTTAACGTCTCGTCCGTTAGTGACAGTACTTGCAATACCAGTTAATTTACTTCTAATCGATGATAGTAAAAATTGGTTTATGAATGCATTTGGGGTAGTTGGTTGTAGAAATTGGTTAAGAATTAATTCGCTTGATCTGATGAATTCAGAAAGTTTGACAGGGTTACCGTCGAATTCAGGAATTGTACGTAAGTATTCGACTTGAAAAGCCATAGTGATTGGGTTTTGATTTTCTGTGAGGTTAACGTGTGAATTTAAAGTTGTTGTGTTATCACGGATGTCAATATTTGCTAGTTGATCGACGATGTCAGTGATGGACATAGGTAAGGAATAATAATAATCGAGCAAAAGCAATAAAAATAAAAATCACTTACAGTAATACGATGCTTAAAAATTGTAGACGATGCAAAAATTGTAGATGATGCATGGATGTTGAATTTTCAGTTTTCTTATTAGAAATATCAGTGCTTCTTCTATATTTAGAATATCGGAACTTAGATGTTTAGTAATCGTTTAATTACGTTGACGTAATTGTTTATAATTATGATTGATTAATGTTTCATTCGAAGTTATTTATACACTACTTCGACTAACTATTCGGTTAATATTATTTGCTTATTTTAAAACTTTTAATACGAAGTTTTAAGGTAATTTCTTAAAGTTATGTTTTATTTTTAATATCAGTTCATTAAATTCTCTGCATTGTTCGCAGTTTTTATTTGTAATTTCTGCAGTTCTCGCAGTTTTATATATTTGTAAATTGGTTTTCTTCTTAATAACTAACCAATGGCGACAGCGATTGAAGCCTTGGGGGTCCTGGATTTGGCAATTTTGTCCTCGTCCTGGTTCCTGGAGTTGGCGATGGAATCCTCGTCCTGGAGTTGGTTGGTTCCTGGAATTGGCGATTGTAGTCCTCGTCCTGGAATTGGTTGGTTGGTTCCTGGAATTGGCGATTGTGGTCCTCGTCCTGGAATTGTTCGTTTTTTGGTTTTTTGTTGGTGTGCGTCGACCGATTCACAATAAAGTTTTTTGAAAAACACGGCACTCGCGATTTTGGTGAATTCCTTTGTAAATCAATCGTTTGTTGTTTTGCGTTGATCGATTCGCAATAAAGTGTTAAAACACACGGCACTCGCGAATTTGGAGAATACCTTTGCAAATCAATCCTACCGACTGCGCCAGTTAATTTATTGCCGCTGATCCCGCCGGATTGCTCAATAATTGGGAATTACAACTTATTACTATCAGAAAAACGAACATAAACTGGCAATAGATATATTGTAACTCTCTGATACATTACAAGAAATGCCTTATATACCTAAGCAATTCGTTGATGCTTGGGGGATTATGGGTAATGCGAAGCATTGCCTTATATGGTAATGAGCTGGCATACTTTGTTTATGTTAAGGATGATCTCACATTGAGTCAGCCGCAACATTGTAACTAAAATGTATCAAATCGTAATAACAGGCGATTTGATACTTTATTGACATGAAATAAGAGCATTTAATTTAATATAATAAGAAATATTATACTGAAGGTGAACATAAAAGGGGGTGAAGCCTGGGTTCCATAACTCGTGTATTTTGTAATATACAGAGTGTATGTTCAACAAAAACAACATGGGGATCTCGGAAACCGTTAGAGATAGAGTTGCAGTTAAATTAGCACGGAATTGTTTATCTAAACTTAAAAAAAAACCTGAAAATCCTCATTTTAACATTTTAAATATAACTTTAATCGCACAGCATTGTAAAAATTTACCCAACCTGCTTAGGTTTGGAAATGCGATAGCTATGTTTTTTTTCCTTCATCATCGTAATCATCATTATCACGTTTTGGGTTTTTTTGGGCAGTTTCTTTACGTCGCTCATTGTGTGTTCCAACTTTTACAGAAGGCCTTCCGATTTTTCCTTTGCTTCTTGGTTTATATTAGTATACTTCTTTGGAATTTAAAATTTTTTAATTTTGTGTAGGTGCTCTTTCCATGCGGTTCTATATACCAGGGCTTCGAACCGGAACTGAACCGAAAACCGAAAACCGGAAAAAACCGTTATTTTTGTCGGAACGAAAACCGGAAATGAACCGAAAAAAATATATCGGTTTATTACGATTCGGTACATGTTCAACAAACTCGCGCGTTTTGTTTATATATCTTTCGTTTAATAAATTATATTATCATCATATGTTATGTACTTCTATTTCCAATTATTATACCCTATTATACCAAATAAAAACATTTAAAAAAATAAAAAGTAATTACTCGGAGCTGTGCCGAAAACCGAAAACCGAAAAAAAAACGTTATTTTTTTCGGAACGAAAACCGGAACCGAACCGATATATATTTTTTTAATTGAACCGGAACGAAAACCGAAACGAAAAAAATTACGGTTCGAAGCCCTACTATACCAGGTGTAACTGAAATCAGGCTCACCCCCTTTTTTTTCTTTAGTTTTGAATTTAGACAAATGAAATTTTAGACATGTAACATTTGCAAAAAACTGGATTATTTGAACATAGGTACTTTTGTTTCACTTCCGGTTTCGCCGGAAATGGCCATAACTTGGTTATTTTAAAGGGAACACCCTGTATATTTTTACATTATTGGAAAGAGGAAACGATTTTGGATACAACTGTACCATTTTGGGTAATTTTTATAACCTCAAATGATTTTTTGAGAAAAATTAAATTTTTTATTAACTGTGCCATGACCTGCATAAATTAAATTTTATTATGTCAAAAAGTGTCAGAAAAACGATTTTGTGAATTTTAATTGACATTTGGGCTGCTTTAATAGACCTTAAAGGTTGCGAAATTGGTTTTTTGACAAAAAATCAATTTTTTTAAATGGAACGATAGTGGCGCATGCGGTTATTTAAATAGAGTATTTTCTGGTGAATTCAACAATACCAATAACTTTGTATTTTTATAGGAGCAGCCAATAAAAATTTCAAATTATTGTAAGATTTTGGTAAGATATCCTAATAATCATAGTTGACTATGCCAATTGGCAACAAAACAAATGCTTTTTTTGTGTTTTTTTTACAAAACCGTTTTTCGGACACTTGTTGGCAAAATAAAATTTAATTCATGCGTTAATTTATGCGGGTCACGGCACACTTAATAAAAAATTTAATTTTGGCAAAAAATTATTTGAGGTTATAAAAATTAACCAAAATGGTACAGTTGTATCCAAAATCGTTTCCTCTTTCCAAAAATGTAAAAATATACAGGGTGTTCCATTTAAAATAACAAAGGTATGGCCATTTCCGGCGAAACCGGAAGTGAAACAAAAGTGTACCCATGTTTAAATAATCCAGTTTTTTGCAAATGTTACATGTCTAAAATTTCATTTGTCTAAATTCAAAACTAAAGAAAAAACAGGGGGTGAGCCTGATTTCAGTTACACCCGGTATATACTATTATTTTTTCGTTTGTATTTGTCAAGCTCTTCAGGTATTTTTCTTTTATAGTGCAATGTGGCAGCCCAGAAATTTAAATTTAAAATCACCAACCTTAAACTGATTCAGGTTATTGGTCGTTTTCATAAATATGTTAACGCTAAAACAAATAATTTAGCGTTTACTTACTTTTATTGTCGTTCGAATACACATTTTGTCGTTATACATAATATTTTTCATCCATTTTATTTTTCTGTCGCTAAAAATGCTAATTTTGTTATTAATTATGTCAATTTCAATTGGCTAAAAATTAGCGTTCCCTATTATTTATGCTAAAAAAACAGTTAAGAGTTTTACTATACTGGTAGTAAGTATATTTAAAAGTGGAGAACATAGGGATCTTGGAAACCGTTAGAGATAAGAAGATGGTTATACAGGGTGACTTGTGGGAAAGGACGTTTTTTGAATGAACAGAACTCGGTTGATTTTCAAGTTTTTTGTTTGTTTTTTTTTTGCAAAGTGAAGAATAACATCTGCCATTTGATATAACAAAGTCAAGTATCCTCTTGAACGAAAAGTTGTTTGTTTTTTGTTTGTTTTTATTCAAGTATACAAATGAATGAACAGAACTCGGTTGATTTTCAAGAAAAAGCAAACTTATTTATTACAAATTGAGGAACAACATATGCTATTTGATTTACCATAATTATTTAATTATGGAAAATTATATCCATCAGGTGGCGGCCACCCTCCTGAATGCAAGTTTCAAGTCTCTGCCTGAAGTCATTCATGACTCGGCCTAGCAGCTGTGCGTCAATTAAATGCGTCTCTTCTGTAATGGCATCTTTCCTCCCTTAGTGTACGCGGTTTGTGGGCAAAAAGAAGTTCTTTTAAGTGCCCCCAAAACAAAAAGTCGCAGGAAAATAAGTCTGGTGATCTTGGGGGCCACGGCAAATCACCGAAACGCGAAATGACGCGGCCAGGGAACGTGTTTCTAACAACTTCCATGGATGCGTTTGCAGTATATGCTTTTCGTTCAAGAGGATACTTGACTTTGTTATAGCAAATGGCAGATGTTATTCTTCTTTTTGCAAAAAAATAGATCAATAGGTAAATGTTTGAAATAATGTGTAGATATACAAGGTATCTCGATTAACACTCCAGTGCTCGCGCGGGATACTATAGTATCCCAGTGATGTATTTCTGCAAATTTTTGTCAAACGGCACAATATTATGCCTTCGTCATTTCAGTACCTTTTCATCTTACTTTGTAGGCTTAGTTAGGCTTATTGCTTATCAGTGACGTGCTATAAAAGCTGACAACTTAAAAAAATTACGCTTGTGATACCTGAGTATCCAGCGCGATTACTCACGTGATTTTTATTTTTATAGCTCGAGTTTTGTTCGTAAGGTATTTTTCATGTTATTTTTGTTTTTACTATTACATTAATGCTTCCTTATTTGTATAATTGATTGTTATTGATAATTTGAAATTTTTAAAATAATATCTTCCGATTTGAACATTTTAAATTCCTATGTATGTATTTTTTTTGGTTTGCAAATTATATATTAATTTTCGTGAAACTCAGACAATGTCCCAAAGTAAAAATCCAGAGCAGTGGTGTAAGTAGTTAGAGGAAATTGAAGAGAACGAAGAATATATTGAAGACAGTGAAGATGAAGAACCCGAAGGTGATTTGGAAGACTATGAATACGGAGGAGAAAATCTTAGCGAACATGAATCGGACACAGAGCAAGACATCAATTCTGGTAGCGATAGCGATTCATACAATGTAGATACACAAAGATAACTTTACTCACTGAAGAAAGAATGTTTTCAAAAAAATAAAAGAACAGCTGCACGTAATATAATCGCTGAATTGCCAGAAAGTGAGGCGAAAAATGCGACTACCTATTTAGAAAATTGCAATAAACATTAACGCTACTTTTTTTTGTAATGCATTTCTGTCATAATTGTAATGTTCATGTTATATATTACAAACAATCAAAAATAATTTTTTAAAAGTCGTTAAAAACTATTATTGCGAGTGAGATACCATAGTATCCCACGCGATCACTAACGTAACAAAAGTGAGCGCGAGCAACGGAGTGTTAAAATCGTTTTATAGGGTAAAATATATCGGTTATTAACGAGTTTATAAAAATAAAAATTAATTTTAATGACTTAAATTTGGAAAAGAAATATTACTGTGAAAACGGAAATGAAATATCTGGATTCGTTTCCGAGATATAACCCAAAGATAAAATCTAGATGTTGTTAAACACGCTCCTGCACTTCGCAGTATTCCCAGTTAGTCTGTTAGATCAAATTTCACGGTTTGGTCGTTTGTGTTTGTGGTCTTTCATTACAAAATTTTTCAAGAAACCATCAATAGTATTATAGTAAAAAGAAGCGTAATTAAAATTGTAAGCGTTTGTGAACTATTATCATTAAATATTATGATGCACCTAAAAATGTTAAGATCCTTTAAAACGTATTTTGTATGAGGTGTTAAATTATGATCCTTAATAACTTCCAATAAAAGTGTAGGTGTTCTGGTTGTTCAGCGTTGGATAAAATAATTTACGTTTAATGATATATTTGCCTACGATAAAGTTAGTGATTGTAGTTTGCCGTTAACTTTCATTAAAGTGGTTCGTATATTAATACCTGTTGGACGATAAGCCGATGACAGGGGGTCAGGTGATTGTTTATCGGCTCCCGGGCGGGTGGAACTTTCTGAGAGACTTGGGGCAATATTGATCGGTTTATGCTTCTCAAGACCGCAGACCGCGCGGTCACCTGCACGTATATTATTGCTGCCATGATTTATGGTCGCTATTAAGGACATATCGAAGGCCGTTCTACCGTGTCCCATGCGATGATACCGGCATGTCTTCGCCGCTACCCGTATTCATGTTCTTCCATGTCACCACACATAACCTTCCCAAACCACAAATCCGATACTGCCTATCGCGCGGGTCTTCTTTATAGCGGTGCCGTATTGTCAATCTCTGCTTTCAAAGGAAGCGTGTTGTACTACATCAGTATTCGAATCTTAAGGAATCTTTCTTTCATCCTGGATAAAATACGCGTTCACTACAGTTCACCGCACAGAATTTTAACAATTTGTTTTCGCCGTATCGACACGCGCACTTTTATCAATGTTTAAACTTACTAACTACAAATTAAACTGTACATTGTTGACAATATAAGCGTCCATCATTTTAAATTACAACCAATATTTCACAAAAACAAATAATAACATAAATTTGAAATGGGTAATTAAAGATGTATCAACTAATTAAACACTAAAATACGGTGCACACGAACTGCAAATATTCTTATAACATCATCAACAATTGCTTAATCCTCCACACTAATTATTGCATAATAGTATACTTTACAACAAGAGATGAAAGTCCAGTTTTTTTCGTGAGGTGAGATTTATTCACGAGCCACGAAGTGGCGGGTGAGCAAATCTCACGAACGAAAAAAACTGATTTCATCTCGAGTCGTAAATGCTATTTTTTTCTACGAATTTAAAATTATATTATAGAACTAAAGTTAATGTAAACAAACTAAATGACAATTATCTATATACAGGGTGTCCCCGTTATCACCGCGAATATTTTAAGTGGTGATAGAGGACCTTTTTCTAAGAAAAAATTTCAAGTAAAATTTTTTCCTAAAATCAAATGCTAAGCTGATATCAACACTTACTTGATTTTTTTACACTTCTGCATTTATAAGACTCTGTAGCCGAAAATATCAATTTTATCGTAAAATCCCTCAAAGATTTTTAATAGAGTATGAAATTCTCTACAAAATTAATTCTATTTATTTTTTGTCTACAGGCAATGGTTTGAGAGTTATAAAGCAGTTCGTACAAAAAAATGTAAAAAATTTACAAAATTTTATTGTTTCTTAGACTTTGCAACCGCTGTATCTTTAAAACGAAAGGTTGTACAAAAAAACCGACGGCCTATTGCGGATAGCAAATTTTATGGGCTACAACTTTGGTCAAGTAAAATTTTTTGAAAATCAAACCGATTTTCCGGAAAAGCTGAAAATAAGGAATAGAGTGCAAAAACAAAATTTCCTACAAATATTGTTTTGTATTTAAAAATGCTTTTAAAGTGAGTGCGATTACGTAATTGAATGATGGAGGTCATTTTGAACACTTATTGAAGTAATTTTGTGGTTAGGTACATGTTAATTTTATTGCGTCCAAATGGATTTGCATTGTTTTGCATTTTATCGTTTTCGAAAAACAAAAACTCCCGGTAATTATGATATTTTGTATTTAAAAATGCCATAGCATCGGCAACATTCATAAAATTTTGTATCTCATCAATTTCAAAGCTTTTTATGAAGTTTGAAATTCTTCAGAAAACCACCCCTTATCATTTTTTTAAGGAGCTAACGAACAAATTGAACAAATAATTGTAAAATTGCATATAAATAAGTTATGTAAATTTTTAAAAACGCCGCATCTTTTTAACGAAACGTCGTAGAGCAAAACAGATGCCTATTGCGGATAAGGCATTTAACGAACTACAACTTCGGTAAATATGTTGTTCAATAAAACTAAATGTATCATAGAAATGTTTATAATAGTGAAAAGGTGAAAAAAAAAACGATAAAATGCAAAACAATGCAAATCCATCTGGACGCAATAAAATTAACATGTACCTAACCACAAAATTACTTCAATAAGTGTTCAAAATGACCTCCATCATTTTCAATCAGGTAATCGCACTCTCTTTAAAAGCATTTTTAAATACAAAACAATATTAGTTTTTGCACTCTATTCCTTATTTTCAGCTTTTCCGGAAAATCGGTTTGATTTTCAAAAAATTTCACTAGACCAAAGTTGTAGCCCATAAAATTTGCTATCCGCAATGGGCCGTCGGTTTTTTTGTACAACCTTTCGTTTTAAAGATACAGCGGTTGCAAAGTCTAAGAAACAATAAAATTTAGTAAATTTTTTACATTTTTTTGTACAAACTGCTTTATAACTCTCAAATCATTGCCTGTAGTCAAAAAATAAATAAAACTAATTTTGTAGAGAATTTCATGCTCTATTAAAAAGCTTTGAGGTATTTTACGATAAAATTGATATTTTTGGCTACAGAATCTTATAAATGCAGAAGTGTAAAAAAATCAAGTAAGTGTTGATATCAGCTTAGCATTTGATTTTAGGAAAAAATTTTACTTGAAATTTTTTCTTCGAAAAAGGTTCTCCATCACCACTTAAAATATTCGCGGTGATAACGGGGACACCCTGTATATATAAAAGAGCTTGTTTGTTTGATTGTGTGTTTGTTTGTTCGCTATAGAATACTAGGTCCGTTGACCGATCGGGACCAAATTTTGCACAGTTTGCTGTATCATCGGCGAAGTTGGTCAATCTGATGTGCATAAAACGTACAGGAGGGGACCAAGTTTGCTTGCTTATAGCACTCCAGATTATTAAATAGGAAAGCGGGTGAAAGTGTTTTCCTTAATTTTTGTTAAAAATTCTCTTTGGTTCAGAAATGATTTCAATAAATTAAAGCACTTGTGTTGGGAATTTGTCTGATCTTAAATAGAAGACCTAAATGCCAGACCTTATTAAAATCCTGACTAAGTACCAAACAAATTTTATTCAAAACATTTTTCCCTAAAGTGGATATTTACTGAGATATATAGCATATTCCATACCTTTTGGACACACTGTTTAATTATTATAATAATAAAAGCTCGCATTGTTTTGTGAGTATTAAATTAAAGATGGAGTTTCTGTGAAATTGGTTCTGTTAGTGTGAATTTAAGGCGGTTTAATGTAATGCTCATAATAAAATAATATTTTATCGTCTACAGGGTGTCCCAGTTATCGTGGACAGCATGGGGAACTCGCAAGCGACACGAGATACAGAATTGGTTAAACGAGTCAAAATGATGTGTAATTTAAAAAAATTAATACTTTTGGCGCTATTCCTAAACAACAACAAAATTACGTTTTCCATTTTTGCTAATTACTTGCTTATTTGAAACCATACTCAAAATCTTTTTCAACATTAATATAACACTTTTTTGCGTACATTTAAAACTTGTTACTAAATTTTCCCTACCTCTATTTGTTTGTGTTATTTCAGCATCAACTTTATTGTTTTAAATACCGGTTGTAGTTAGCTGTGACAGCATTAAAAAGAGATTTTTCTTCTCGTTTCATTGATGTATGGGTTGTTAGGTTTATCTTTAAAAATAAGCAAGTTTTAACAATATTATTGTACTCATTAAGTTTAATCAAAGTGGTCATTGAAAAACAAAACAAAACATCAGATCAATAAATTGGCTGGACTAATTCAATACAAAATGAGTTAAATAATTTAAGATATTTTTCACTTTTCATAATAATTTATGATTTTTCATATAGGGGTGAGACAGTCAAACTGAATCACCCTGTATACATATATCAACAACGCTTATTGGTTTGTTTTTTTAACACTGGCTTATTCTGTGTTGCTAATTTTGTAAGAAAGGAATCCGTGCCATTATAAAATAACGATATCTTTAAATTGCACAATAAAACTCACTACCCTAAACTGTGTGTACCATGTTTAAACTGCCTTTTGCTGGTCTTGCTTGCAATAAAACGCCATTTTGCCTGCAACAATTACACTTGGCGTTCACTTGAACAATCGTTTATTATTCTGGTGCGGTTTCATAACGATTATTTACTGTGCTAAACCCACGCTTGATTGGAATTTGGCTGTGTGCCTTCACTCATCCGCTTTTCGACTCTTAACAACTTCGCGTTTTCTGACCACTGGTATTACCCTTGAGAAGACAAATATTAGCTCTGACCTCGTCTATTCTCTGAGACGGAAAAATAAACAAATTGTACAACAAACCATAACTCGATTTCGAAATCCCAAAGAGACAGTAAACGTGTTTACATCGTCTTTCTTTCAAAAAAAAAATCCATCACAAAAAACAATTTAAAATGTAAATCTGTACTAAGCGAGTTGTAATGTGAAAACGAAATATGTCAACATAATTTTACTGCTGTAAGCGCATTTGCACGTTTTGTGATTTATTATGTTATAAATTAAGGAAATTGCAGAGGATGGCACAAACGGAATAAACTAGAATATAGACGCATTACTCTATTAGCAAAACTGAACCGAGTGTACATGCAATTTAACGTGATAATGCGAACACGAAATAAGCTCCTGATATCATTTTGTAAAATGTATGATAATTTAAATTGGGGCGAAAGTAATAATTGTGTAAGTAACAAGTTGTAGTAGCTTTTTTTTTTAGCGCTACCTTCGTGTAGCAGTTTATTATATTGCACGTAACGCCAAACCAGTTACGCCAAATGTTCCCCACAGAGGAGCGTTAGGTCGAACATCGTCTTTATCTTTGTTAAGGTTACCCACCATGGCTTAACGACCAAAGTTTTTTGTTTACGCAAGATAAAATAAATGTATATAAATAAAACGCACATAAAAATATCCATATAATTCGGCCAGATTAGGTACTACAACATTCAGGAATTATAAAACAAAATTGGTAATAAAACAAACTGCAGCAATGAATATACAGTGTGTCTAAAAAGTAATGTCTTATATTAAAGATTTTTTGCTTTAAGCCCAATTTAAAATTTAGTCTAATTTTTAATTAACTTCCCATAATTTGTTACAGTGGCGTGCGGAGTGTGCTACCATAGGGGAGACTAATAAAGCCGATTACCTTTTTTTTTAGGTTACAACTCTTTCATCATTGGGGGTTTAATAAACGGTCAAAAAAACCGACGATTTTACATACTCATTTATATTTTTCTTTCCTTACAAGTTTTCGTCACTACATTTTTGATAAATTCTCCTTAATCTGTGCGCAAAAATAAGTTGCAAGCTACATCTAAATCACTTTCGAAACAATCGTATCCTCGTTACAATGTCGTTCCCAGGTTTATAAACCGCGTCTTCTTTGATTACGTGACGTTTCGACCATACTGTCTTGATCTTTATCAAACGACTGATTTGATAGATTTGTTGTTAGGTTTATATATGCGGTTGTATATCAAAAATACTCCAGAAACACAACATCAAAACAGTCTTTGAAGCTTCAGTGACGCTCTACAATAAACTAAGAAGAATCCTACTCTTGTGGAAAAGTGTACGTAGGACAGACTGGCAGAAGCATACGAACGCGCCTCAAGGAGCATGAAGGCCAAACAAAAAGACAACAAGAAGAAAAATCGGCCGTAGCAGAACATGCCCAGGACCGTACTGTTTGACGAAACCAAATTACTGGTCCGCACCAAGCACTTCTGGCCGAGACTATACGGAGAATCTATGATATTCATCAAGGACCCCAACAACTGCAATAGCGATACAGGCTTGCAACTACCAAACATCTGGAAACCGGTCATCATGAAATCGCTGAGGCGAAACGAATTCATCAAGCGGAACGCCACGCCTCTACAGCCGGATATATAAACCTAACAACAAATCTACCAAATGAGTCGTTTGATAAAGACCAAGACCAAGTATGGTCGAAACGTCACGTAATCAAAGAAGACGCGGTTCCAACCCCGGGAACCATGATTCTGATATGTACAATGGCCGCGAAAGTCTAAAGAATAAAATATCGCATCCTCGTCCATTAAGCATAGGTTGAAAAGTGGTGTTTAACACGTCGGAAAAAGAGACTGGGTCCCTGGCGCCACACTACAAAACCATAAAAATGTTAACCATGCCAATTTTTTAGCACATCTATGCAAGGTGACACAGCTTAACCTTTAACTAGTCGCGTGTACTGTGTATACATAACTACTCGCATGGCGCCTCGGAGGCACCATTGGGGTTTTATAACAATATTTTTGACTTAAAATCTTAAAAATGTGTTAAACTGCTTTATTCATGAAATATAAGCTAAATCTTAAAAAGAATAACAATGACTAAATAAATTATAAGATATAAAAAATATATATCTGTATATAGAACATAACTGTAAAAACAGTTTTTTTTTTTTTTAATACGAATCAAACATTGGATGCAAAGCATTCACTGCACAATTGTATTGTATGCTCCGAACAAATATTTTTATGGCATTGCGAACAAATTTGTTGCGAATGTCGATTTTTAGCCCTAGGGCATAAATGATAGCGTTCATGCCGAGTAGCACATAATTGCATTTTACGGACTGTAAAATAGAGAAATATGAATAATACTATATAATTCGTATTCCTAAAAGTACAATTGAGGAATACATAAACAGATATTAGTGACAAAAAAATTATTAAAAATGTAACAACGATTTAAAAAACGCTTGGCGCCTCTGCGGCGCCGTGCGACTACTTAAAGGTTAAATGTGACAAAATAATTTAAGACATCAACGATTACGACGCTTCTTAAACGTTTCAATACTATATTTATTATCTATAAGTAAAAACAAATATACTTTTTGGGCAAATGTCTTTTATAAATTCAGAAAAAAATTATTTGTGTTATTTAATAATAACATTTTACACAACTTTTTTTCTAGACATAGTTAACAAGTTTTTATTTATGACAAATTTTACTTTGCTCAACGAGTTATACAATATGGCCTTAAGTGAAAAACAGTTGCAACGAAAATTAGTATTAACAAATTTAAAATAATAATTTTTAGTGATTTTCATCTCTTGGAAGTGTCAAACGCCATAAAATAAAAAGTTGCCCCTTAGACAAGTCTTAGGATGATCCTAAATTCCAGTCACCACTAAAAATATACACAAAATATTTTTTACCGTTTAACTGACAAATTAATTAATCATAGTTGTCATCAAAAATTGACATTTATTGGAAAGGGCGTATCTCTTAAACCGTTGGGGATATCCAAGTTCTGTTTGTTCCAAAAACTTTGTTAATATTCTATTACAACTTTGTCTTGATATAGTAGTGGCGTATTTATAAAAATAAAAAAAGTTCTCCCATGTGACATTTTACGCTGCACGCGCTTTTCAAAACTTACAAGGTCGCAATTTAACCTTATTTGACAGAGTTATCAAATCTCGTGAGGCATAATTTTTCACATGGGGCAATTTAGCCAATCGAAGAAAATAATTTATTCAAAAAATTGCCAAAATGTGATAATAAATAGAAAAGTTACTACGTTTTACGTATAAAAAAAATTAAAAACGCATATTTTAAGAAGTTTATAAAATTACATTGTTGTTTTGGCAACACTTGCACTACTTCGAGCATCTGAAATTAGGTTCCGGAGGATGATTCCAATATTGGAACTCTCAGTTTAAGATGCATATTGTTAGGGTGCATGAAAAACCAGAGGTTTTGGTGACCAGTTTGGGCACATAACACCCTTGACGAACTAAGCTCGTCATTAACAGTTAAGCTTTTCGGTGCTCTGGACGAGTATACTCGCCAAAATTTTACGCGGCTCAAGGTGCTCTAGGTCTAGACTCAATATGACTTAACTCGCCAGAACGTTACCGCATTTGAAAGTTAGGCGTACTGCAGGCACAGAAAAGCTACAAGCATTACACACCGAAAAGGTTAAGTAGATATTGAAGTTATTCAAAATTCTTCGTTACTTTTTATTTTTCTAATAAACACCATCAATTGTATAAGGTAACATTTAACTCTTTCAGTGACGCCAACTTCATACAAAACGCTAATGTAGTTATGTGGTAAAGAAGTGTGTATCTAGCTGTAGTTTCAATGTCATAAACGCACCTGACACGTTTCTTTGACACAACATAACCATTACTACAAACATTTATCTCTAGGTCTGTAATGTTAACCTCTGAAATATGTCGCAATAAGAGTAAAAGTTTCTTAATGAGAACTGCGTTTGTGCAGTTTTATAGTAAGGTTTTAGTTTTTGAACATGTTCGTCAAATAAGTGGACAAAGTTTAAAATTAAAAAACAAATGGAATATAACATTTTAAAATCTACTACTTTAATAATTATTGTTTTCTTATACAGTGTGTCCAAAAAGTAACGTAACGGATCAATATCTCGTCTCGTGACAACTTTACAAAAAAAAGTTTTATACAAAAGTTGTTTGTGGTAATTTACTACATAACCTTACATTATTTTTAACTAGACACAGTGTTTTGTTTTTGCGCACCGATACGTCACTATGTTTTTTTAAATGGAACACCCAGTATATTTTATGATTTTTAGATGTAAAATTGAATTCTCTTTCAAAAACATATAGGTTTTACGTATCTAAATTCAGTCGTTTTTGAGTTATTTAAGTTTTTATGAAAATTTTGACAGAAACAGGAGTCTAAAAAAATTATGATATTTCACAACTTGGCTATGTCAGAACAAATTCCTTTGAAACTTTGTTCTACAATAGTGTCATAGTGATTGCTGACTAGTTAAAATTTTAAAATAATACACAGGGTGTTTTTTATGCTGGGTCCAATTGGGTAAACTTCAAACACGGTTAAATCAATTATTTTAAATTGAACGCCCTATATATTTTTACATATTATTCTAGAAAATTTTATTATCTTTAAAATTTGTTAAAGGTCTATAATGTCTAAAATTGATATTTCTCGAGTTATTGCGGTTTTCATGTTAATTAATGGCTACAAACAAAATATTTAATAGAAATTAATTAGTCGGCTTTGGAAATATCTCGATAATTTGATTTAAATATCAAATAACGTTCTATTTTCATCTTTAAGCTATATGTTTACCTGATTATAAATTAGTTTAAAAGAAAACAATAAAATCAAAAAAGCCCAGTTTTCATTTTAGTAAAGTGAATCCAAAGTTTGTTTGTTTCACAATTAAATTTTTCATTAAGTGTTGAATTCGTCAGAAAATACTCTATTTAAATAACCGCATGAGCCACTATCGTTCTATTTAAAAAAAATGACCTATTGTGAAAAAAACAATTTTGCAACCTTTAAAGTCTATCTAAGTAACCCAAATGTCAATTAAAATTAACAAAAACGTTTTTCGGACACTTCTTGACGTGGATTATAAAATTCAATTTATGCAGGTCACGGCACACTTAACGAAAAATTTAATTTTTGTCCAAAAATGATAATAAAAATTAACTAAAATGGTGCAATTCTATTCAAAATTGCTTCCTCTTTGCAAAAATGTAAAAATCTACAGGGTGTTTCATTTGAAATAACAAAGTTAGGGTCATTTCCTGCGAAACCGGAAGTGAAACAAAAGAGCCCGTATGTTCAGAAAATCCGGTTTTTTGCACATATAACATGTTTAACATTTCGTTCGCCTAAAATTAAAACTAAAGAAAAAAGGGGGTGAGCATGATTTCAGTTACACCCGGTATAAAAATATAGAGAGAGTGTTATTTAAAAGATAATAAGAGATTGAATTTTAAATACAAATAAATCAGAAATAATATGCCTAAAATAATTAAAAACTTAATACCTTTGATGATTATCTTTGTTTAACAAAATTTACAGCTAAAATAAAATAACTAGGTATACTCTAAGTATCCAAATGTTTAATTATTAAAATAACTTTTTAGCTTTGCATTAAAAATTTGTTGCAAAATAATAATTGTAGCCCTGAAGAACTTGGGATTATATACCTAACGAAACTTGTAGGTATAATAGTGAAATAAATTGACCTAAATAATAGCCTGTGTAAACCAGAAAAACAAACTATCGTTTGTGATAACTACTAAACTTCATAATTAATAACACCATGTATTCATATTTTCTTAAGAAATACACAATCATTACAAAAAAAATTGTTTATATAATTGTATGTCTTCGATTTCGTTTTAAAACTTACAAAAATACAGAGAGCGTGTATGAACTTCAGCGCTAAATAAATAAAAACTATAATTGACGTAACGTCTCTGTCAAGAAAAACTCATATTTAAAATCCCGTAAAGGTTTTATGACGAAAGCGGTGGAAACAACTCCTTCGTAAATATTGAAACAATTGTTTTGAACGGCTCAGACCCTTTAGATTTCGATCCCTTTTCAACAAGTGTCTCTAAATTTAAGATGACTCTTCTTGAATACGAAATTTGCCTACACGTGAATTTTTATGTATGTACTAGTACCTACGCATAAAAATCGAGAAAAGTTCAGGTGTCTTTAAAATTCGATTTTTTTTTGTGTATTCAACTATGTTATAATATTTAAAACTGCATTATAAATTATTTAATCAATAAAATTAGGTTGAAGGTTTTGTATGCCTATATACCGGGTGATTCAGTTTGACTGTCGCACCCCTATAACTCTGTAAGTATTGAAAATCGTGTCCGGAACATTCTTCGCCCACAATTCTTCGCCCACAGTTCTTCGCCCACAATTCTTCGCCTCCACAATTCTTCGCCCACAATTCTTCGCCCACAATTCTTCGCCTACACAATTCTTCGCCGCCACAATTCTTCGCCGCCACAATTTTTCGCCGCATACAAGCATATCACAAATTTTGTTTGTAAATGTTATTATTTTTATTTATAACGTAATTTTTACAGATTATTTTACATTAGGCTAGGTCAGGTCAGGGTAGGTTAGGTTAATTTAATAAATTTTTATTTATACTATAATAACAAACAACGTTAAAAATCACAACATACGCTATTTATGTAGCAATTTTTAAACTTAATATTAAAAGACGAAGTATTAATATACAAGAGACAACTTTAGGCTAATGGCGTAATGGCTAATATAAAATAATCTGTAAAAATTACGTTATAAATAAAAACAATCACATTTACAAACAAAATTTGTGATATGCTTGTATGCGGCGAAAAATTGTGGCGGCGAAGAATTGTGGAGGCGAAGAATTGTGGAGGCGAAGAATTGTGTAGGCGAAGAATTGTGTAGGCGAAGAAATGTGGGCAAAGAATTGTGGAGGCGAAGAATTGTGGGCGAAGAATTGTGGGCGAAGAACTGTGGGCGAAGAATTGTGGGCGAAGAATGTTTCTAGACCCATTGAAAATAACCCCAACAAACCTTATATATTTTAAATCGGCGAGAAATTCTCTATTAAGTGATGTGTTTTTGTTACCTCTACGATGACGTATGTCAAATCCGTGATAGGCAACTGTTTTTTTTTTTTAAATTACATAGTATACATGTTTTTGTTGATTCGGATAGAGAACTTAATTCTGAATCCGACCATGTACTCAAAAAGTAGGCATACATAAGAAAATTTTCGAGAAAAATCAGTTCAAAGTTTATTCAAATCATAGCAAACAGTCTATTTAACATAACAAAAAACAATTAAATCTTAAAAATTATACGGTATCTATCAATGGAAATGTATTAAAAATTAATTTTTAATAAAAATAAAAACAGATAAATAAACGCCGACACAAAAAATTAGATTTTAATGCCACTGCTGATTTTTTTCGAAATTTTTGTAATGTATGCCTACTTTTGGAGTACATGGTCGGATTCAGAAAAAAATTCTCTATCCGAATCAACAAAAAATTGTATACTATGTAATTTAAAAAAAAAAAACAGTTGCCCATCGCGGATTTGACATATGTCATCGTAGATGTAACAAAAACACATCACTTAATAGAGAATTTCTCGCCGATTTCAAAAATATAGGGTTTGTTGGGGTTATTCTCAATACTTACAAAGTTATAGGGGTACGACAGTCAAACTGAATCACCCGGTATACTTGTTAGTAAGTTAAATTGTTAAAATTATAAATGCATTCTAAAAAATCTATAAAAAATTTAAACATATGCTCTGATAGGGATATTGTCAAAGTAGTTGCATTGGTATCTCTAATTTATTAAAAGACCTCAACTGTTTTTGTGGTTATTTCGTATCTAAATACTGAATTTAATGACGCCTTAAGTGGAAGTGTGCCTAATATCGCATCCATTTTGAAAAATTGAATGGTACAAGTGCCAATCTTTGAAAAAAATGAAAACAATAATGGTTTTGAATTGTGAAGACAATGTACTTAGAGGTGGCTAGATTGTTTCTTTTATTGGTATTTACGAAATAACTTTTTTCTAAAATTAAAAAAAGGTTTCGTGTGCGATTTTAGGACGACTAGTAAGTCTTATACCGTACACCTGCTTTTTTTATTTATAAATGTTCCGAACAAGGTATTTATAGACGATATTTACGTGAAATCCATCAGTAATTATAAAACAGCTTTAAACTGATAAACACATTTTAAAGAGACGAAATAAAAAAAAAAAATTTATTAAGTATATAAAGATCCACAAAAAAGAAAAGTTGCTACCCTTCTAAACGAAAAGCACAAATAAAATGCTTGTAGTCTTTTTCACCGAAACACTCTTCATGACACTAACTACGACATTTTATGCAATATTTTAAGACGGTATCACAGCAATAAATATGTATTTATTTTTTTTAAGTACACTAGAACACAATGAACATATTTACAAATTTACAAATTAAAATTAAAATATAATTATTTTGCCACTTCAAATAACGACTGCTCACTTTTCTAAACAAATTATAAATAAATTTACTTTACAAATTAGCTAACCCCTAAATAATAAAAATTACCTGTTGGCCTACCAGCTTAGAACAAAGAGTTGAAGGTGTGTCTAATTAATTCTTAGGACATCGTATTATTAAGCAAATGTTAAACTATTTACAGTTACATGTATAAAATTTAAAAATTTCCCTAAATTTACGAACATCCAAGAAAAGTTTCATGTTGAACTAGACAGAGAATATCGAATTAGAATTAAAATATTATTGTTGCCCTAATATCGCACATATTAGGATAATGCAAAGTGGACGATATTAGGCTAACACCATTCAAAGTAAATAATGTTGTGAGAAATATAAATAGTATCTTAAACGATTATTGTAATTACTACTTTGCAATCTACGTTATATGTGGAGTATATGGCACTAATAAAATTGAAATAATACCTTATTAAAATCTAATCGCTGTTTTATGGATGCACTGCCAATATTTCTAAAATGTCAAATCCAAATAATACTCGCCATTACTTTATATGCCGTTGTTCACGATTAAAAACATGGTATTGTAGATTGATGTATTAATAACTACAACTTATCGTAAAAAACACAAGACTGCAGCTACTAGAGAAAAAATCGAGGTGTGCGGTATTGGGCACATCGGCGATAATAAGCTCACTTCCCTTATGCACTAACAGAAGTAAATTGAATAAAGATCAATTTTTTATTTAAAAGTCATAAAATACTGATTTTTTTGTAAAAAAATAATGAAACACAATTAGACAAGTTATAAAATGCCAATTACTACAGCGATCGTGTGTTGTCTAGTAAAATAAAACGATTTTGTGAAAAATAATAAATGTATTTTAAACTTTATTCGCAATATTTTTTTAAACCGCTTTTGTTTTTAATACACTATCGGATTTAGAATTTATATCTTTATCCCTTATCAGAATCTATAAAAAAAAGTATACCATCTAATTAAAAAAAAAATGGTTGACTATCACCAGTCTGACGTATTACATCGTAAAAAAAAAACATTTGAGCGTCATTCGAGGGAAAATTTTGCACGATTTATAAAATGTAACTTAATAGCAATTTTCTATTAAAATAACAAAGTTAGAAGGGTGCGACATAAAACTCTTCTCTATTTGTTGCCGTTTAGTAGATCTTACACACCCCGTATAAATTAAAAAAGAGATTATTCACTTTAACAATTAAATGTGACCTTAATTAATCCATGCAAGAGCGAAGAACGTAAGAAAACAATCAAAGAGTAGTTCACGTATCCATGCATTGCTGCTTGATCTATTTGAAACCATTGACCTAATTACTTCTAACATGTTTCATTCATGATACATCGCCTCTAATTCATACTACAGCAATTTTCATTTTACAATCTTCGCATTTAGATCTAATAAGAATTATTCGCACTCTACTTAATCAAATACTAATCGGTTTTACACTATACACTTCAATGCATATAATTATGTGTTTACGATAAATCCAACCGCGCAAAACGTCAACAATAATATGAAGATTTCTTAGCTCCGTAATATCTAGTAGTCTTGGTAACGCATCACGACATTTTAGTTATACAAATAATTTTTAGTTCGTAAAGCGCAAAAAAACTTATTTACTTCAACTATGTGTTCTGCTATTTAAGAGCGGTCTGAAATCCCTAATGTATTTTGACTTGACGGTAGTTGAATAAGAAACCGGAAAACCCCGGAGTAAGTCTGTAGGGATCCACAATTTATTAGTTTGAATGCATCGGTGGGTTGATGATAAACGACTGTTTAAAGCTGAGTACAGAAAAATGACAAACCGGATACCTCGGCAAAATGAGAGAATAAAAATACTTATAAAACGTTAATATTTACGACTTCATAACGATTACAATTTTGTTTACGACGACTTCTTAATTATAATATTAAAGTTGACAATAAAAAGCTAAAACATTATAATCATACAGTGACAATTGTTTAACACGAACAGTCTTTCGTCTTAAAAGAAATTTTGTGTTGAAAGCAGTATACAAAAAATCTCATCAATGTTTTTAACATCGTAATTATGGAGTTCAGATGTGCGCTTTCAAAAAATGCCCTACATCTACTACTTAAAGCAACTGCATTTTAACTTCAAGTGAAATAATGCTTACCAGGGAAGGTCACGATACGTTGTCGCTATAATTTGATTAAGGCTGTGTTTATTATTGCATTAGGTAAGAACATCAAAACTAAATGTTTTTCAAAGTTATACGTGCCACTGGCCATTTTCTTCGGAAAATTAGGGGAACAACTGAAAAGCTGAATAATAAAAGTAATTTTTGCGATCGCGTTGGCCATGAAACCGTCAGAGACCAAATCAAAATTTTTCTATTTGCCAATGTGCGCATCCTTTGCAAGTAAAATGGTGCATAGTTTTTGAAAAATCTTAAACGGTTCTGGAGAAAAACACGATAAACGAGGCCTTTGTAAAAACGGTTTTCCTAATGTTAAACGCCTATGCAAGTCGCATAGATATAGTTATACCTATAGATATACCACAACTTCTCAAATCATAGCGCTTATACAGGGGTTTCGAATTTGACGTTTTTCTCCAGAACCGTTCAGGATTTTTTCAAAAACTTTGCACCATTTTACTTGCAAAGGATGCGCGCATTGATTAATAGGGAAATTTCGAGTTTGTCTCAGTCCGTTTCATAGCCAACGCGATCGCAAAAATGACCTTTTTATACCAATTTTTCAGTTTTCCCCCTATTTTTCCGAAGGTAATGATGACCAGTGGCACGTATAACTCTGTTAAACATTTAGTTTTGAAGTCCTTGATGCAATAAACACATCCGTAATCAAGTTCTAGCGACAACGTATCGTGACCCTCCCTTGTTAGTTTACGCACTGATTTTTTTGCCATAAGGGATTTCACTGTTTGTGCTTTTGCGGTGCAAAATCTTTCCGTGTTAAGCGTTTTTTGTTTCGTATTAAATGAAAATGAATGTATGAAATTATATAGCATTTTTTCGGGACCAGAATATTATTTCATTTTCATTTTAGCTGATGTTTCATGTTAAGCGTTTTCGTGTTAAATGATTTCCACTTTATATATGCTTTTCATCCATAACCCATTAAAATTGTGCAGACATTTTAAATTGTACAAATTTTAGGCTCCAAAACATGTGGCTCTTCCGTCATCGCGCATTTACGTAAAATTTACTTTGATAAATGAATTTACTCTTTACACAGAGAAAGTGTAAAGCGATAATTCGTAACTGTCGGAATACATTTCACGGTGGGTATTTTGAGGTCAATTGTATAAACATGGAATCTGTGTAGAAGTGTGTAGCTGAATGCCACCATCAAATCAGTATAAATTAGTTGGGTGTTAGACTGTGTACAGCTATGACGTGTGCTTGAAGGCCCAGGGGAGCGAGGGTCCAGCACAGAGCGCCCTGATTGAATTCTGACACTGAGCACAGGAATCTAAGTAATCCCCGGAGACTGACGGTTTGTGGCTTGTGTGCCTTGCTCTAGTTTGACAGTCCCTAGCTTAACCTGCAACCCTGTAACACATCGCCGCTGTGTCTCGCCCTGCTTCATGCTCTCCCACGGGTATACGCTCGATGCGGCATTTTGTACAAGAAACTACCCCATGAAATCGCCCAAGAAACAGTCGATAGCGATAACGTTGACGGTAATTAAATTAAAAAGTATCAGGCAGTGACGGTATAACAAGAGACGGATGTTAATTGATAATGGGGTGACGACGGATAAAGCCACCTCATAAAAACTTGCTGCAACTTAATTTTAAACTTCGTACTTAGATGAAATAATTTTCCAAAGTATTAAAACGGTTGTTACCCAATAAGTGAACCTTTCGTAACAAGGTAGAATTTTATATTTTAAGATTGAAATTTTCCCTTTTTTTAAAGAACCGTAAGTAGGTGTCACTAGTTGACGTGTGTATATAAAACTTTATTTAAGATTAAAATTTAGGTATATTTAATATCAATTACAGTTACAATTGCAATGCTCATCGTTTTTCAACAAAGTCCCTTTACTTTTATATGCACTCGTTCCAGCACTCAACAAACTTGTTGCATATACCTTTTTTTAGTTTTAGTTTAGTTAACCCTGCAGCTACGTACGCAGTACACACCACTTACAAATATTGATATGTGGCAAATCGACGACCACTCAAGGCATATCCGAGTAAACCAATATTCCAATATACCAAACAGATGATGGTTCGAAGGAGTGAGATCTGGTCTACAGTGTGTCCAAAAGGTATGGAATATGCTATATATCTCAGTAAATATCCACTTTAGGGAAAAATGTTTTGGATAAAAGTTGTTTGGTTCTCTATCAAATGAGTATAATATAGGGTTACCCTGCCATTTAAAAACATTCAATTGCTTTTCATTGGGCTTTTAATACATGAAAAAAAAAAATTGTCTTACGATGGAAACCCCCTATATTATACTCATTTGATAGAGAATTGTTTTCTCTTTTCAATGATGGGGTCACCTTAAAAAAGTGTATGCTAAGAGGCCGAAGAATGTCGAAAATTTAAACCATCGTATTAGAGAAATTAATGTCACCTGAAATGTTTGGGAATGTTATAAACGGGTTTAAGAACCGAGTTTATCATTGCTAAGCTGTAAATGGTTCACAGTTTGAACACTTATTGAAAATTTCGTCAAAATTTTTTAGTTCTATGATGTTTTTGTTAGAAATAAATACTAATAAATTAAAATAATTTTTGCGTTTTTCTCAAAAAGTTGCTTAAATAAGGGTACTAAAATTTTGCATCATTGAAAAAATAAAGTTCTCTATGTAATGAGTATAAAATAGTGGTATCTCCTTGCCTTTTAAAAAAATTCAATTGTTTTTCATGGCGCTTTTGTTATTTGAAAAAAAAAGTTAATTTTGTCTTATGATGGAAAACTTAGTACCAAACAACTTTTATTCAAAACATTTTTCCCCAAAGTGGATATTTATTGAGATATATAGCATATTCCACAGTTTGCCGAATGTATACCAGCAAAAATATCAAAAACTAATGCCAACTCAAAAAACCAAAAGCAGTTCTCCATTATTGTAATGTCTAATTCGTTTTGCTGTTTTAAGTTTTACCAGATTTGACAACAACAATTTTTTTTTTAAACAGATGCAAATGTATTTTTATATGTAGGTATATATTTTTTGCACACATAAAGAATACAGTGATCTTGGAAATTAATAGGTAACTACGTAAATTAAAAAAGTTATTACGCACAATATTCTGTCGTACGTCGCTTTGAAATTTCCAAAATTTTACAAAACGTATCTAACGTATGCATTACTTCTAGGTTATGCTCAGTTTTGAGATTATTGAATTTTTATTATAAAATTACGGTATTTGCATCTCCTATATCTGTTTTACTTCATAATATTTTAGAAGTTCTATATAAACCACTTTAACAGAGGTGCTATATCAACTACTTAATAAAAACAAACCTATTTTTATTTATTTATATTTCTTTTAGGTTTCTAGAACTCACAAGTCATTTTTCACGTCGTCTAAGTGGCGTTTTTCTAAAGTCTTTGCCATAAACTCCTACAACCATATAAACGGAATTTAAATAAAAGAAAACAACATTGGTACTGTAGTCTGCAAGTCTGCATTAAACATGGTGTAGGGTTTTTTGAGTATAATAATAGCTCAGAAAACAACTCGGCATAAAGTTCTGTTCCCGCTATGCTGGTACTTATTTTCAAAATTATGATCCAAGTATGTATGGCACAAATGTTATCATCTTTTAACGCTTGTTTAAGAGTTAGGACTTAACTTGTTAAAACTGTAATGACATCAAAAAACTAGCTGTTTAAAGTGCACTAAAGGATTTTCAATTAAAATTTGTCTTTAAAGGATCTATGTATGTATATATTATTGTAAAATGAATTCTATTATAAAATGAATAGGTAACTATGTTTTTTAAACAGATTCTGAATTTATTGAGGATAAAAAGCAGGGACGGAGAATCGGCAGAAAAACTCCCAACTGCCGACTCCTGAGTCGATATTCTTTAAAAGCGACTCCGACTTCCGACTCCGATTTAAAAAAAAAGCGTTTATTTTATAATCCGGGTTTGCGGGATTGTATCCGACACGCGTTATAAGCGATTTCCATTATATTTGGTACTTTACTAAATGTAATATAATACTGTAATCCTGTACTAGGGCTGTTAAATGATAAATGTAAAAGGTGAATTTAAAAATTTATGATAACCATGCAAATTTTAATGTGAAAAATTGGTTATCAAACTTACATATTTTTAATGAATTACATTTCCGCTTATATTCATCGTAAAATGTGGCATATAATACGCATGCTTGATTTAGCCCAAAATTGTATGCATGGTAACATGGATATTTGTTTATAATACGCACCATAACTTTTTATCATTTTATGTTATGAAACTTTTAAACTGAAAGAATAACAACAAACAGAACCTACGCAAGAAATAAACTTTAATGTGACAGAAACTTGACAAAAGTATGTAGTTTATTTTCGATATCAAAAATTGTGCTTAATATACGGGAGATTTTAGGTAATCTTATAAAACGGAAATAATATTAAAATAATATGGACAAGTGAGCCTCCTCCATTACTGCGCTAGTGCGTGCCAATTTAAAAATTTTATCTGCAAAACATCCCTCGTTATACATCGACTTTGTAACTATCAATTTTTTATTTACTGGGATTAATTAAACGCAACAAAATTACTTATTACAAAAAATTAACATTAGAACCATATTTCTACAACACGACCTTAAAAACTTTAAAATATAGGCACTATCGGCTTTTGAAGACTTTCAAATGTCATCACGGAGTAAGATTTGGTTGACTACAGAACTAACCCTACCGTGCATCACACGAATCATGCATTTTATATTCGTGCGCTGTCTATAAACCTTATCCAGTCAAGTATATTCCCAGGTAAAAATTGGACGTTCACAGCAAAACTAGTTTGTATTACTATAATCGTTCCTGTTAAAAAAAAAAGAGCGATTGACATCGGCATTTTGTTTTTGTTTTAAATTTTTTATTCTCTTCCTATCCTCAAAAAAAAAACTAAATCGAAAAAGAGTCGGGGAGTCGGTCGTTTTTCCGACTACCGACATCTCAAAAAAGTTCCGACACCTCGACTTCCGACTCTCGACTTCGACACCAAGTCCCTATCCCTGATTAAAAACAGGTTTTATATTTTTTAGGATTATGTTGTCGTTATTTTTAAGTTCTCTTCATCCGCAATAATACACTTCACCACGTTAACTTTCCATTCCTTAAAAGCTCCCAACTAATTCTCTTTCAGAATATTTGTACAATAATCGTGAATGGTACCACAGTATCAATCTACTTTTCAGACACATACTTTTTTTTTTGTATTTGAGTCCAAAAAATAACCAAACGTTGCCAAGTCAAATGAGTGCCTATGGCAGATGCTCTATTACTGTTATCTTAAAGCTATCATCTATGATGCAGGATAATTCCCTTTCTTAAAACCCAACTAATACAAATGTCGTTTAGTAAAAGACCAAGATAATATGATCAAAACCTAACCAAAGGAGATGCAGTTCCAAATTTGGTAACGAATATGGTAACATGAACAACAACCGCGAAAGCTTGAAGAATAAAATATATACGACTCTCTTGGCGGGTAGGTACATCAAAAGAGAGAATGTAAGTTTTGTTGCCTGAAAACGAGTCAATTATTTTTTATAAACGCAGTTGCTCACGTAGGATTGTATTAACATAAGATGGTCCAATGTTAAAGTTGATGCTGTATTAGCGTATAGGTTACTTAATTTTCATCTTTAATTATCACAACTAGCAATGTTTTAATTAACAGCTGTGGGAAGACATTCTTTTTGTGCTGAACAGAACAGCAGCAAATGGCAGCTAAGAATGTTGCTTGTTCACTAAAACCTATAACTTTTAATCTCTTCGTACTCACAGGCACCTAAACCCTTTTTAAAATCGAATTAAATCATAATTAGAAAATAATCTCGATTCAACTACCTTTTACATATTATACAATTTGAGTTATTTATTAAACTAGTTTTTAACCAAACTAACTCATTGGTATAAAGATGCGAATGCTGTTTATCACGGGCTACTAGTTTATTTTATTCTCAATAAATTCGATTTGTCTCTCAAATACTGAAAGCAAACACTTTTGGATGAAGCTATTTATATTTAATTTTTAATTACAGTTAGTGTGTTTTAATTAAGGTTATTTCATCTTAAACCCCATCCAAAATAGTAATCTAATTTTATAAATATTTAGTAACTATATAACTCGTCGATAAAACTGCCTTTTGCAGTCACTATCTCTCATTTACTTGATCGAATCTAACAATCTTTGGTCTTACCCAATCCGAACAAATTACGATACAAGAAATTTATTCTACTCTGACCTAATCCAACTTGCGTGGAAACAGTCTGCAGATCATCAGTTTGTTTTTCTTTATTTTACTTTTCGATCTTATACTCGCTACTTTACATAAAGTCAATCGTTGTGAAAGGTAACAATATAGTAAGTTTCAGAAACACATCAGTTTCCCAAGTATTTGCAAAAATCGGAATTTCTGTTGAAACAAGTTAAACAGCAAACATCTGGTGTGTCAATAATATTTTTATGTCGACCCACTATATTATTTATACATAAAGCTTGTTCAATCTTCGTTCTAATAATTTATTTACTATAAACAGCAAACAGGTAAAATTCGATTTAAGGGCAATAGCAAACCAGTTTTACAGATACATCTTGGATAAAAGTAAATGTTTTTTCATTGGTTTTATTATGCCGTTGCGTTAACAATTTATAAAACCCACAAAAAAAATATTTTCAGTTTTAAAGCGACATGTTGCATAATGCAGAGCATAATAAACAAACAATATTGCGTAATTATCTCTCCAACCGTTACTATTGATTTAAACCACTTACTTATAATATTGGTATTGGCATTTACTTATTTGTTTGTCTAAACTAAACCATTAACTGTGTTTGTTATTCGCAAATACGGCACAAACTTTTTAAAGATATTTTGAGGTTATTTGATCCACTCAGTGGTTTACACAAGGCATATTCAAGTTGTGAATTTTGTCTGTATCTTTTGTAATTTACAAGGTTATATATACATGGTCTCACCTGTATAATTATACTCAAATGGTTCAATCAAGTAAAGCATATCGCTTGTATCTTCCAAAATATTGAAATACCTAATAATATAAACACATAAGGAACAATACATTTTTTTTTGGTACCTATACTCGATGTTGTTTAATTTTTCACTGTTTTGTTGCTACAGTCAGGGCGGGATATAAGGGTGTGCAGAGTGTGCATTACGGTTTGCGGGGCCGTTTGCAAAAATAAAAAGCAGGCTGGTGACCTAAAAATAAAACACGCACACGACTAGGATCCCGCTAGTATTTCTTCTAAAAAAAATGAGGACGAGGAGCTTTTTTTAGGTCACCAGCCTTTTTTTTACTGATATTTTACTTTAACTCGGCCCTTTATGAAAATATCCGGCCCCGCATTTATTTTCGCACACGGCTCTGCAAACTCTAGGACCGGCTCTGGCTACAGTAGATACACATTTTTCCTATTTTAAAAAGAAGATCCTTTGTCCTGCTAACCTCTTGGATTTTTCTTTAAATGCGCTTTATAAAATGTATAAGGTTATTTCGTGTCTAAAATTATTTTTTTCCTTTTAATCTACATTTTCACAAAAATGTTGAGCAATGAAGCACTGTCACTTTGGTGGTCTGTACCTTTTTAGCGCTTCAATATGAGTAATTAAACGACCCTGTATCTAAATAACCTCCTTAAAAACGAACTGTAAAAAACTTACGTGTTTGGGCGCAGTATACAAAATGCTTATTTTCTAAACTTACTGTAACAACAATAACAACAACAACAACATGTAACCTCCCAACTCTCATGTTGAATAATTGCACCAAAAAGAATGTGCTTGCATCATTTTTAACCCTAGAAGCCCAATCTACGTCATTTTGACGTACACTCCAACACATATTCGCGATCTCTTTCGCATGCTTGCTTAGATCGCCGTGACCATCCGAGCCAACTAGGTACATGCCCAGAGCTAACAGGAGACAGCAGTCTCGCTTTGATAAGTGCCGCCATTTTGTTGTTATTGCAATGTTCACGTCGTTATGACGTATGTTTGGGCTTTGTTAACTTTTGCACTTTTCGAATTTTCTGAATTATATTTGACTTAAGTGATTTATGTTTGATAAGAGTTGATTCGTTTTTCATAAAAAAATATAAATAGTTGATTTTTGTAAACAATTTGTAGTATATAAGAAAAAATTACAAGGATCTCAGTTTTCGTGCCATTTTTTGTATGTTTAATTAAAGTGAACATTTCAGAGTTTAAATAAACACTATTTTTTCTAAATTTCTGTTTTTTTATTTACATAGAAAGTATTTCAAATAAACCATACAAAAAAACTAGTATTTGCAGTAAAGTTTATTTAGATAGAGCTCTTTTATAATTGTACGTCGTTTTGACGTATGATTGGGCTTTATAGCCTCAAAAATATGATTGGGCTTCTAGGGTTAAAGGTTAAAACAACCTCCAACCTCTTATGGTTTCCAATCTTTACTGGTCTTCCAGTCTCCAGCAACTAGACTTCAATGTCTTATGTCTGAGTCGGTTCCTTCTCTTTAAATCCTTCTGGATCTTCCTTTTTTCTGTCTTTCGTGTGGATACCATAAGACTACTTTTGTTGGTATCCGTGCTATAAGCACGTATAACCATAACTGTGTCTTTATTTCGTGGCTATTATAATATTTAACTGTTATAAATTTTCGAATTTTGTCGTTTATTATTCTCTCAGCCTTTTTTTTTTGCTAATCTTCTGCAAAAAGCCATCTCTGTTGATTTCTTTGATGTTTTTCTAAACTATAGTGACTCTGATCCATACGTCGTGATACTCAATACAATCTTACTATATATTTTGTTATTATTTTCTTTGCGTATATTTTTATTCCATAAAACTTCACACCCTTGGCTGCATCGTGCTCTTCTTTCAGCGTCGCACCTTTCGTCTGCTGTTAGCTTCACCCTCTGTTATAGGCACTGTTAACAGTTCTGTATGATTTTTCCATCTTGCAGCGTTAGTTGTTTTTCTGTACAATTTGTAGCCATATACTTAGTTTTATTAATGTTTACTTCGAGGCACAGTATTTGTATTCCTTAAATAGTTTCCAAGTCATATAATCAAGTTTATCGGTGTCTTAGATCATGACCACCTGATGGATTGCAAAGTGCATTGTAGAGATGTTTATATGTAAGTGGTACGTAATACGTATAAATAAATATACCAAAAAGTGCAAAAAATATAGCGAAACTTCTTTTACATTGTATGTTTAAAACAATAAAAGCGTCATGCGGTAGTTTCTGGACACCCTGTATAAAAACCGAAGCAATATGTTACATACCGGGTGTAAATGAAGTGTGGTACACCACCTCTTTTTTCTTTAGTTTTGATTTTAGATTAATAAAGCATTTAGACATATGATATGTGCAAAAAACTGGGTTTTTTGAACACATGCACAAAATTGTTTCACTTCCGGTTTCGCCGGAAATGACCCTAACTTTGTTATTTTAAATGGCACACTATGTATATTTTTACATTTTTGGAAAGAGGAAGCGATTTTGGATACAACTGCACTATATTGGTTAATTTTTATAACCTCAAACATTTTTTGAAACAAAATGTAGTTTTTTATTAAGGGTGCCGTGACCTGCATAAATTGATTTTTATTATGTCAACAATAATTGTCCAAAAAACATTTTTGTAAATTTTAAAAGAAGTTTAGGTTACTTTAATTGGCTTTGAAGGTTGCGGAATCGGTTTTTTGACAAGAAGTCGATGTTTTTAAATTGACCTATGGTGGTACAAGCGGTTATTTACATGGAGCATCTTCTAACGAATCCATCGATACCAATAACTTGTATTTTTATTAAGAGTCTGCTTCAAAAACTTCAAATAATTGTGAAGATTTATTAAGAGATCCTTTTAATCGCAGTAATCTAATTATGTAAAAATGATTTCCAAAACTTTTAGACTTTTTAATTAAATGACTATAGTAGTTAAAAATAAAACAACGATCATTTGTTTTGTTGTAGTTATGCACAGTGTACTGCGATTAACAAGATCTCTTAATAAATCTTCACAATAATTTGAAGTTTTTGAAGCAGACTCTTAATAAAAATACAAGTTATTGGTATCGATGGATTCGTTAGAAGATGCTCCATTTAAATAACCGCTTGTACCACCATAGATCCATTTAAAAACATTGACTATTTGTCAAAAAACCGATTCCGCAAGCTTTAAAGCTGATTAAAGTAACCTAAACGTCATTTAAAATGTACAAAAACGTTGTTTGGACAATAATTGTTTACATAAAAAAAATCAATTTCTGCAGGTCACGGCACCCTTAATAAAAAGCTAAATTTTGTGTCAAATTATATATAAAAATTAACCAACATAGTGCAGTTGTATTCAAAATCGTTTCTTCTTTCCAAAAATGTAAAACTACACAGGGTGTTCCATTTAAAACAACAAAGTTGGGGTCATTTCCGGCGAAACCAGAAGTGAAACAATTGTGTGCATGTGCTCAAAAATCCCGGTTTTTTGCATATATCATATGTCTAAAATTTCATTTATCTAAAATCAAAACTAAAGAAAAAAAGGGAGTGTACCACACGTCATTTACACCCGGTATAGTTACGGTAAATTTGTTTTAGATCAAGTAATGAGATTAATCGTATGTAAATCCTATATTCTACTTCGATTATTTAAATAATTTATCTTTACTCTACCGATAACCAGTTTTACTTCACACTGAAATTATGGTGTACGTAGCTCTTAGTTTCGTGTTTAATTCAACACGAAAATTCTAATAGAACAGATAGTAAGCGTCGATTAACTTTGGGGAGGGTTCAAAAGTAATTACTAGATGATATTATATTTGGGTAAAATCTAGTGGGTATCTGCCTAAAATATATCCACGTATTTAAGTTGTTATAACTGTTTGCGTGTCAGGGAAATTAAAGGAAAATAATTTCGTCCTTAATTATCAGATTAATATCAGAAATTAACAATGCTTAATAATTTCGAAATCTTGATGTCATTCGAAACTAATTAACTTGGCGTTCTAACTGTAGGTAAATAATAATTACGGCCGATATAATCATAAATCACGTAGGCAACGACCGCGCGCACATTTCGATGGTTATTATATGAAAGATGGAGTTAGTCAAACACACAATACGGTCGTTTGGATGTAGGGAAATACAGTTGTGCGTTGAGCGGCTTGAAATTACAATCTGTTGCATTTATCTCCGTGACAAGCAAACGTAACGATCCTGTCGAAACAGAAGCAAGACAAACTCGTAACGTGTTTTCACGCACGGGCTGCTAAGTCTCACGCGCACATCGCACGTATGGATTCTAAGAACAAGCAGGATTTATCAGATCATGTTCCTGTTGCGTGCGATACGCTCAATTATTAAACTTGTAACCCGATTATATCTCACATTCACCCATTGCTGCCGATTTATCCGTTCAGGGATAAATTGATATCTAGTTAGTCCTGTAAAAAAAGTTTTAATATTAAGCTTTTTAAGCGTTCCGTTTCTACCACGAGGTTTATTACCGATTGTAGGCGGGCGAACACTCAAACTTTGCCCAATTATGCAGATTCTGATTTTAAATTCACCGTATATATAAAACAGTAACATGTACCGTAGGCGCAATTCGAATGAAAGCCTTAATTTAACCCTACCCACGGTAAAGTGATATTTAATAATATTACAGTGGTAAAAGAATGCGTTCTTTCGGTAACAATAACAAAATTTTAAACGATTTGTGCGTTTATAACAGATTAAATGGGCGTGTAAAATTATTACGAGACTGATAAAAAGTTATATCAAAAAATCCAAACCAAGAACAAATTTGCGGTATATGTGTAAGTACCTATGATCTGCAAAAAAATATTTAATTTTTGTGGATTTTATAAAGAAAGTAGATAATTTTGCGTGCGGTTGAATTATTAAATTCATCATTAACTCGAAAACATTAGCCTTCAGCTACTTTCATGCGCATAATCCTTAATAACCCAAGGTATTATAAATAGTGTATACCTATGAGGGTATATTCCACTGCCCTTCTTAATAATCTATTTTTACATTTTGGTTTTTATACTTTTTCATGTGGCACTATTGCTATCTCCGTAAATAATGAAAATACAAGGTTGGTCAAATGAAATAAAAGTTAGGTATTAAGGAGTGTATTTTAAACAAGATCTTGTTTTGTTTAAAAATTTCATCGTGATACAACGAAAAAACCTAATTCGATAAATTTTTTACACTAAAATACCTCGGCTATAGTCGCTTATACACAAAAACAAACCTGTAAAAAAATTGCTAGATTTTGTTAGTAAAATTTCTATCTATAATTTACAGTGCGTGATATTTAATAAAACTATATACCTATTTTTAAACAATATAGTCGTAGTAATTGATGAATTAAACACAAAGATTATTTTTTTCTCTTTACAATGATATAATGTTTGATATGTTTATTTAAAAAAATAAGCAAAATAGCTTGAGAAATTGCGAAATCTAAAATAAAAATCAACGTTGGCATGGAAAAATAGTAACTGACTTTATTTGTTTTTTCCATGGCAACGTTGATTTTTATCTTACAAGGGAGGGTCACGATATGTTGTCGCTAGAATCTGATCAAAGCTGTGTTTATTGAATCAAGAACATCAAAACTAAATATTTTGCAGAGTTATACGTGCCACAGACCATTTTCTTCGAAAAAATAGGGGGAAAATTAAAAGGTTGAATAATACAGGTAATTTTTCGATCGCGTTGGCCATGAAACCGTCAGAGATAAAATCGACTATACCAATGCGCGCATTCCTTGCAAGTAAAATGGTGCAAATTTGTTGAAAAAATCTTAAACGGTTCCGAAGAAAAACGCGAAAAACGGTTTCCCCTAAATTAAACGCCTATGCAAGTCGCATAGATTTAGTTATACAACTTCTCAAATCATAGCGCTTTTGCAGAGGTTATAGAGGATTTTTAAAAACATTTTTAAGCTTAATTTTCATTTATTGTTTCATATTTTCCATTTTTTTTAACGAAGTTAACTTTTTGAAATTTCCGTTTTTAGGAGTTTTTGACAGAATATTAATTCTTAAAAGTTTTGCCCCTTGTGTTAAAATGTACTTGCTACGCCACTGAAAATTGTTTTTTTTTTAAATATTAATTATGCCCTAACAATCAACTTCTTTAATAAAAAAAGTGATTACTATTTGACCGACTTTTCGAAATGTATGTGTACGTTAACTGGTTAAGGATGTGAAGAGAACGAAAACAAAAAACAAAATAACGATATAAGCCGAATTTTTTTAAAGAACGTAAACGAAAACGACATTTTGTCTTTTTTGTTCAAAAACGGGTACAAATTCAAAGTGTTATTTTAAATGTTAAGTTTAAATAGTTAACGTATACATCAAATAAACAAAATCTTATAAAAATCTCTATTTACTACTATTGCGATAAGCAACTATTCTAATAAAAAATTTAAACTATACGTAAAGTACCACAAAACTTTTGTTACAAATAAATAGTCTTAAGAAAACGAATCGCATGAGAAAATTCATACTCTGGAAGAACATATTAAAAAGCGCAGTTAAGGAAATTATTTAAATGCAAACATAAAGTGCACTATTGATTGATAGATTTACCGCTATATGCCTTCGCCATTTTTTTTTGTATGTTTGACGTATAGCAGAATGCTTAATGCAATTCGGAAATCAATACAAGATTCTATTATACTCATGTACGAATACATTTTATAAACCTAGAGCACAAGTCGCTTTATGTAATTTATCAAGTATTTATTCACTCTGGCAACCACTAACAAGCAAATTTTACTTGTATCCTTAACCATAACAATATGCAGTGACGGCTGACCCTCATTTCAGCGTATTTCCTCGATCCGGCTTGAGCTAATCCTAGTGGAACATGTAGGAAGAGGCAGGAAGCGGCAAGAGAGCTCTCATCAGTCACAGTCACTACAAGCAAATTATTGTGGCGGACCCTTCCTGCCTACTAGATTTACACCTGACCTCTTTTATAGCAGGAAAAATTCTTGCTGAATCGATTGCTTTCCTGCTTCTGCAGTCATTTGTCTTTTGTCTCCCGCTTAATCTAATTTACAAACGGTTCCTAAACATCTCATTTTATTATGTATCTACACATTTTTTGGTTTATTGTAAATCAAATAATTCACCAGCTTTCTTTCTGCCTCAAGCGCAAAATATTATTCATTCACCATCGCTTTTCAAAACCAATGCTTATTCAATATAAACATTATCAATTAACTTAACTGGCGTTTATTTAACGAAATATTCGTGTAATTGAAATTTAATAACCATAATAAAGATTCTTGATATGGTTTATAAAAATGTCGAGAAATATAAATGTATTTTTATTTGTGATAACGTTGTAGGGTAAAAAAAAGGCATTGAGAAAGTTTTGGGTTACACGCAACTCTAATATAAAACAAATAAAGTAGATCGCCACGTGTAGATATTGTATTACATCTAATTTAAGCGTTGTAAAGGAGAAAATATTACCCGCGTTACTTTAGCAATAAAAACTGGCAATATTAAATTACTCCCTGAAAAAAAGAGATACAAATTTGGGTTAAGGCATATTAATAGAAAATAAATAAAATTGGTAGAATTTATCGACAGGAAAACAAAACTACAAATTATGTTAACAATAACATAATTTAGATGCATTCGCTTACATTTAAAACAAAAACGTTAATTGACTACGGGGGCTTTGCAACGAAGGTCCCTAAATTTATCATCCTATTTGTTTTTATTGTAACTTTTTCAATTCTATTTTTTTTTCCGTTTTATTTCTAGTCATATTATGAATGAGCAATATTAAAAAATGTTTAAAATGAATCGCTACAGGCCTTAAGCAATAGTAAGGATTTATTATGAAAGCAATTCGTCAGTTGTTTCCCGAACCGCGTAAATCCGAAATACGAAGATTTAAGTTGACGCGTTCACCAGATTTGACGGCCCTGGACTTTTTTCTCTGAGGTGATCCCAAGTAAAAAGTGTATACTTATTAAGAATCCAGCGGCGCTGCAAGACCTTAAGCAAAACATTCAAGGTAAAATAACCGCTCAAACACAAGAAACTCTGGATAGAGCCATATCGCCGTGGAACATGTAGAAAGAGAAAGGGCTCGAATCTGTCAGCAGCCTAACGGCGAGCACTTGTTTTATATTGTTTTCGAAACTTGATAAACATAAACTTATTGAATTACACTATCATTTGTCGTTAAGAGTTAGAGTTTTGTTTTTGTTTAAAAGTTATATTGTAAACAAATAGGGTGATGAATTTTGTGACAACCAATATCTGGAGAAGTTTGGTTTATTAACGATTTGTGGAGTTGCAATTTAAAATAGCCAATTTGTGTAACTTTTTAAAGGTTTATATTAATATAATTTTTTATTTTGCTAGCAAATTAAATCTTTAGCACTTATTTGAAAAACGAAATTTTCTAAATTAATTAGATTGTATTTCATGAACTATTTATAATTTATAATTTTAAAATACGTTTTTTATAATTTTGCAATGTTTTAGGTATTTAAAGTTATATATTTTTTTACTTTCACTCTATCGACAATCAGCTAATAAGTAAAATAAGCTGATTTCAAAATGTATTGTTATAGTTTTGGGGATTGTTGTAACAACTATGTAATACTTTTATATCACGAATATCTACTGGTAAGCCGCATTTAATTAATTACAACTATTTTAAATGATTTAAGTAAAGTCAAGGATTTAAAACAATAACAAAAAACGACAAGGTTACATTTATAAACAAATCAGCATTAGTTATATAAGCAGGGGTTTGGAGCAGTCCAATTTTTTAATTGCTCCGCTCCTGCTCCGCTCCGGCATCAAGATGCCTGCTCCAGCTCCGCTCCAGCTCCGCTCCAGCTCCGCTCCAGCTCCGCTCCAGCTCCGCTCCATGCTCCAAATATTGTTAACATTTTAAAAAAAAGTTTTTTGATTTAAAAAAATTGTTTTTAAAAACAAAGTTTTCATTTTATCGGATATTTTGGATATTGATATTCCAGGATGCTTTACTAGTTGTTCTTTTTCTTGTGCGAGGCATTGTGCACAATTACTATGATAAAAATTAAAATATAAATTAAATTATATAAACATATCAATGAGGGTTATGCCGCTCACTGAGCAGTATTACCGTAGCTAATTGAGCGCCATTACTCCGTTGCACAATTGTCTAAATTCGGTATTTTACTAAACTAGCCTTGAATTTAAAAAATTGCTTTATATGGTTACTCCTGCTAAAAATGACACAAATTTCATAGGAGACCAAAGCATAAACTCAAATTAGACTAATTAAACTACTTAGTTTTTTTTTGTCGGCGATTTCTCATAAGAAAATGTTAAAAATGGCACACGTTCAAATAACTTACGTTATATGATGAAATACGTTTGTTTACTTACGGCATTGTTTTTATTAGAACGAGAGCTAGGTGGCTGCTAAGTTTTACTTTTAAATATTCGAAAACTGACGCAAAATGGTGAGCGCAATTACCCACTGAGCGTCATTACCCCGCTCTCCCCTATACTAATTGGTTCTATTAGGTTCATAGAAATTTAAGCATCGCAAGTATAAGCATCTTAAAAAACTAATACTTACGTAGCATTGGGAGGGCGATGCATAGCTACCAAGCCTAATTAGTTGTGAACAGCGCATGCGTTTACATTCAGCGATAGTTCTTGCCTTCGTTCATGTCCTGTAATTACCGTCCAGAAAGAAGTTTATGAATTGATCCGATACCCGCTGGAATAGCCGACTTACCGTTCGACGAACTATCAGAAGCACTGCGGGACCGCTATATCGATACTGCGCGTGCGCATACACTTGATCGTTCATCAGCTCGTACATAGCCTTGCTGAAACAATTCTAAAGAGTGTAAGTAAACAGATAAAATTACTACTAACGAAGAGATCGATACTTTGAAACATAAGCATTTCAACAAGAGATCCTTATTTTTTTAAAATTAGGATTAATTATACTAATTATCTATTATAATGAATGAATCACATAGTTCATTGAAGCATTTAAAATATATTTGTTGCTTTAAATGAAAACTTTATGTTGTTGACTAACTTTTAGTTATAAATCGCAATTAATAAAGTTAAAAAAATTATAAGCATAATAAAAAAGTGTTGCTTCTAAACGTGTAATTTGTTAAGAAGACATTAATTTGTATTATTAGACTTACAATGAATTAGTTCACAGAATTAACCAGCAAATTAAAATAAAGCAAACCATTCCAGACAAACCTTTTAAACATACAAAAAAAGATCAAACTTTTGTAATTACCTTAAGTCTGGATAACATTTTTTACGATTTCTCTGAAAACCATTGCTCACAGGAAGTGACTTAAAGAAAGTTTCTTGTTCACCGATATCATTAAAATTAAAGAAAATCAGGCGGAAAGCTAAAAATAACTTGTTTACTTTTTTCTTAATAAATTCTGAACTAAGAGGACTGTGATAGTCTTAATTTTTTTTAAATCATCATTAAAAACGCAACTTTGTCTTAATTTAACACCCTTCGTAGATTTTAAAATAAATAAGATATCTGTGTTGATCTCAACTTTGGACACTCTGTGTTTAAAATAAATGAAATGAACATATTTCAAGAACAGTTCACCTCTTTTAAAGTTAAAAAAGCCCTATTTAAAATAAAACTGCTTTAGTACAATTTTATTTTCGTGGCTAATTGCAAAATATCTAAATTAATAAATACACAAGCGCTAAGGATCAAATTTTGTTCTTTTTATTTAATATTTACTGCTACAGTTCAAATAAGGCTGTGTACCTACTGGAAGCCTTCAAACTAAGCGTAATTAGTTGAAAATAAATCTCGCGATTTTAAAGAAAGTGCTTTCATTAATGGAGTCATAATTAGCACTTAGATCTAAATTATTATGCTAAAACTATTATACCATAAGCGGTAAATGTCACGATTTATAAATATTTATTAATCGCAAATTAAATAGAATTGGATTATGTTTTTGACAATATTCAACCTATTTTGTGAAATCTAGGGAATATAGTTTTATTCCAACTTTTTGTTAAAAACTGAAAACAAAATAAGCAATTGACATTAATTTATCCCCAATACTGTCTAATAAACGATGCTCTTACCGTTTTTAAAAATGAAAATTTCTAGAAGTTAAGAGCATTATAGTAGGTTAGGTCAGTGCTTCTCAACCTTTTTCTTGTTAACCTTATGTTGTCCATTCGTTTTTCATGTCCGAACCATCACAGTATTCCTTCTTCTATTTTATTTCTTATTGGTTTCACATTTAAATTTTCTCTGTGCGTTGTATTTCTAATTTTGTTCTTTTTGTGTTTTTCTGTTGTGGTCCATGTCTCCGAGGCATAAGTCAGCATAGGGGTGACTACTATATTATACAGGGTGATTGATTGAGACCGGGCATTAAAAATATATGAAGAATGAAAAAGGGTATGGATCTGAAATTTTGGTTATGACCATAATGGCATCTGATCTGTTTATTGAAAATATTTTCAAGATGGCGACACTTCCGCAAATACCGGAAGTTGGCGTCTACTTTTTTATTTTCAATACAATGGTCTATTTTTTAGTGCATTTTTGGATTCAAAACGTTATTTTAGAGGGACTTTTATTAGCATTCCCTATACCTAAGTGCAGTCATTTTTTAGATTTTTGGACTTTTTTGAAAATTTTTTGATTTTCAACGTGATGCTTAATATTATCTAACATGGCCATTTTTAAAGAAAAAACGCTTAAATTTAGACCATGCCTAGAAGAAACCTTGGACTACATCCTGGAATTTTTGCAATCGATGAATTACTTACAGGGTGTCCAAAATTTAATTTTCTTTTAATACAAGTTCAGACCACTAAAACTCGTTTTTTTCAAATACAATGCCCAAACTTTTTTTTCATTTTCTAATGCAAAATTACATTCTGCATCAACCTGTATTAGCGTTTCCTATACCTATCTGCAACAGTTTTCGAGTTATTAAGAATTTTTGATAAAGTTAAGAGAAATTGCAACATTTTTAAATAGTAAGCCTTGGAAATGACAGCAAATGTCAATATTAATAACTGTAAACCACTTTTATTGCGTTTGTCTGAAGCATCCATGAAAATGTATAATCAAGAGTATTCAAACACGAATATTCTGAACTTATTTTATATTCATAAGGGTTGTAACAAGATTATTGAAAGAACTTGCAGTTGTTCAGTGAGAGGTATCCTCATTTGACTGTAATGACCAGACAGAAATTTCAATGAATAGAATCAATTTTTTTTTCAATTTAGAAGAGTGAAATCTGCTTGTATTCGACCTAAGCATGTGACAAATGATGAAACTAACAAAGTTAACATCCTGAGATATTTTAATGACCATCCTCAGCGATCAATTCGATTGGTAGCGCAAGACTCGGGTTTAAAATACTATGCTGTACAAGCTACATTAAAAATACACAACTATTCGTTCATACTTTCAATAATCTTCTGAATTTGTCCAAGAATGTAAAATAAATTCAAAATATCCGTGTTTGAATACTCTTGATAATCCATTTTCATGGATACTTCAGACAAACGCGATAAAAGTGGTTGACGGTTATTAAGTATTGGCATTTGTTGTCATTTCCAAGGCCTACTATTTAAAAATGTTGCAATTACTCTTAACTTTATCAAAAATTCTTAATAACTCGAAAATTGTTACAGATAGGTATAGGAAACGCTAATACAGATTGATGCAGAATGTAATTTTGCATTAGAAAATGAAAAAAAAGTTTGGGCATTGTATTTGAAAAAAACGAGTTTTGGTGGTCTGAAGTTGTATTAAAAGAAAATTAAATTTTGGACACCCTGTAAGTAATGCATCGATTGCAAAATATCCAGGATGTAGTCCAAGGTTTCTTCTAGGCATGGTCTAAATTTAAGCGTTTTTTCTTCAAAAATGGTGGCGGTAGATAATATTAAGCATTACGATGAAAATCGAAAAATTTTCAAAAAAGTCCAAAAATCTCAAAAATGGCTGCACTTAGGTATAGGGAATGCTAATAAAAGTCCCTCTAAAATAACGTTTTGAATCCAAATAGGCAATAAAAAATAGACCATTGTATTTGAAATAAGAAAGTAGACGTCAACTTCCGGTATTTCCGGAAGTGTCGCCATATTGAAAATATTTTCATTAAACAGATCAGATGCCATTATGGTCATAACCAAAATTTCAGATCCATACCCTTTTTCATTCTTCATATATTTTTAATGCCCGGTCTCAATCAATCACCCTGTATATAAATTTAATTAAAAATAAGTAAATTATAAAAATAGCAATAGAAATAAAAAACTTTATTCATAAAACAGGTACAAAGAAACCATTAATTTTTTAATTCAGTGTTACTTTTTAATTTTAATTTATTTGCTCTGTAATTTTGTAATATTTATATGTAACCATACCATAAGCGTTACAAGTTTATTTAAAGCAATGTATTTTAAATACGATAGGAAAAAATTATTTACTTAAAATTTATTATTTTGTTTTAAAAATTCATTTTGTTTTTGTATTTTTGTTTAACATTATTTTTTTACTTTGATTTATAATTTTTTCTCCCGCCCCCTTCAAATATTTCGCTGCCCCCAGGGGGTGCGCTCCAATGGTTGAGAATCACTATGTTAGGTAAAAGAATATGACCTTATATATTTTGTAAAAATTGTTTTATTACTCTTTGAAGTATTATTCGTATTTTAAGCATTGCTGTAACAAGTTGTTTACTAAATAGAGGACACATGGGAAAGTTTTAAAACAACATGAAAGCTTAAAACAAAGCAACCGATAAACGTGTTCCATAAATTTTAAATTGTACGACAAAAGCTCTGAAAACATAAATAATTTTTAATTCGGCACATAAATGTCAGGCGAACAGGAAGTCAATAACAAAAAACGAACAATAAATGGCACACATTGTATTACGATAATCAATAAGTGATTTATAAAGAAAACTAAGCGGTTTCTTATATAAAGAATCACAGTTTAATAAACGCGGTATCGCGAGCGGAAATTTTCAATAATTAGCTCCTCTAGTTGATGCATGGCCTGTCTAAATTCTCCGAGGTCTTCTCGCACTTACTTATACAGGAAGGAGGATGATTTATGGTTATTTTAATTTGTTCCAGATCAATGAGAAAATTTATACCGCTCATAATATCACATTGTTCGTCGTTATGAAATTTTACAATACGCGAGGAACGAATGAAATGCAGTACTAAAGTTAAACTAGCGTAGCTTGAAATCCATTTTCCTGGATCTGAGTGCACCAACGAATGTTTTGTGGAAAATGCATGCTGTTGCTTTCAGTTGCAAGAATAAATAAGACGTGTAGAATTCGCCAATAATCGTTTCCCGGAGCACATAGCGTTGTTCTCCGTTTCACATTCAGTGAGAATTTGAATTTACGCGAAAATGAATTTCATTTATAAAGGTTTATATTCCTCGTAATTCCTTATCAGGAAAATTTAGAGCTAGGGACGTCAAATATGTATTATGATGTGCATTTACAAACTGAGAAACTCCGTAGAGTCTTATTTTCTATTTATACAACGGGTGATTCAGTTTAGACATTACATTTTTATTATAAAACAAATCCCAACAAACTTGTCTGTTTGTAAACAGGTCAAATTTCTGCACAAGTTGATTTTATGTAAAATAAGTGCCCAGTTCGTATATTGGGCATTTTTTTGCCGAATTCGTGAAATAAGCATAGCGTTTGCCTAGTTAGCGAAATAGGCTAGGTATAAAAAAATAACTTTTACCAACTTTTAACATGATGAGACCTATTCAGTGATGCTCAAATGTTTTAAAAAGGCTTCATGGCACCAGTGATGGCAAATAGGTGGCACGCGTGCCAAACTTGGCACGCGAGAGTTTTTCTACGGCACCCTAAAGAATTCTAAGAACAAATTTGTTTTAAAATTTTAAACTTTTTCGAAATATTTTATTTATTTTTAATTAGTATGCTAATTATCTACAACTACATGTTATTTAAATATCAAAAAATTAAAAATACCAGAAAAGAACAGCTCTTCTTATATCGATATAATAATTTGATCATTACTATACATATAAAATACCAACTGTAGCGATGCACGGAACTTTTGATTGCATATGTATTTAGTGACACATAAAATCATGACGTTGGCAATACTGATCGAAATAACTGACGGTTGTTTCTGGTAGGTAGGTTAGGTTAGGTTAGGTACTGGCACGGGGAAAAATTTGTGTTAAATTTTATCTTATTTTGGCACACTGATCAAATCCTATTTGCTATCCCTGCGGCCTAGATAATAAACAAAAATTAAAATGGACATTTTTTTAAATCGTTTATGGCTCGGTTACACTTAATGGTACAAAAATATTTTTGGGGCAAAAGTTGTAGATTTTTTTACGCACTTTAAAATAAAAACATTAATTTGTTTCAATATTTTTAAATTCTTAAATAAATTACAAACTATTAATTTTTATAAATGAAACCATAGTTGGCTGTGACTCATTTTTTTTCTCTTTCTAATAACAGAAGGTTTAACGTAGTTATTTTGATATTTAGGCTCCTAACAAATAAAACTCATCAAAAACTCCTTATAAAGCTGTAGAGTGCCACGAATTTAAACAATATTGAACAAATGAATATTTTCATTTTACATAGCGTAAAAAAATCTACAACTTTTGCCCCTAAAATATTTTTGTGACATTAGATATAACGGAGTTATTAACGGTTAAATAAAATGCCCATTTTAATTTTTGTTTATTATCTAGCGTGCCATGAAACTTTTTTAAAACATTAAAGCATCACTGAATAGGTCTCAGAAAGGGGAACAATTTGTCTAATTTAAACTTCTTTGTAGCTCTTAGCGTTTACGAAATTTCAATAGTGGCCCTTCGATGTGGACCACCCTGTATACAGGGTGGCAACAACCTACCTGTGTTGTATGGTTAACTTTGTTATTATGAGTTACAAAGTCGGGTAAATTAGCAGAGTCTGGCGAAATTTTGAAACAGTTTTAATACAATTTTGACATTTATTCTACACCTTTAACTTCTTTAACTATTTTGAAAAAAACAAAAAGAAAGGATTTTTTATCGTAAATAATTCCAAAGCCCCGTACTTATATTAAAATCAAAATGTTAAATGATTCCTGTTGATATATTTACGTAGAATTAGAAAAGATATTAGAAAAAAATAAGAATTTTTATGAACCGATAGCGAACTATGGTTTAATTTAAAAAAGTTAAGTTTGGCTTACATCTCAAAAATCAAGTGTGTCATAACTTTCGGGAAATTTTTTTCTAATTCTACGTAAAAATCTACAGGAATCATTTTATGTTTTGGTTTTAACATAGGCGCCTGTTTTCAGTTTTTTCAAAATATGTAAAAAAGTTGAAGGAAGGTGTAGGTCAAATTTTAAAATGGCATTAAATTTGTCTTTAAATCCTGCCCAACTCTGCTTGTATAACCGACTATGTAACTCTTATAATAACAAAGTTACACATACAACACCATGTAGAGACTATTGTCATCCTGTATATGCATAACGGAAATCAGCCCACCAAAAGTCTTATATTATTCAAACGCTAATAAGTTAAGATCAACTCACAACGGCGCGATCTCGACGCGGTCGCGGGCGCGGGCGCGGCCACGATAATTGGTAACCATGGTCGAGATCGCGTCCGTGTGTGTGGACCTTTTTTCATAAAAATGAGTTTCAAAATTTATTTTAGATGCTCCGCAGTCAAAACTAGGTGTGTATTTGACAAAACAAAACAGTATTGTTATTCTGAATGACAGTTTATAACTTGTAATTTGATTATTCTGCTACGAAGAAAAAATCATTTTATTTATTATATTTATTATTTTAACCAAAACGCACAGATCTGTAAATAGTTATAAATTATTGAAAGTTTGTAAGCAACACACATGCTTTAAGACGATCACATGACTACTATTCCAATAGGGAAAATAAACCTGTCAGAGAGTCTTATTCATAATATAGGCCATTGTTCTATCAAAAAACGGAATGGAATAAATTTGTTACATACGCCTTTTTTCAGACACCAATTCAATGACAGCTACCTTAACAAAACTGCATCAACTACAATTTTTACAGTGCCTTAACGTCAGCTTAATAGATAATGTCGTGTTTTTAGTGTGAACACCTTTATGTCAAATCAAAGGATTGCGGTGTTTCACTACAAATATCGTTGTAGGCAGTGGTCCATAAATAAACCACATGTTTTCATGTCACTTGTTACAAGCAAACAGAACTATCTATGTAAGAAGCGGAATTTCTAACCCCTTGACAAGCAGATAGATAAAATTGCGAGTATAACGTCTGGCTAGAGTCGTCCAGAACGACTGAATTATTATCGACGTTCGTCGTAAAAAGGGTTAAAGCGATTTAGTAATTTTTTGATATAAAGGTGTTTCCACTTGATTCTATTGATAATATCTATCAAACTGACATCAAGGCACTCTAGTGACCATCAAGGTTATCTCGATTTTCAGTGCGCACCCTACACGAGATCGCTTAGAATCTTAGATCCTAGAATCAGTGGGCCGTATGCATAAAAATAAGTAAATACTTATAAGTATTAAGTATAAGTAAAAGTAAATGCTAGATGTCATATGCATAATCTTTTACTAGTACTAGGTAGCAAATGCTGAAAAATCTTAAGTAAATACTACTAGCTTTTACTTAATGATTCAAATATTGTCATGGGTAATCACAAGAAAAGAATAACATTTGTAACAGTCCATGTTAAAATCCTAATTTGATTGTTATTATTAAGAATTTTTATAATTTTAGGTTCAAAACAATAAATGGTGTCTTTTTAGAATTTACTAGGAATATTATAAATTTTTAGATCAAATTTTTTTTCCAACTAAGTACCGCTTACTAATTGTGCAATGTTTTCTTTTTTTCATTATGCCAGCTCGCCTGATGTCATTCTTCGTCGTGTTGACCTTCCTCCTCTTCGACACTAAGATTATAGTTAAGTTGATCTTCTTCATCGAATGTGTTATCACCTAGGTGCTTTGCTACGTTGTGGAGTATAAAACAACTTACGATAACTGACTGAATTATTGCAAGGTCAAGCCAAACTCGGGAATTTAAGAGTGGAAACCTTCGCTTAACTTATCCAAAGAGTCTTTCAATAATAACTCTGTTTTCTGCATGTACTTTGTTGTAATGCTTTTGGACATCATTATCAGGATTCCTGTATGGTGTCATAATCCACGGAGCGATCCCATATCCCGCGTCGGCATTTCCGTTACAACAGGCAATCTTTTCAACTAATCCAGATTTTCGTAACACCCGACTGTCATGAGTAGATACAGCCTGGATTGGTAGCATTAACACTTAAATAATTCGTTGCTATCACAAGTAGCCTGAACGTTAATTGAAGGCTTGGATTTTCTATTGATATATTCGTCGGCGTGCTCTGGTGGTCTGAGTATTTCGACGTGTGTACAGTCAAAAGCTCCTATACAACACGGAAAATTAAATTTTGTCTGCCAATCTCTTTTTGCTTTATCTACTTCACCCATATTTTTCGGAAAGATCCACCCTTGGGGGTTGGTACAGATTTTGCACGCAACTTCTGTTACAGTTCTGCTAACTGTACTTTGATTAACAACTACATCCTCACCAACGCCTCTCGAAATACGGGATCACCTACGTATCTTAAAAATACCTTAACTGTTTCCTTCCGTGAAAGAGCACCACCTCTGGTTTCGTCCACGTTGCCCAAGAATGTTTCTGCCAGGTACTCGACATGACGTTCTTCGAACCTGAATAGTGCACGATATTGTCGAGAATCGTGATTTCGTCGATTTTTATAGATTTTAGGAGCTTTAACTTCCACGAACAACGCCATGATTAAGAGTGATGCGAAAATAAGTACGGTAACAGGCAGACTTGAGATTGTACTAGTATTTACTTAAAGTTTAAAGTAAATACTCCACGTTATGCATATTATGGTTTTTAAGTATTTACTGAAAATTAAGTAAATGCTACTCCTAGTAAATGCATAAACTTTTTATGCATAAGCAACCGAGTATTTACTTGCAAAATCAGTAGTACAAGCTTTTACTTGCTTTTTTGCATACGACCTAGTGTCTTAAATGATTCAGCAATTTCAAATGTAATTGAATAATGTATTTTAATAAAATTAAAGGCACAGGCAACTTTAAAATATTTTATTTTAATTTGACGGTATACTGAGTGACGTCATTGGTAATTTGCATATACCTGCAAATGTAATCCATAATTTAATATTTAAATCAATATAGTTTATCGATGCGACGTACTCCAAAATCTCAAATCAATACGAAACCATCGTTTCAAAACGATTTAACCGTAGATTTCGAGTGCACAGAACATTTAACACATTGAACCAATTGTTGGGTTATATGTTACAACGCAATCATCTGAGGTCGTTCGACTAGCAGTAATGGGGAAAGTGGCGGAAAAAGCTCGCTCGACGGGGCATCAGACTAACTACCTAAGTACACTTGTAATGTCGACCAACAAATGTTTCACTATTTTTCAACATTCAAGTGCTCGGCAAACTAAATTGCATTTTACTTGTTAAAAACTTAATTATATAGCAACGCTCGATTGCCTTACTAAATTTTCTCAGAAACTTCACGTAATGTAGAGTAAACCCGGGCAAAAGTCCGCACTTAACGTTCTCAACTCCCTAAGTAAGTAAGTTTTATGTTTAACGGGTCAACATTTTTTTTATGAACACATTAGACACTTCTCATTGCATCATAAAATGGGTTGCCACCAAAAGTAACGAATTCAAATAAAAATATTTTTTTATGGTTTGATGAAGATTGGTACTTTTGCCCCACCCTATGGGGCAAAAGTCCAAATTGATGGGGCAAAAGTCCGTTCGCGCATTCGTCTAATTAAAATGTTTACATCTTTGACACATTAATATACGGTGTGTTATTTTATAAAATGAAAGTTAATTTTCTTTAAAAATACAAAATCAAAGTTCAGTCCTGTAACAAAATTTAAAAAAATATCACATTTAAAAGAACACAAAAAATATTTGACGAATTCAACAAAAATCACAGGTGAACTCGCCGGTTTCAAAATTTGAGCAACTTTCGTGCCACTAGTTGCATTTACTGCACAATCTAGTCCTCGACTGGTGGATCTTCATATATTTCTTAACAACCTGGGCAAACAATTTCGTTTCCCCTTCTCTCACATGGCTGTTCGTTAAATTATCGTAGAATCTTTCTATTTGGACTTTATTGAAACCTATAATCCTTCCGACGCTTGTCTTTTTGGGTGTTTAAAAGAAAATTTGTGTCGAGATAAAAAAAACTTTTGGTCCAGTCGTCTCCCGCCATTTGTGACTCCTTATTAAAATCGTTTACGATGTTATTTTGCGAAGCAAAGTCAAAAGCCAACCGCCGATTTTTTTTTTTTTTCTAGTAATTCCGTAGAACCTTACGTCCATCTATCTATCTACAGTGATCAGCCAAACTTGCTGCGTGATCAGACGTAAATGTGGATTTGAATCTTTCCAAATTAAATAGACGGGACAAAAGCCCGTGTGCGGCCTTTTACCCCAGTCAAGACTGCGGCTTTTTGCCCCCATGCGTGCTAATTACGATAGAAGCAATATGACGGCATCTTTAGTTTAAGTTAGGAAACGTTTGGCGACATGATTGTGTAGCTAAAATGGAGGGTGTTTATATAAAAAAAGTTGCATGCCGGTTGTGAGAGACTTTTAAATATCACTGCCTTATAAAAGATCATCGAAAACTATAACAAGCCAAGCATTTTCACACTTAGCTCATTTAAGCAGCGGTTTAACTGCCGATCAAGCTAGAACTATATGTGTCCATCACAGATAATGTATCTCAACTACCTATAATAAAACCTATTATCTCTTAACTCTCCAGTCCTTCCTATCCCTAATAGGACTTTTACCCCGGTGCGGACTTTTGCCCGGGTTTACTCTAACTATCATTGCTTGTCGATGAAATGCTTTTTTATATAACATTAAATTATCTTACTTCAGTTAATAAACCTTATTTCGCTAAATTGAAATACTTGTTAATAAAATCCCCTGTGTACATAACCCAGACTATAGCACACCCACACAAAGGCTAAGCTGAATTTATTAAGAACTAAAAAAAAAGGGACGTCTTAAATTTAAAGAGGTAGTAAAAAATGCTAAATCACTGGGTTTCATCGAAAACCTGACCTGACCTATCCTCAGTTTTTGTTTATACCATTACAGTGTATTCGTTTGTTAAAAAAAATTCAGTCATTATGTAAACTTTCGTCTCTCAATGTACCTACTTCATTTCCGTCTATTTGCATGTCAATCTATTTTACTATGAAATCGCTTAACTGTATGTATTTCTTTTTTCATTATTTGTGTAATTTATTACTGTGAATTTACTTTATTTATTGAAATGATAATTTTTTTTTTTATAATTTTAATCAATAACTCCGAATACTTATTGTACAACTGAATTTTTAAAATTGCTTTTAATTTTTTACTGGGCGTTTCCTTTTTTGCGAAAAAAAACTTACCTATAAGTCGTAATAAGCAAAATTCACTTCTTAATCTTGTTTAGTTCTATACCTGTCACACTTAACCCTCCGTCGGGCGCAATAAATTTTTTCACGCATCGGGCGCAATGTATCAAATCGATACACACTCGACGTAAAATAACGGTGAAGGTATTGGGGTTTTTGGATAGTTTTTATTTTTAGTTAACGACTTATTAAGTTTCATTCTAAATGCCACTCATTATTTCATTACTTTATTGTCAAAATGTATTTAAATTAGGATCGCGGAGCCCGACATGTGCCTTTTTAGTTGCTTTTAATTCCTATTTGGTGGTCTGAACCTTCTTAGCGCTTCAGTAGGAGTAACTGGAAGATCCTGTACCAGAATAACCCCCTTAAAAATTACGGTAAAAAAGTTGTGCGTTTGGTCGCAATGTATCGATTTGATACAAAATGCTTATTTTCTAAACGCACTGTAACAATATTTAACTGTCACTGAAGGGTTGCTAAACGGGAGTCAGAGAGGTACTGTATAGATCAGGGGTGGCCAACCCGCGGCCCGCCTTGATCATTTTCCGGCCCGCGAGATTCATCACACTTTTACAAAATATATTTATTTTATAATGGCCAAAGTAGTGAAAACCAATGTATTAAAAATAGTTATTTATGTATCAAGGCCAGTAAACCAGACGCGGCCGAAAAAGTACGTTTTGGCCGAGGTGCATATTACATTTTTTTGCGATAGAATTAAAAACAATTTAAATTTTTAGTAATTTTCAAAATTATAGGTTAGAAACTACGTGACATTCTGTCACTGACAGATGACGGCGTGTGTAATGCATTACCGGCCCTCTCCTTAGCAACGGCCGTAAAAGTTACTTTTTCGGCCGTTGCTAAGGGTAACCGCCTGAAAAGTAACTTTTACGGCCGTTGCTAAGGATAGGGCCGGTAATGCAGTACTTTATGGTTGCTAACGCGTCCGTCAAACAGCTGTTTCTAAGTACGATCGCACAAAAAATACATTATTAGCGCATTTGGTTCAACTTACACCTGCGAATCGTTTTTTTCGAAAATGAAATTGACCAAACACAAAACATGCTCAAACATAACGGACGCTAACCTGCAACACCAATTACGATGTGCAAATACCCAAATTGAGATCGATTTGCAAAAGCTAAGTGACAGAGTGGAGAAACAAATATCGCACTAGTAAAATAATTATTTTTGAATGATTTAATTTTTTTATTTCATTTATATTTATATATTTTTTATATTTAATTTTTAGTGTTATATATTTCTTTACAATATACGTTTACTATCATTATTATTATATTATCTATGTTTACATGTAAGAATAATAGTAAACACAATAATAATAACTCTTACGTTTCAATTTTTCACCCCAAAAAAATGTCTATTGTGTATCTAAGTCTAATATGGGGATATATAATTTTATATGTGGCCCGCGGAGTTATGATGTATTTCGAAAGTGGCCCGCAAGATCATTTGGGTTGGCCACCCCTGGTATAGATGAAACCTCCCAACTTTCGCGTTTAATTATGACGCCAAAAAAGAATTGAGCTTGTACAATCTTTAACGATCTTTAACGACAGAGGGTTAAGGTATAATTGTCTAGGTGAGTTGCTAGTGGTTAATTTGTTCATTACGTCCCTGAATACTTTGTAAATTAATCTGAACAGAACGACAAATACTTTATATTTGTAATTTTCTCAAAAAAATTAATTAGGTGTATTTAAATTAAAAAAACAAGCAAGCACTGAAAATTTGTATGACGGGAAATTGTTTATCAAACAATTGCTATACCCAGAAATATACTAATGTCTAATAAAACTCATATTAGACGTTGCAATTTTTTTCCATCTGTAAGAAAAATATTTTCCATCTTGAATAATAAATACAAAACCCCTATTACTCGTTGCGATTTTTTTTGCGTAGGATTCAAAACCGCCACTGCGCATAATTTTTCTGACAATAGATGACATTTAAATGACAGCCATCCGGCAGTTAGCCACATAATGTCCATAACATAACCTACATATCTGCATGTTTACTACTGTGGCCAGTTTACTACAATCGCAAAATGCGTATCGTGGTTAAAAATAAGAAAAAAGTATACTCTGTAGGTTACGTGGTGCTTTTTGACAACACAGTTTGACAATACAGCAACAAAAATTACTAGAAGTTACTGAAAATTTGATAAAATATGCTTGTTTGACCTTGAAAAATTAGAGCATGTTCAATAGCATAAAATCCTGTCATTTAAATTTTTTCCTGGGTACATATTACACGTTGCGATTTTGTGGATTTGCGTTGTAGAAAAATGATTTTTAAGAAAAATTGCAACGTCTAATATGAGCTTAACTTAATAAATATAATTCATTATAAATAACTTTAATTAAAAATCACTCATATTATTAAGACTGCAACTGATGAAGGGACGGAAGTCTTAAAACAGGTTTTGCACTTGCACAAAAAATACTTCGAAAAAAGATAATGTGAATAAATTTAAGTAAGTACTTTACCACCATATGTCAATACAAATATTTTTCATAAAAAAATACTCAAACTCGTGTAAAGTTTCTGGAGCATGGATCATGCGGAAATTGTCGGTACATTGTAAATTTATTGTTAGCAAACGATACATTTTTATGTAACGTTTATATTATTCGTAGACGTTTACAATACATTTTAGGACTATTTAACATTCACTCTGTTAATTTTATGTAAACAAACAGAATTTATTAGATTACAATTAACAAAGTAACGTAAAGGTGTAAAAATATAAACAAAATTAAAACGTTGAAAAATGTTACACAATTAGTCAGTAAAATTGTAAATTACATAAAATGTCATAAACTAATTTTCTTCCTAAAATAAACTTAAAAGCCGCCTACTTATTTATTTATGGAGGATCTTGTGTAATAGTAAAACCATCAGTATGCATAAAATACCTAACTATTTTAAAATTTAAAGAGTTAACACTAGAGAAGAATACAAGTAGGTACTTGTAAGTAAAAATAAACAAAAACTGTATTCGGCAATTAATTGGATGTAAAACACCCAGGGGAAAAAAATCTGTTTCACGCTTATACATACAATTCATATGGGACTATTTATAAGGCGAAAATGTTAATTCTACTCCATGCAAAATGCAAAAAACTACCATTACCTACCTTTTGATTATTTTGCACGTTCGCTGTTACTCTCCATGATATCGTACATTCAAGATATAAAAACTTGCATATTTCCTGACTCACTAAATTCATCCCCTTATCTCATTTAATACTGTTCTCGTTCACAGCACGTACATGGTGGGCTGTATGAGACATATTTACTGCATTTTGCGTAACTATGGCAAAGGTTCACGCAGCTAAATGTTGAGAATTTTACCCAACGTATCAATTACATTTTGAGTTAAAAAAATTTGTAAAAGCGTTACAAAAACCGCAATTATATAGCTTACATTTTATATTAGAAGCTATTCCCCGTGGATAAAAATGTTGTGGCAAATCAGTGTACACATAGAATACGTCGTACTACTCATTTTAAAACGGAGCTTTTTAAATTATGAAAATTTTAATTGCAAAACTTTTAATGTAACTTTAGTTGTGCACATGTACTCTTGGGGGTGTATATATAAACGCAAAAAATTGCTGGCAATTTCATCTCGCAATGCATTTATTGTAGTTAGTTATATAAAGGTGCCTAGACATTTTTAAATCTCTAAAAGCTGCATTTATTTTCTGAAAATTGTAATGTATAAAAGTGCCTTGATATATAACATTTTCAATCGGTCACTCTTATGCCGTTGTAAAAGTATTACAGGCTGGTTCGGAGTATTTGTAAGCTTAATTATTACGATATTCAGAAAAAATCTGATTAAGGTCTTCGAGATTACTTTTTCGAGATAAATATACCTGTGATCTGATATGAAGAATACATTTTTATTTTTCCACTACAGATGAGTAGGTACAGAAATTGTTGCGATTTTTTAGTCTTCATTACTTTATGTTTCAAATGGCTACGATTTTAAGAAATAATTTTTAAAATAATATACTTAGTTTTAAGAAAATGGACACTTTGCACAGTAATAAAAGAAAATGCAAAGTAAAATATGTTCAGTACAAAAATTACTTTCACAGTAGTAAAAGACTATTTGCACAGTAAAAAGATTTTTTTCACAATAAAATTACACTTGTTTTTACTTAACCAAACCTAACCTGATCGGACCTAACCATATAAGATAACTGACAAAAAACAGTATAGCCAACTTACGATATATAGCAGCACTACTACGTCATACGCTTTACGGGGCCTATTTAACATGTAAATTTATTAACTGTGAATTAATAGTTTTATGTGCATAAAGTTTTTCGTTTCATTTTTTTTTACTGTAAAATTACTTTATTTAATGGAAGGATGAATTTTTTAAATCGCTTTTAATATGTTACTGTGTTAAACGATTTTTTTATTATGAATTTAATTATTAACTCTGACTCCTTATTATTTAACTGATTCTAAAAGCCTGGTTTCTTTTTTTTACTAGGCTTTAATTTTCAACAGTTTCATAACGCGACAAAAATTTAAAAACATTTTTTTTACAAATGTAGAATGAATAAACAATTCGGGCTATTTTGCATGGTAACAGGACAATCACCCCCTGGACAATCACCCCCCGGACAATAACCCCCGGACAATAACCCCCCGTACAAATAACCCCCGGACAAATAACCCCCGGACAAATAACCCCCGCACAAATAACCTCTGACTCCTTATTATTTAACTGATTCTAAAAGCCTGGTTTCTTTTTTTTACTGGGCTTTAATTTTCAACAGTTTCATAACGCGACAAAAATTTAAAAACATTTTTTTTACAAATGTAGAATGAATAAACAATTCGGGCTATTTTGCATGGTAACAGGACAATCACCCCCTGGACAATCACCCCCCGGACAATAACCCCCGGACAATAACCCCCCGTACAAATAACCCCCGGACAAATAACCCCCGGACAAATAACCCCCGCACAAATAACCTCCCGTGTAAAAAACCCCCCAGACAATTAACACCCCGTGCAGAAAAAAACATCGACTAACTTAAAATAACAGTACCTAGATTATAATTGCCGCAATGTAAAGTGATAAAGTTGCAAAAAAAAAAGAAATTAAGGCAGATTAACAATTCAATCTTCTTCGGGTGTTACCTTTGAACGCACAATTTTTCACTGTTATGGCCATCATGCAGCGATTTGGAATTATGTTAGCATCATAGGATTAGGATTAAAAATAGTAAACTTGTAAACTTTATGGTTTATTTAAATAAACTTACATTTGTAAAGTATTTTACAGGGAAATAATTAATATTGTTAATAATGTATTTAAAAAAAGGTGTTTGTAGAAGATTATATTGTTATTCTGCCTTTAATTTTTTTATTTGCAACTTTAACACTTTACATTACGACCATCATAATTTACCGATATTTCAAGTTAGTCGTTGTTTTCTTTTGCACGGGGGGTTAATTTTCTGGGGGGTTTTTTACACGGGGGGTTGTTTGTGCGGGGGTTATTTGTCCGGGTGTTATTTGTACGGGGGGTTATTGTCCGGGGGTTATTGTCCGGGGGTTATTGTCCGGGGGGTGATTGTCCAGGGGGTGATTGTCCTAGAACCATTTTGCAGTACATTTTTTAGTTTTATTTCAGAAACTAAGTACCCATCAGTTGCATTACATACTTGCTATGATAATACTAAGGCTCCCATTTAAAGGCCAGCCATATCAGCAAGAGTTAACTCGTATTTGGCAGTCAAAGACAAATCATTCGATTATAGGCCCGTTGCATGAAAGAACAATAGAAATTAGTGCTATTAATCTTATGAAATTTTAATACAGCTAAATATTTTGTTTTCTGAGGCAATTAAAGCACTACTCATAAAAATATTCAAATTATAAACCGTGCTGCTGTTTTCAATTTCATGTCTGGTGTATGGTATACAATATAGTGTTCAGCTAGTAAGCATTTCCTTCCAAACAAAATTTGTTAGCTACATAACCTAAAATTATTGCCAGCTATACGAAGTGTTTTTTTTTGCGTGCATCGATATGTAACTTTATCACTTTAAATATCACCTCCTGCATATTTTTCACTATTTCGATTCTAAATGAAATTCTCTTTCAAACATGTTATAACTTTTTTGTATCTCGAAAACCATCAGTTTTAGATAAAAAACATAATTAATGTTTTTAAAAGACAATCTAATTTTCTACAAGACTATATAAAAACATATAGGGTGTTGTATTTAAAAAAAATTGTCATCGATGTTTAAAGTTTTAAGAGTTTGACTTAGCTTAAAAAAACACCATGTTTAATATTTTAAAAATTAAGCCAGCGCAATGTGTTAATTAATCTATTGTCCATCTAATTCTTAAACGAAATTCGACTGCCTTTTTAAAGAACTTAAATGTAAAAAAAAAAGAAAATACTGTGGTGAATTTTACTAAAACGGTTGATTTTAGACCCATATAACCTTGTAGGTACATTTCTTAAATTAAATTATTGTAAAATTTTAAGAGGAATGCAAAAATGTAAAAATATCCAGGATGTTCTATTTTAAATTTCAAAGTTAGAGTCGGTTTCCGGTTGAACCTGAAGTCGTATTGCAACGTCAGTATTTTCAACGAATCCGAAAAATACGATAACGCTTAGATTTCAAATTTCACTGTAATATCTGCAATAGTATTCCAGACATTTGTCTGTTTCCACACTTTTGCGCATCACTGTGTATTTAAGTTCATAGAAACTTAGGCTAACTTATTTGAGTAACAGTATTTTTAAATCGACTGAAATGCAAAACCTAAAATATCTCGAAACAATGAACAATGAACTTACACTACTTTGATATTTAACGGTCTTTATTTGACAAATTGATTTTATTACTATACTTAGTGGCAAATGGAATAACATTTTCGCAATTATTAAAGCGATATTGCATTATCTTTATTAAAATATTAAGCGCATAACCCAAAAATATATTAGAAACCCGTTGCGTAACAGTTGTAACTTTAACTTCTGTGTTTTAGAACTTTCCGAAACAACACAGAACATGGGTTTGTTACGACAAGTACATACATCACCTGTTGTTGCCAACTATTTGCCACAACATGGAATTTTGTGCGCTTTTCGGGGGATTGTACAGAAAAACAAATGTGAAATACGAACGCACAACTTTGAATTTGCAAAAAGCTGTAAAGCAAAGAGGATATAGTTAATGTGATCCCACATGAAGAGGTAAACCAGGTGAAGCAGGTGTTTGCGGATGCGGTGTGCGAGTCTCGCAACCCCGGATTCTCCGCATGAGTTCCCCTGCGTATTCAAAGCGCTAAGGTTGAGCCCGTCCGAAAGCAGATGAAAATAGCCCTACTTGTAATTGAATTTCTTGAAACCATAACGTTATTTCAGTTGATATTCCCTTTAAGGTACGTAAAATGTTGAGGATCTATAAAACGCGGGGCAAATAAAACAAATTCGTCTAAATTATTTACTTGGAAGAAAGTTCGGCCACATTTGGGGCGCCAAAAGTTATAGAAACAGCAATTTATCACTACGTATGAAAGACGATGGTATTTGCGAACTTGAAAACGCAACATAAGCATAAATTCTACAAACAATAAAACTTCCATTTACTAGTATAACATTTTAACATTATTCTTAATTATAGAACTACATTATTCCGATATTTACTTCTATACAAAGTGGTTTATTATTTACTTTTATGATATTCTACACTTATCTTCAAATAATCGCCGTTAAATTACTCACGTTAATAGTTAATTACAAATATTTGTACGCGATTAATTACGGCAATTTTTAAATCGATCGCCAGCTGTTTAAGAAAAAATAATTTTTCTCTTCGTCACAAGGCTGGTCCCAAGAGTCAAGGGTACTATTTTTGTCGATTTATTACGCGCGCACGCCTGTTCTGCTAAGTCGTTATATAAAAAATAAAAGTAAGAAGTTTCAAAACAACATTTCCGAAATTAAAATGAAGCATATGTTAGGTCCGTCAAGTTGGAGCTACAACATAACAAAAAACAAAAACTTTTTACGTCATAATTTTTTGCTCATTTTTTGCTCATTTTTTGCTAATTTTTGCTATACTTTTTAAATTTTTTGCTGGTCTCTAATAGAAGATAATTAAAAAAAAAGAATTGTAACTCCAACTTTACGCTGAGTTACATTTGCTAAAAAGTCAAAATGTTTTCATGTCACAATTTTTTGCTCATTTTTTGCTAATTTTTGCTATACTTTTTAAATTTTTTGCTGTTCGCTTTTCCAAGATATGTAGTTTTTCATAATCATTATGTGCTACAAATAGGTGGTATTCTTGGATATACAACACGAATAACTTCGAATAACCAAAATTTACGTCAATGTTTTGTTCTAATAACTTTATAATAATTTATAAAGTTAACTTATATATACACTTTCAATTTATTGATATTTAAAAGTAGTTTCGTTGCAGTTTTTGTAAAAACCATAAAGTTTCTTTACATGACTATCAGTTAAGGCACTCCAATAAAATTGAACAATAGGTACATAAATTCAGACCTGCAAATAACAATGCTTAAGACCCACCAGAAATAGAACTAGGTTCTTTTTGTAGAAATAAACATTTTTAGTTGACAATGTTACAACAATAAAAAAATTTTAGTACAAAAACCTAATTTTTACTCTTATGTGATGTGGGACATATGTGTCCCTTTAATGGTCTAAAGAGGGTTAATAAATCGTAAATAGTTTTTTTTTTAGTAAACTGAAATTTGACTTTGAGATGCAAAAATTATTTACATCAAGATTTGTGGCTTATCGTTGCTGTATTTTTTAAATATTTGGTTGGTCTCTCAGAGAAAATGCAACAAATCGACATAATTATAACATATACCAAGCTACTAAACAATATGTTCTATTTAAAGTGGAAAACAAAGACATTTGCATCATTCCGTGATGTCCTGATGTCAAGTCGCTAAAAAATTGGTCGATGTTGCGATATTGCAAGTCTACATTAAAAAGATTATATTAGATTTGGTGAAAAAATTACTTAAGTACATGGAAGAAGAAGGTTTATAGTGTTGCGGGTTCGAAGGATGTTTTTAAGAAACAATATTTTTTAAACGCTTTTAATTATATATTAAATAAACATATATGTACAGGTACACGTATCAACAATACATGTATGTATTGCTACAAAGATCTAATTTTAAAAATCAAATAAAACGTACGTACATATAAACTCTCGTCACCTAAAATAATCATGCCATACAAAAAAACTATTTACGACTTTTTAACCCTCTTTAGACCATTAAAGGGACACATATGTCCCACATCACATAAGAATAAAAATTAGGTTTTTGTATTAACATTTTTTTATTTGTTGTAACATTGTCAACTAAAAATGTTTATTTCTACAAAAAGAACCTAGTCCTATTTCTGGTGGGTCTTAAGCATTGTTATTTGCAGGTCTGAATTTATGTACCTATTGTTCAATTTTATTGGAGTGCCTTAACTGACAGTCATGTAAAGAAACTTTATGGTTTTTACAAAAACTGCAACGAAACTACTTTTAAATATCAATAAATTGAAAGTGTATATATAAGTTAACTTTATAAATCATTATAAAGTTGTTAGAACAAAACATTGACGTAAATTTTGGTTATTCGAAGTTATTCGTGTTGTATATCCAAGAATACCACCTATTTGTAGCACATAATGATTATGAAAAACTACATATCTTGGAAAAGCGAACAGCAAAAAATTTAAAAAGTACAGCAAAAATTAGCAAAAAATGAGCAAAAAATTGTGACATGAAAACATTTTGACTTTTTAGCAAATGTAACTCAGCGTAAAGTTGGAGTTACAATTCTTTTTTTTTAATTATCTTCTATTAGAGACCAGCAAAAAATTTAAAAAGTACAGCAAAAATTAGCAAAAAATGAGCAAAAAATTATGACAAAAACATTTTGACTTTTTAGCAAATGTAACTCAGCGTAAAGTTGGAGTTACAATTCTTTTTTTTTAATTATCTTTTATTAGAGACCAGCAAAAAATTTAAAAAGTATAGCAAAAATTAGCAAAAAATGAGCAAAAAATTATGACGTAAAAAGTTTTTGTTTTTTGTTATGTTGTAGCTCCAACTTGACGGACCTGCATATGTTTGATAATCTATAAATATCCTATAAGAGAAGTGAATACCTATACTTTAACTTGGAAGAAAATTGTCGATATAATGTAAAATATTATACAGCGGAGTATCTTACAACGACCGATTCTTCAGCGAAATATTTTACAGCAAAAAGTTGTAAGTAGAAAATCAGGATTGTACAACGAAGACAACAAACCGTTATCTTCTTATTTGTGCTTTAAAGCAGTGTAAACGTGTTTTCTAATTATCATGGTACAAAATTTTAGGCATGAGCGGGCAAAATAGAATGAAAAGGCTAATTAACTTAATTAATTAAAAAGAAATTAATTAATTTTCTACAGAGGTGGTTAATTCGTATTTTCACCAAGAGAAAATTGTTTAAGTTTTTTTAGTTTTAATGAAATAAGTTAGTTATATTTTACTTTACAAGTTATATATTAATGTTAAATTATATTTTTCCTGCTAGGTAAATGGTTTTATTAAAAGGCCACTTTGTTCTAGGGCAGCAATTCTTAACAGGGGAGCCGTGAAAGGTTTTAAGGGGGGCCGCAAAAAATTTATAAAACGTTTTTAGTTTTTAAAATATTGAAATCTTGTTCGATCCAAATTATGTTAATAGGTTTTAGAATTGAATTTTTTTTTTTTAAGTTTTCTTTTGTCCAAGGAAAGTTGTTTATATTATTTTTCCATTTGTTATCAAGTACTATTCTCATTCTGCACATTTATTATTTTATAAGCAAACCAAAATAAATTGTGGGATGATTTTTGTAACAACTTCGTTACCAGCGTAAGCTGCTGTAAAGTTGATAATGATAGTTTTTTTTTCTTTTTTGTTAATATAATATAAGCAGACGGACCACAAACTTTTTTGTAGCAGGACTTTAACTGTTGACACAAAAACTCATTTTAAAACGAATTTTCCATATCAATATTGATCCATAAACGCTTCCTTTTAAAGATCGAAAAAATATCGATAATTTTTCGAAAATTTCAACACCCTGCATCTTTAAAATGAAGCGTTTATGTACCCCTGTTTATATGGAATTTTCGCTTTAAAATGAGTTTTTGTGTCGACTGCAAAAAAAGTGGACCACCCTGTATAATTCATTATTTCTTTCAAGTAAAAAGTTTTCCTGCCAGTTTGTAAGAATTGTTTTGATTTATTTATTACAAGATGATTTACCCGGCGTTGCACGGGCGATTACAATTTTAATTACTTTTTTAACTTGAATAAGCCCAATAATTCCAAATCATACACAAATGACATACTCTGATCAATCATCTTTTCATTTTCTTATAATTCATTAAAAAATAACTATTTATTGCTTAAAAATTTAATAATAACTCAAATTTATTTTCTTTCGTCTTGTTTCAATTAAAAATGTACTAATAAAAATAATACTTCATGTACATTTATTACTAATTGTATACAAAACAATCTTTACTTGTGAAATACACCGCGCCGTATCGTGTTTTGACCAGGTATTTGCCGACGTAAGATCGAATCCCGTCCAAGTAATTTTTTTTTTTTTAAATTGGTAATATGTGCTTGTACTTAAAGTTTGGCGTTAGATCTGCAAGGTCCTAAATAGTAACTGTGCAAAATTTGGTCCCGATTGGTCAACGGACCTAGGATTCTATAGCGAACAAACAAACAAACACACAAACAAGCTCTTTTATATATATAGACAAGATGGTTTACCCGGCGTTGCACGGGCGATTACAATTTTAATTACTGTTTTAACTTGAATAAGCCCAATAATTCCAAATCATACACAAATGACATACTCTGATCAATCATCTTTTCATTTTCTTATGATTCATTAAAAAATAACTATTTATTGCTTAAAAATTGAATAATAACTCAAATTTATTTTCTTTCGTCTTGTTTCAATTAAAAATGTACTAATAAAAATAATACTTCATGTACATTTATTACTAATTGTATACAAAACAATCTTTACTTGTGAAATACACCGCGCCGTATCGTGCTATGACCAGGTATTTGCCGACGTAAGATCGAATCCCGTCCAAGTAATTTTTTTTTTTTTAAATTGGTTATATGTGCTTGTACTTAAAATTTGGCGTTAGATCTGCAAGGTCCTAAATAGTAACTGTGCAAAATTTGGTCCCGATCGGTCAACGGACCTAGGATTGTATAGCGAACAAACAAACAAACACACAAACAAGCTCTTTTATATATATAGATAAAGATAGAGAATAAAAATATTAGATAGATACTAATAAATAAAATATTTAAAACATATATTGTATTTAGAGTTGCAAAGACGCGACTGTTGTATTAATTACATCGAAGAACGTAACAGAACAATTACCCCCTGCTTTTTTGCACGGGGGCTTAATTGTCAGGGAAGGTTTTTAAACAGGGGTTTATTGTCTGGGAGGTTATTAAAGAGGAGTAAAAATAGGGGACGTAATTGCGCTAGAACCATCGGAAAGATATCTTTGATAAGCCTAAATAAATCGCAATAATCATTGTTACTACAACTTAGGGGGCCGCGAAAATATTTTAGAATATTTACGGGGCAGCGACTACTAAACGCTTAAGAACCACTGTTTTAGGGTGTGGTACTGGAACGGATTATCCCTAAAGACATACACATATTATGCCAGAACGAACAGATGCTATAAAGATTGAGCAGGTTCTAGGACTAATATTCGTTCTAGCATACCCCCCTGTACCAATTTTTATATGTAATAACTTTATCATTGATATCATTTGCAATTTTGCGTGCATACATAATAGTTTACTTAGAAATATATCCTCTCTCTTCAAAGCGCCTATTGAACCATAAATTAACAAAAAATACTGGATTGGACGACGTAAAAGGAGCGTTGTAGTCACGGCATTTTTGACAGTTTTAAAATATGACATAATGATGATAAACTGTGGTTTGTGTAAAATACAATAAATAAATGATATTCCGTTCTAAGGTTTGTGTTGTAGTAATTCGCTTTGTTTGTTAAAACTCTACTATCTACAAGCTTAATTTGACAAAAATCACGTTTTCCAATTAAAACCTTAAACATTTTAGTGCAGATTTTGTTAACAATGTTAGTTTTATTTTTGTTAGCGCTGCCAACAGTTCTGCACACTTAATTTAAAAAGATAAATTTATTTTTATTTAGCTTACTTGACTTCAGTCACCACTCACTGTGTCGATAGAATACGCGAAATGTGGGAGATTAGACAACATTAAAAACTAAGAAAACTGGTATTAAATTATTATTAAAAGACTTTCGCCAAAAATACGAATGTATCCACGTAGGCACGTAATGTAAAGAATAATTTTTTACCGCTCGTGTAGTGCGAACTTGGCAAATAAATAGTTAACCGCATCATACTTTTACACATCTTAATACTTCATTAAACGTATGCGTTCTGCGATGTTTAACAGTTATTTTCATTGTTAAGTTTATATCAGAATTAAGATAAATTGCTGCTTGTTCCTCCACCACAGCGTACTACTTTATTCTCAAGCAATACTTAAGTTTTCTTTTACAGTAACTTGTATTAAGACAGAAAAAATTTGCGGGCTACATTAACCTAAGAACATACAGGTATCGCGCACCTATACTAATTTCCTGATCAAGTTGGCCCAATGGAGAATTAGATAGAACTGCTGTTATTTAGCAAAATATTATTTTTAGAAAATTTTATTCAAAAAATCATGCTATCTTTAAGTTGATAAACAATTAAACGCCTCTATTAGTTTTGTTTTGCAAACAATTTCAAGTATGCTTCCATTTCTACTACTACTAAGTAGATTTTTTACTTAAAATAAATAATTCTTCTTGTCAGTTTTACGATATCATTAGGCACAAAATGATTTCCTGTACTGAACATTTGAACCTTATGTAATAGTAATAGATTTTGATATCAAATTAAAACCCCTCAAATGTTGACATATAACATGAAAAGCTTTATTCAAATCATGATGTTCCAAAATGTTAAGCTAAGCTTTTAGGCTGAAAGCAAGGCAATACTGCTAATTTTTTTTTAAATTTTTATTACTGTTTTCACCTCAACGCTTGATCAAGTAACTCTGCTTGTACCTATCTATAGAGCCCCAAAACCATTCCCATATTATATGTTTCGAGTTCATCAGGAAGCGGATTTTTGTATAATTTGTACATATAACGTAATAATTTTAAATTTTAAATACTCTAATTCGTCTAAAAACATCCTGCATAAAAGCTCAGACTTAGCAGAGTTTGATGAAGGTAAACTTTTCAATAAAGTTTTTTACGTTACACAACCAAAACTTCAAATTTTTTTATTGTAGGCAAATATTTAAAGTACCAACAAGTTTGATGCTTGTAGCGCTATAGTAAACAGCGTTAAACTAAAAGTTTTGTAAAAGAAAAGTGCCAAAAGCTCAAACTTTAATTAAGTACATTTTTCTTCAACGAAGTTTACTTATTATTATAGTCGGTAAAAGTTGGGTTTTTAAAACCATCAAGTAAAATTTTAGTCTTTTTGTGCAAAAGAGAGACACAATACGATGCAATAAATAGTACCTATCGGTGCTCTATACACAAGCCAATTCACTTTGCTTATTATGTAAAAATATTAAGTTAACAAATATTGCATAAAACTTATAATGATTTTAACAGATTTCATTGAAACGTACATTTCAAAATATGAGGAAGTCACTCGGCATCTTAAAGTAAAAATGTCGTCGTCTAACCGAAATTTAGGCGACTATCAAAGGAACAAATACAACATTGATATTTTATCGCAGCTCTACGACGCGTCTAGTGCACGCTTGAAGCAATCTATCACGCACTCCCCAGAGGGTGCTGAAGGGCTGCGTGCGGCAACCCTCCCGCGGCGAAAGGACCACTTTGCGTCTGCACCTATATGTGTCCACGTATTTGAACCGCAAATGTATGCGGTAAAGTTTACTTGTTGGACAATCGAGTTCAAAAACAAATTTTTTACCACCAGCTTACAGACACCTACTTGCTATTGTTTGATTCATAAACAAACATAAAGGACAAAACTTTTGTGACATTTTTTTGTCTGGCATGTAAATCACTAAGATAGTGCTTTTTACGTTTTAAGTAGTTATGTAATTAAGTATGCGTTATACTTTTTTTGCAAATTGTTGTCATCACTTTTTTAAAAATTATATTTACATTTTTAAATAAATATTATGGCTAACTCGATGCTATGCTGTTTCCTAAAATCTCTACAATTTAAGGTATCGATTTATTACACAACAATTAAATGTGATTTTTGCAGTCAGTTTTCTTGCATATATCATGACCAGTGGCGTGCGGTGGGTTTTACTGTAAGGGATGCTGTCGAATATACAGGGTGATTGAAATTCGAGTTTAAGCATGGGGATCTCGCCTATTATAGTAGCTAGAGTATAGGTTTAAATTTGGCAAAGCTGCTAAATTTCGTGCTCAATAATAATCTGAAGAGAAATTGGAAATATCTCAAACGGTATCCGAAAAAATTAGGAAAAACCGGAAAATACGATTTTTGAAAATCGTCTATAACTTCTTTGGAGTATGAAATATTTCAAATGTGTTAAAACATTGCCTAAGCAACATTTTAAGGCCAATCGGATGGTGGTCACAAATTTTTCCTAGGTCGATTCGTTTTTGTTTCATGACAACCAACATTAATATCTAATAGCATTTATTACTTCTGATCTTCTGAATCCATTGATGTATCACACATGGTACTTTACTTCATTTACATAATTTTGTTCGCGTTTTTTTAAAATTAAAACTGTGGGTCCAGCTTTTCCGGAAGAGAGGGTAATATGCTAATATGTTACTACGTTAATATTTTATTTAAATAATATTATTTAAATCGATGTAATACCGTTTAATAAACTCCGTCCAAAGCTATTATGTTTCAGACCACAAACTTAACAGTATTTGCTCATCCTATGTTGTATTCGCACAATAAGCGAATTCTGTTAAGTTCATTATGTATCATGCATTTCCCGTTCAAATGTCATGTTGCTAAGCCAGGGTATTATGTGTAATAATCTTTTTTAACAGTCATCGTTTGCTTCACAACCGAGATGGACGCGATTCCCTGGTCTAGTAAAGTTCAGTAATGTTCAATCCAAATTAATGTAAGTCTTCAGGTTGTTCATTGTCATTATGGTTTCTAAATAAATCTGCTCTTCAAGTAATTTAATAACTATTTTAGTAAATTCTATGATCCCCAAAAAGCACGATGGCTTTAAGAATAAGTCTTAAAGCTAACGTGACTATCTCCCATTGAAAGGAAAACTGAAATTTTATATTTCTGCTTAGGATTAAGCGGTGTTTCATCATAAAGTTCATAATCGAACATACGTTTTTAAGCCTATGCAATGGGTTTTCTTTGAACTGGGGACAGATTTCTAAATCATCTACTAACGCTCTTGCTGTTTCAAGCACAAAAGTAAAATGTATATCTGAGCGGAATTTTGGAACAAGCTTATTAATTTATGTTAATGTGCTAATGCAAATCTAATATTAAATTATTTTATTGGGTTAAAATGATATTGTAAGATACCACCAAAGCATAGACGGCCCCTCACTGGGTGCGTCTCGACGCAACGCATTCTTTGCTTACCATGTTGAGCTAGCCCTGGGTTTGTGTATTAAATTTTTAAAATTTATTATTTATAATATATTGGAATATAATTAATTTTATAAAGAAATACTATTACAAGAAGTATTTGTAAAACATATAAGATCATATTATTAAAACCTAAACCCATAATACTATTAAACACAAGAATAATTAATTTTTAAGATGCTATGAAACCTACGACACGCGGCGGATCATGTAAGAATATGCAGCACGCCAGCTAAAGGCGTAAGTTATAATAAAAATAAGTTAAAATATTTTAGTACTTGGAGCGTACAACATCAGGGTTGGGGTTTTGCTTATAAACAAGCGATTTGTTGGTAGATTGTACGTTGTAGCTGTAAAATATGCATGCGCATAAGGAAGAGAATGGCAAGTACAATTAAAAAGAAATGCGTCTGAGACCACAATCTAAGGAAAACCGCACAAAGATAATAAAAAAATCAACCAATACCAAAACATAAAAGTAGTTGAAAAATTAAAGGGTGTAGAACTTTGTATTTTATTTATTATTATAGGGCAACGGATTCTGGACACTAACTTGTGTACTACTTTAAGACAGCGTGTGGGTTCAGCCACCTCATAAAGACAATCACGAGCCATATTTAAAAATAAGCATAAGTACTTACATATTTCCTAACAAAATAAGCCAATGTACAGGACGTTATGTTGCAATACATGCAAAAAAAATCCTTAATTAGGCTGGAAATGTCAAAAATTTCTTCATATGTTCCACAATATACCTACATTCATCTAATTAATAACAATAACCCCAGTAGCACAAAATATTGGGCCAACATTGGCTAAAAATTGACATACAATACTGGGAAAATATAGATATGTCAACATTTTTAAATATTGGTGGAATATTTTAAATTAATATTAATCCTATAACATTTTTTCATAAAGGATCTATATTATTAAATAATATTAGATTAATATACCGTACCGATATTGGTGAAATGTATACTATACACAATTAAAAATATATTCAACCAATATTATTCACCCTGATTGGTACAATGTTATATATGCATAAACCTCCTTCATATGTTTTTATGGTTTAGAAATGTTAATATCCAATAATAGTCCAATAAGGTTGTATAAATCGCTTATTCAAACTAAAAATATAAAAAAATTACAGAAAACCAAGCATAATTTCCTTACAAGTCTGTATTTGGCCGACAATCTCATGCCATTACTGTAATACTTCGACTAATCTGAAAGTTTTCCAACAACAACTAGGACTAGGAGCACTATTGATATCCGACTACACCACATATCGATGTCCGACTCAGGACTTCCATCGAAATTTGGTATAAAATAAAATAAAATTTTTGATTTCAGTCTAGCATTCTCACTAACTATCATAGCTTTTACTGCATTGGCTATTATATCATCAACCGACATGATAATGCTTTCCTGTTCACTCATTTTTAAAATTGAAAACACGTGGTAAAATTTAACCTCAAAAATGTGTTTTACGTTTACACTGCGAATGTTTAAATAGAGTAAACCCGGGCAAAAGTCCGCACCGGGGTAAAAGTCCTATTAGGGATAGCAAGGACTGGAGAGTTAAGAGAGAATAGGTTTTATTATAGGTAGTTGAGATACAGTATCTGTGGTGGACACATATAGTTCTAGCTTGATCGGCAGTTAAACCGCTGCTTAAATGAGCTACGTGTGAAAATGCTTGGCTTGTTATAGTTTTCGATGATCTTTTATTAGGCAGTGATATTTAAAAGTCTCTCACAACCGGCATGCAACTTTTTTCATATAAACACCCTCCATTTTAGCTACACAATCATGTCGCCAAACGTGTCCTAACTTAAACTAAAGATGCCGTCATATTGCTTCTATCGTAATTAGCACGCATGGGGGCAAAAAGCCGCAGTCTTGACTGGGGTAAAAAGCCGCACACGGGCTTTTTGTCCCGTCTATTTAATTTGGAAAGATTCAAAGCCACATTTACGTCTGATCACGAAGCAAGTTTGGCTGATCAGTGATCACTGTAGATAGATAGATGGAGGTTCTACGGAATTACTAGAAAAAAATTCGGCGGTTGGCTTTTGACTTTGCTTCGCAAAATAACATCGTAAACGATTTTAATAAGAAGTCACAAATGGCGGGAGACGACTGGACCAAAAGTTTTTTTTATCTCGACAGAAATTTTCTTTTAAACGCCCAAAAAGACAAGCGTCGGAAGAATTATAGGTTTCAATAAAGTCCAAATAGAAAGATTCTACAATAATTTAACGAACAGCCATGTCAGAGAAGGGGAAAACGAAAATGTTTGCCAAGGTTGTTAAGAAATATATGAAGATCCACCAGTCGAGGACTAGATTGTGCAGTAAATGCCACAACTAGTGGCACGAAAGTTGCTCAAATTTTGAAACCGACGAGTTCACCTGTGATTTTTGTTGAATTCGTCAAATATTTTTTGTGTTCTTTTAAATGTGATATTTTTTTTAATTTTGTTACAGGACTGAACTTTTATTTTGTATTTTTGAAGAGAATTAACTTTCATTTTATAAAATAACACACCGTATATTAATGTGTCAAAGATATAAACATATTAATTAGACTAATGCGCGAACGGACTTTTGCCCCATCAATTTGGACTTTTGCCCCATAGGGTGGGGCAAAAGTACCAATCTACATCAAACCATAAAAAAAATATTTTTATTTGAATTCGTTACTTTTGGTGGCAACCCATTTTATGATGCAATGAGAAGTGTCTAATGTGTTCATAAAAAAAATGTTGACCAGTTAACTCTTACAGGCATGGTGGTACACGTTATGTACCACTATTTTTGTTACCAATGCTGCATGGTGGTATTGAAATTGTACCACCTAATTTAATATTTCTGCTGTTCTGCACGATAGCTTAAAAACTGTACCACCTATCCCAATATGTACTGACATAACATAACTTTACGCTGCAGGTCAGAACCTGATAGAAATTGCTTGCATTGATCATCTGTCAACTCATTTTAGTTGTATTTTGTACCCCAGTAAAGTGTACAAAAATAATTTGTTGTAATTAGTGTAATTTTAACGTAAAATAATTGTGTTTTTGTTAAATCTGTCTGCTTGTGGTATGGTTTACACTTGACATTGTTTTCATATTTAAAATAAGTTTTTCTTGTGTTTATTTGACAATATTTTGGTGGTACGTTATTTGTACCACTGTGAGCATTCAAACAAATAATCATTATTAAAATGGCAAAATACAATTTAGAAGACTTGTCATTTGAATTGAAAGATATGACAATGGATTAATTTCTTGCGGAATTTGAAGATATTCTGACTGACCAAGAATCTATAATTGGCGAACTAGATTATACAGAGCAGGTAAATGAGGAAAGGGAAGTTGATTTAGAAATGGATAATTTAGAAACTTATCAGATTCTGATAGCAATATGCCACTATGTCATTTTGCTAAAAAAAAATCAACAAACAGATATTACTGAAATCAAAACTTTCCTAGGAAAGCTTACCAACCAGGGTGCGGTTAAAGATCTGGAAACTGTAGTACAAAAAAAATCAAGTATACGCACAAAATGGATGTGTTCAATATGCAAAGTGCCATTTTGTTTATCTAAATCAAAGACATGTTTTCAGGACTATCACAAAGAAGTAAAATAAAAGAAAATATTACAATTTGTGATAAATCAAGCTACTCAAAATTTCGCATTACAGGCATAGTGGTACATAGGGTGTACCACCTCACCAGGAGTTGCTGAACCCGACGAGGATGCTAAAACATATATTTTTCTTTTTTAATCTGCAGCCTCTTTTAAATGTATTTAGTTTCGTTGTTAATAAATAATTTTGAATTTTGTGTGCAGCACGGGCAAAAATATGTCTACTTTTTATGTGCCTGTAAGAGTTAAACATAAAACTTACTTACTTAGGGAGTTGAGAACGTTAAGTGCGCACTTTTTCCCGGGTTTACTCTATTATAAAATAACCTGTTAATCCAACACTATAAACATCACTTTATCAGTTCCTGATCCTTCATCAGAACACTGTGGTGATGGCTCACATAAATCCACATAAATTATTCTAAACTTTCTAAGAGGGCAAACATAAAACACACTCTCATTCTGCCAATTACAATACAATTCCGCCAACGGTAACCTACCTAACATACATTATACACTAACTCCATCTACATCCAAATTCTAAACTTATAATCTACTACAAAACAATATAAACATATTGAACCAATAGCATATTAACATTGAGTTTTCTGATATTGGTTGTTCATTAAAAAACTTAAAGAGGCCTAATATTGTCTAAATGTTGTCAGACAATATAGGGTAAATATATTTTGTTTATGTCTAGCCAATAAAAATAAATTGGAAATAATTATCAAACAAAATAAACATATTGAACCAATAGCATATTAACATTGAGTTTTCTGATATTGGTTGTTCATTAAAAAACTTAAAGAGGCCTAATATTGGCTAAATGTTGCCAGACAATATAGGGTAAATATATTTTGTTTATGTCTAGCCAAAAATAAATTGGAAATAATTATCAAACAATATAAACATATTGGACCAATAACATATTACCATTGAGTTTTCCGATATTGGCTGTTCATTAAAAAACTTAAAAAGGCCTATATTGGCAAAATGTTGCCAGACAATATATTTTGTTTATGTCTAGCCAATAAAAATAAACTGGAAATAATCATTAAATAATATAAACATATTGGACCAATAACATTGAGTTGTCTGATATTGGTGATTCATTAGAAAACTAGAAAAAGTCTATATTGGCTGAATGTAGCCAATATTGGGCCCGCGTAACAATATTTGGCCAATATTAGGCCAATATTATTGTGCTACTTGGGAAGTTATAATTAAAATCACTTAGCAAAATAGAAATAGGAAGATACGTTACAGGAGCTCTTCATGAACTTATATGGAACAAAACAATAAATAGCAAAGGAACAAAAACATACAATAATTTCCAATTTGTAATAGTAGAGAAAAAGAAGACTGCCAGCTTTCAAGTGAAGGATATGTCAAAACACCATGGTATATAAACGACTAAATGAAAGAGACTGGACCGATCGAGACCTGTGGAGACTGGAAACGACAAACCCTTGAAAGGGGAGATATTCGGGGAAGAAAAAGTAGAAAACCCACTAATCTTTTTTTATGAAGAACTCATTGTAGACCAGTTTTAAAATTACTGTAACTTTATCAGTAGATTTCTGCTAATAAAAGAATGATAACTGTTTATTAATTTTAATTTATCCAACATAATAATGAATCACTCAAATAATTCCTCAATCGTTTTATGTTTAGATCGATAAATGATGAGTATCATTTACATAGTTCGGTAAAGATGTACAAGTTTTGTTATATGTTAACTTTTAGAACCGATCGTTGGAACTAGAGTTGCCCAATTATTTCTGAAGAGGGGTTGAATTTGATATTTACCTTTACTGTTGGCAAAACGGTCGAGAAAAGGGAAACTGATGCAATTTAGTACGATCCGAAAGGGGGCCCACCAGTTAGAAAGGAGACAGTGCATATAATTATATCATACTCGGTTTTTAGTCGAGTCACCCTTGTTGTGGGTAGAAACAAATTTTTCACAAGAACTGAAAGTCACTTTCGGCAACCGTTGAATTGTCGAAGTATACACAAACAACATTTTATATGTAACTTGATTTGTAAAATGTAAACTCAGTTTAGTTAAAATTAATAGGTTATTAAAATACTATCACGGGTCGTTCAGGTTGTTGTTGACGAAAATAAATCTCAGAATTTTTTTTAAACTGCAACTTATACAATATTAAATCCGCTTGAACCACTGACACACTTGCAGAACTTTAACCACAATATTTAGTTAGTTATAACCATATACAGCGCCATTATGCCCAAACCCATTTATGTTCCATTTGCATTTTATATTTCTTTCTGCGTAATATTTAAATTGTCTAACTAAACTTTAGCAATATCTACTTAAACCCTACACCAAACTTTCATAAAGACTTTGAAGAAGTTTAGGGTGTAGTGTGAGACATGATCGTTTTATAATATATCCTTGTTCATGGTAAGATTACGAAAATATTTAGGGATAAAACAGTTTCAAGAACTAGCAAAATAAATTCGCTTTTTATTTATGTTTAAAACAAAGGCACATTTTAAATTATTGCGCTCCAAGTATCAGTACAACAGTAACATTAACTAAAAAGACTAAGATAGGTAAAGTTAAAAAAATAAAAACAATGTACATTATTTCCCAAGTCTTCCAATATAAGAGAAATACTTCAGCTGCAATGCAATTTTTAGAAAATGGGCATGGTAGTTTTAAGTTTTTACTAGTAGATAAATAGAAACCTAGTTTTTTTTCAAATACGATTTTGTTTCAAAAACATTTTTTCAGGTGTTTGGGAAACAGTAAAATCAAACATAATCATCAAAAACACAATAAAAAACTTAAACAACTGTTGGGGACCAATTTATGAAACTGAATTAAAAAGTTTAAGATAACTGTTAATGATAGCACATTTAAAACATAAGAATAATGGACCAGCTAATTCGGGGATTTTAATTCTTAAATATTTATTACTTCAAATTGTCACTGGGGATGTTCTTTAAAGTTTAAAGTAGTATGAAACAAATAAATAGCAATTTTAAAAAAGTTTTTCAGTCACATACATATCCTAGGTGACTTCGATTTCGCTGCACATATTCTTCATTATATTGATCGCATCCGACGATAATTTGAGACACTTCGTGCCGAGTTCCTTGTCCTCGATAATTGGAATTATGTTATATTAACAACAGCGGTTTGTCCAAACGCTCGAGCGCTTTTTGACGTGACCAACCGTACATTACAATAATCTATGACAATTCCACGATTTTGTTTCTAAATCGGATCATCTCCAGATACGGAAATATTACATGGCCAAAGATATCACCGGATCTAACAATATGTGATCGATCTTTTGTGGAGATACTTGAAAGGCAACGTGATCAGCGACCCTCTGTTACCAGAAATCGCAGGACTCAGACAATGAATATGTTGTAAGATCATAATAAAAATAAATAATTATTTTATAAACCAATAAAAAACAAAAAACTTTAAAAACTCGCTATGAACAGTTTATCCATGTGGTCATATTCATATTGGACCATACATTACATTCATACAGCGTTAACAGCGGTCTGGTGGCCTTTACAGAAGTCAAATTACAGGATCTATGAGGAACGCTCCAAAGACTTGTAAGGTTCTATGAGATATATTAATAGTGGTCCCTAGGGAACGCTTAACGTATTTTAAATGTATCTTTTTTTTACATTTTGTGATGAAATATAAAATGCAAGACAGGTCAAATTAAAATCATTAACGTAACATTTAACTTTACTAATACAGACGATCCTCGGTTGTTTAATACAAATCACCTTTATTAAACAATTTATCTTAAGCTTTGTGGCACAATAAACAGGCCTAAATTATTAACATGAGAATATAGTTGACTTCTCGTTGAATTCTTAAAATTATAACTTCTAGGTATATCATCTTTTTTTTATTCCTCCCAGACAGTGCGGACATTCGTTGCTTTACTTTTGGTCCAACTTGATCTAAAATACTTACTTTTATTACAACTTTTAAACTGACGTATGATGTAATGTACAAGGTGCAGCAATAAGTCGGAATATTTGGCAACATTGGATATGGGCCATTTTTGAGAAGTAAAAAAAAGAGGCTTCCACGATCTTGTAGCCCCTGATTTATTATTCAACAAAATGTTGCTACGTGCCATGAAGGTTGTAAGGAATTCGTTTCCTTATCATATCATCTCGAAGAACGGGAATATTTCTTAGCCTACCAAATCTCCTGATCTGTTCGCGTGTGATTACTTCCTTTGGAGTACCTAAAATTACACGTCTTATAACTACCACCACTATGACGCAAACTCCAGAACCTTAAATAACGGATCCGAGAAGCAGGGTCGTGTTTAAAGCATTTGGCACCAGAGGCGAACTTTAATATGGCGGCTATTGGATAAGCCTTGCATTAGTTTGTTACAAATTTAAAAATCCTGTTAACATTTCTTATTAATATTGTGCAGATTATATTTCTAAGAATGGAAAAACTACAAATATATTCTGATGGCACATAATTTACCCAATGTTGCCAGATGGCGCCCCATCGTCCCCGGCCCTGCCTTTCCACGGCCCTGCCGAGAAGATATGGCTCGAATTCCTGTGACCATGCTGCACAATGTGATGGGTAAGCTAAGCACAAGACTGATAAAGTGTATAAAACGAAATGAAGGTCATGTTCTTGATGTAATTTTTAATTAATTGTAGGGATTTTATTTTTATTGAGTAAGTATACAAGTAGGTATATTAAATTAATACATTTTTTAGTACCTATGGCTTTCATAACAGCCCGATTCACTGTCACACCCTGTATTTATTTTTTAAGTTTTGATAAAATCACAGAACACAATGTACACATACTTACCTTTCGTGATTTATCCTTCAAAAATTGCTAATGAATTACTGGTTCTGCTTGTGATCAAACATTTGTTTTTCTTACACAAACGCCTAATTTAAGTCTTGAGACGCACTATAAATAAACTTCATCTTTGAGAAACATCAATAAAACAATTTGTTTACAAAACAAAAACATAATGTACAACCATGCAGTGTAAGTTGTAATTAACAATGTTATGTAACTTAAATTACTTGCATGTATAATATTCTGTCAACTTGTTAATTTTCAAATGCGGAACTAACTTTGAGCTGTGCTTCATTTGAATACAAAACACTTGTAGTTTTACTAAACAACATGACATTATGTAGTTGCAGCTGCTAAATTAATCCGGTAAGGACCTACATCGTGCAACAGTATTTCATGCTTTTCATTAAAATTTGATTCGAACGTAATGAGACCGAAAAAACTTTGAGTTAAGTTTAGTTTAAATTTATGTTAAACTTGTTAAATTCTGTTTGTATAAAATGGACATAATAGTTCAGTATCTAGTCTTTTCAATTGCTTGTAAGGGTTATTTTCTACATATCTTAATCACAGCCGTTTTAACAAGTTTTAACGCCCTGGGAAAAAAATGTTTGGCGCCTAAAGGTCGATTCACACTAAAGGTATGCTCGCGCTCCACTCACGCTCAACTCAGCGCTTTCTATTTTATGAGCCTTACCTCAGTAAAAACAGATTGTAGGGTGAGATATTTTAGTACTTATGTATACTACAATGGAGTAATTTTTAATAAAAATGGTTCGCAACAGACCAGATTTGTACGACATGGGATCATTACAAAAATAAACTGTGGTATGAATATGGAAAGACGATAAACGCCTGGTAAGTATTGTCATATTCAAGGGAGTATTAAAAGTTAATAAGAATGCAATTTTTCAAATCGTATTGCCACGAATCATAATTTATATACGAATTATTAAATTAACATCTTCACGAAGTATTCAAAATTGCGATTCAGCATTTATGTTCAGCAAATCGCGTAGCTTTTGGCTGTAAGTCTATGTTCGTTCAACTCTTTCTTCATATTCAGGGGAAAGGGAGAAACAAAACAATTAAATAAACAAACAGCCCAAGGAGTCGCCCCTTCTTATCATATCTCGCGGGTGTTCAGTTGTACATAGTGTTCCGTACTTGTTTTCCATAAAAGGCGACAGGACGAAAAGGTAGGTGTTAAGTTAGTTTTATAATAAATTAGATTTAGTACATCGGCGTTTTATTAGTACCTCTTGCAGCTACGACCCCCTTCAACTAAGCTAACCCCTTGGTCGTGACAATATTTGTTTGCCATTTCAAAGCTGCAGTTGTAGAATTTCGTCCTTGTTTCGGTAAAATTTTTAAGATAACTTGGTCGTTGACAGAGGTCAATTAAGCGTAAGCAGCCTTTGAATCCAACACGCAAACACTTTCCTCATACACAAATCGTTGTGCAAAATTTTCCAAACAGTTGTTTCAGATATCCCAACTTCTCTGCCATTGAAAGACAATTTCATTGGCCGATCTGACAGCATCAAATCTACAATATTTTTAACCATGCTTTCAGTTCTTGCTTCAATTGATCGACCTGATTTTAAATCATCTTGTATAAAGCCCCTACCTCAGCAAAACTGTTTGGACCAAAATTTTACCTGGAATAAAGGTGGGGCTTAATTTCTATAAAAGTCGATCATTATTTGATGGATAACTTTTGGCCCATTACCCTTTTTGTGAGAAATTTTATTGTATCGTACTTTGATGCTCGAGTTTAATTACACTCATTTTTGTTAAGAAAAGCTTTAGAGAATTCTTCAATCTCAATATAATTCCATGAAACTTTTCTCTTCTGGTTTAAAATGTCTCAGGTATTAAACAAAATAAAAACTTTAACATTTAATTTGCATTGCTAGGTAGATTACATAAAATACGCCTTTATAAGAAAAATCTCATACCATAAAGAAGTAAATTTGTTGTTTGTAGTGAAATTAAGAGTACGGACAAACGATTAAATTTTTCGGGCCTATAAATTTTGTTATTTTAGTACGTGTGGCATTTTAAAAGTGAGTAAATTTCCAGTAAATACAAATACTTAACTAACGTTTTGTAAAATTTTCTTAGTTTATTTCTAAAGACTTACGGGTCTTAAAAGATTTTCCAGGAAGTAATTATCTTCGTATCACACACAGTATTTTACAAAATTGCTAGGACTAAGACTGAAAACTAAAAAATGAATAGCCCAAGTTATATTCAGCAATTTATGGCTTCCAGAAGCGCAACACAAACCTGTACTTTGTACTGCATTGCATAATGGTTTGAGTTTCTAACCACAAACAGGTGTGTTACACTAGTGCTACCTGGGCTGCTCTCAAAATAATTACTAAACTTTTTCAATTTGACAGTTTAAAGTTTGGAAGACCTGTTATTATTCTGGAATATATTAGCTCTCATATTTTAATATCACATAATTACGAAAAACTTAAAATGAAAAGTTTTTAAATAAAATTATAAGCATATTTACTTTTAGTTTAATGTAGAGTGAAGAAATAATGATAAGGGTTAGTATAACAAGTTAAAATTTTAAGCAAAAGAATCTTTATTTTACACAGCATTTATCATCCAAATATTGCGCGAACAAAGTCGCCTATTAGACAAGACCTCTTTTCTGTAACAAGATAGAGAAACGGTTAAATTAGCAAAAATGTGCAGTTTTTTGGGACAAACACAGAACAGTTGTCAAATATTCTATCATTTCCTATTTTTCTTGTTTTTTTTTTGTTTTCACTGCCTACTTTTTGCTTTTCATCTTTAAAAAAATTGAAAAACCTTTGTAACTTGCGTATTATTGAAAATAAATACATCAACCACTATATATTTCAAATAGGGGGAAAAAAATTTAAATAGGTCATAGCCAACTATAGCTCCCATTTAAAAAAAGGTAAATTTGTGTCATAACTCTTTAACGGCTAGCGTAAAATCTTTTTTTAGTAATTTTAAAATCTACATAAAAATATCTAAAAATATTGTTAATAATCTTTTTTAAAATTTACAACAATAAGAGAGATATGACACATTGTAAATATAACAAAAAAACAGTTTTTCCCTAATATCTTAAAAACCGGAAATGATAGAATATTGTTGAAAACGGTTCTAAGTTTCTCCCAAAAAACTGCACATTTTTGGTAAGTTAACTGTTTCTCCATCTTGAATATTAAGCGAGATACCCATGCAATCCCATCGAATTTGAACCACCCTGTACGCTACTTTTTCACTTCCGGTTTCGCCGAAAATGACCCTAACTTTGTTTATTTAAACGGAACGCTGTATATTTTTATATTTTTGGAAGGAGTAAGCAATTTTGAATTCAACTGCACAATTTTGGTTAATTTTTATAACCTTAAATGGAACGGTAGTGGTATTACATGCGGTTATTTAAATAGAGCGTTTTCTGACGAATTCAATAATACCAATAACTTATGTTTGTGTTGAAAGACTGCTTCAAAGACTTAAAATATTACAAAAACTTATCAAGAGATCCTGTTAATCGCAGTACACTGAGCCTAACTTCAACAAAACAAATTATCGTCATTTATATGTTTAACTATACTAAAGCTATTTAATTAAACAATTTAAAAATAATAGCGATAACTAATTGCAATGTACCACAGTATACTACGATTGACAAGATATTATCTTAACAAGTTTTTACAATATTTTCAGTTTTTGAACCAGTCTTCCAACACAAATATAAGTTATTGGTATTGTTCATTCTTCAGAAAATACTCTATTTAAATAACCGCATGTACTACTACCGTTCCATTAAAAAAAAAATTGAATTTTTGTCAAAAACTGATTTTTCAACCATCAAAACCGATTAAAGTGACCTAAATGTCAATAATAGAATACAAAAACCTTTTTTGGACACTTATTCATAATAAAATGTGCAGTGTATTCAAAATTGCTTCCTCTTTCCGAAAATGTATAAATGTATAGGGTGTTCCATTTGAAATAACAAAGTTAGGGTCTTTTCCGGCAAAACTGGAAGTGAAACAATTGTATTCAAATTAATATGTTCAAATAATCCGGTTTTTTACACGTATTATTTGTGTAAAATTTCATTTATCTTAAACCAATACTAAAAAAGATAAAAAGGGGTGCACCAGAACTAAGTAACACTCGGTGTAATTTATTCTTACCACTAGTAGCACATGATTGCGTTGATAAAGTGCATACATGTATAACATCATATTTGAGAATTTACTGCATCTCACCAATGTGAAAAAATATGATGGTGAAAAAATGACTGATTTGTTGATAAAGTTCGGTAAAATATTTTTTATGTTGACTTATAATTAAACATAGGTACCTCGATAACGACCAGCTTTATTGTCATTACTTTTTGTTTTTGAATGAATATTGCGATCAACAAAATTATCTAAATTGGGCCTGAACTTTTTTTTAAGTTGTTGTAAAACTATTACTATCTGTGTCCAAGCAGGAAAATATTTCTATTTTTCTTGAATAACACTGAGAATCTAGCAATGTTTTACTTTTTTCTCCACTTAAGTCTTTCTTAAAACCTATATTTAATGATCTCGCTGTATGAAGTATTGTTCAAGCATCCACAGGTAATTTTGAATGATAGATACTGTTTAAGTATTTTAAGCAGCGAATTAAAGTAACAATGATTGATTAAAAATTAAAGCCCACAATACAATAGTGATCTTCTATTTCAATATGAAGTCAAATTAACATCGTTAAATTTGTAATTTAGAAAAGATGCAAATGATAACACTCAAAATAATACATTTACTGACAATATACAGGGTGCACCACGACCCTGAGATTCTTCGATAGCTCCTTTATTAATGAAAATATCAAAAAATGTTTAATACAAATATTGTGCAAATCTAATTTCTACATAACCTAAAATTATTTTCAAATATACAGGGTGTTTCGTTTGACCGGCACATGTAAAAATGTAATTTTTTTAAATAGAACACCCTGTATATTTTTACATTTTTTGATTTCTCTAAAAATTTACTTTAAAAAATGTATAAGGTTATTTGGGTCTTAAGTCAACCGTTTTCGTAAAATTTACATTTTTGTAAAAATTTTGAGCGATACAGCACTTTCAATTTTTTTTTACATTAAAGTTATTTAAAAAAGCAGTAAAATTTCGTTTAAAATTTAGATTGACAATAGATTAATTAACACTTTGCGCTAGCTACATTTAAAAAATATTATACAGGGTGTTTTTTACGCTTGGTCAAACTAGTGAAACTTTAAACATCGTTAAGTCATTTTTCTTAAATGCAACACCCTGTATATTTTTACATTTTCTTGTAGAGAATTTAATTGTCTTTCGAAATTATTAAGCATGTCCTATACCTAAAGTTAATATTTTTCGAGCTATCTCGATTTTTATTAGTATTACTAAGGCAATTAAAATATTTTAAAGTGGGCCATGGACGTAAGTCGTAATTTTTCAAAGAATTTTTAAACAAAGGAATAAAAAGAGCTGCAACTTTAATTTTAGGCTAAAAATATACCCCATTTTACGGAAATGTATCGTTTAAATTGTTCAAGAATATGTCCTTGTTCTACGCACAGCCGTAGACCTTGTCTGAAAGACTCTAGCTCCCTTTATAACATTTCGGGGGTTATACCATCAAAAGCAACACGAATTTTGTTCTGCACATCTTCAGCAGTTGTTGGGGGGTCTTGATACACCTGTTTTATGGGTCCCCACAAAAATAAATCTATAGGGGTAAGATCAGGTGACCTAGGTGGCCAGGAGATTGGTCTACCTCGCTCTATCCATCTATTAGGATATTCTGTGTTCGGCAACTGCATTACTTGCTGTTTTGCTTTTAATGGTATAACCCCCGAAATGTTATCAAGGGTGCTAGAGTCTTTGAGACAACATCTACGGCTGTGCGTAGAACATGAACAAGGATATAATTTTAAACAATTTATACGATAAATTTCGGGGAAAAGCGGTACATTATTGGACTAAAATTAAAGTTGGAGCTCTTTTTATTCTTTTGTCCATGGCCGACTTTAAAATATTTTAATTGCCGTAGTAATACTAATACAAATCGAGATAGCTCGAAAAATATTAACTTTAGGTATAGGACATGCTTAATAATTTCGAAAGACAATTAAATTCTCTACAAGAAAATGTAAAAATATACAGGGTGTTGCATTTAAGAAAAACGACTTATCGATGTTTAAAGTTTCACAAGTTTGACCAAGCGTAAAAAACACCTTGTATAATATTTTTAAAATGTAGCTAGCGCAAAGTGTTAATTAATCTATTGTGAATCTCAATTTTAAACGAAATTTTACCGCTTTTTTAAATAACTTTAATGTTAAAAAAAATTGAAAGTGCTGTATTGCTCAAAAATTTCATAAAAATGTAAATTTTACGAAAATGGTTGACTTAAGACCCATATAACCATATACATTTTTTAAAGTAAATTTTAAGAGGAATCCAAAAATGTAAAAATATATAGGGTGTTCTATTTGAAAAAATTACATTTTTATATGTGCCGCTCAAACGAAACACCCTGTATATATGAAAATAATTTTAGGTTATGTAGAAAATAGGTTCGCACAATATTTGTATTAAATATTTTTTGATATTTTCATTAATAAAGGAGCTATCGAAGAATCTCAAGGTCGTGGTGCACCCTGTATATTGTCAGTAAATGTATTATTTTGAGTGTTATCGGTATCCTTGTTGTCACCCGAAATCATACGCCTAGCAATTTTTTTAAAATAATATGGTTTCCTTAAGCGATACCTACTTACTCTCAGCTATTTTAATTAGGTAAATCTTTTTTGCCGTGTCTATATTTTCAAATAATAATGATTATAGTTTTCCTGTTGTTTAATTATGAAGTTTGGTATTTTTCCATTTAAAAACATAGATTTAGGTACACAGATTTCAAAACTATTACTGTAAAACACTTACCTATGGTCAAATAGAGTGCCATAAACAAAACAGGACAAATAATGCTAATGACATAATGGTAGATACATACAGGTTATAACGCTCATTATACTAACAAGTAAACATAACAGTTCTGACAATGTCAAGTCGTATTTAAATTAACAAAAACGATTGTAAAGTAAAGAAAAAAACATTTAAGCGCGTAACTCCAAACAGTTTTTCGCGTACCACCAGGTGTACGCGTATCGCATGTTGGAAAATACCGTTCTAGGAGATAAAAGCATTATGAGTTACTTTTTTTTTCTTTCTGTAAACCGATATATTTTCTTGTAGTGTAGTTGCTAGGGAATTGTTTCCGCCGAATAAAAAATGACATATACGATATAAAATAATTGAAAGTCACCCTTGAGAATTAACTTTGTAACAATGATTGAAACAAACTTTTCTTGTGGCAAAAAAAAAATGATAGCATACAAGGTAACATTGATTTAAAGAACTGCCTTGAATTTGTTTCGGTGGTTTAACAAATATTTGTTAATTTTACAATAATTAAAGAAAATATTTGCTTTCTAGGAAGTAAAAAGTGTAACAATAATAATAATTAAACTGCTTAGCGTGTCTGCGTATTCAACATTAATGTGTTATAACATATTCAAATTTGACATTGACTATCTCCAAAACTCTTGTAGAATGATATGTCACCAGTTGTATAATATTAAATCCCACTTGTAATGCACTAGGAGCGGTATTTTAACAAAACGCAATTTAATAAAATTAAGAGTACAAAATGTACACAGTAACATTGCAAGCATTTTTAAATAGTCATCTTGTAAAAGCTTAAGTATAACATACAAGGTGTAGAATTGAATCACGCAACCTAGTAATTTCAATTGTAAAATTTAAAAAGTTGTATAATATCTCCCCTAATTATTTAAAAAAAAGTGCATTATTTCTATTTTTTGTTAATAAGGCTGGCGCCCCCGTATTGGCGCCGATAGGCAATTGCCTAGTCACCTTATGGTGAAACCGGCCCTGGGTGCGCGTACCCTCAGAAATACGCGAAAGAGTTTCAAGGGGTATACGGCAAAAGTTTTTTTGTGCGATCGTACTAGAAACAGCTGTTTGACGGAAGCGTTAGCAACTATAAAGTACTGCATTACCGGCCCTATCCTTAGCAACGGCCGTAAAAGTTACTTTTCAGGCCGTTACTCTTAGCAACGGCCGAAAAAGTAACTTTTACGGCCGTTGCTAAGGAGAGGGCCGGTAATGCAGTACATACGCCGTCATCTGTCAGTTACAGAATGTCACGTAGTTTCTAACCTATAATTTTGAAAATTACTAAAAATTTAAATTGTTTTTAATTCGATCGCACAAAAAATGTAATATGCACCTCGGCCAAAACGTATTTTGGCCTTGATACATAAATAACTATTTCGGCCGCTACAGCGTACGAAAAAGTAAATTTGCATTAAAGTACATGTGCGTGTCTGAATATAAGTTCTCTGAGTGTATGGCTTCCTCGCTAGCGCTAGGGGTAGTGACGTAGGTTATTTAGGTTGTTAACTGTCAAGTAGTTTATAACCAAACATTTTGGTGTTGATACTGTGTTCAACGTTCAAGTAATCTTATTTCTATAAAAAATGAACCACGAAAGTAGCGACGAAGAGAGTGACATAGATATATCGGATACACCACCTGACGTACGTACGTTTCCACCGCTAACAGCATACGCCGTCATCTGTCAGTGACAGAATGACAAGTAGTTTCTAACCTATATTTTTGAAAACTACTAAAAATTTAAATTGTTTTTATTCGATCGCACAAAAAATGTAATATGCACCTCGGCCAAAACGTACTTTTCCGCCTTGCCTGTTTGCTGGCTTCGACTTCGACTCAGTCGGCAAACCAGACGCGGCCGAAAAAGTTACACTTTTTGGTCTTGATACATAAATAACTATTTCGGCCGTTGCTAAGGATAGGGCTGGTAATGCAGTACTTTATGGTTGCTAACGCGTCCGTCAAACAGCTGTTTCTAGTACGATCGCACAAAAAAGTCTTTTTCGGCCACTACAGCGTACGAAAAAGATCATTTGCATAAAGCAGAACAGAAAGCGCATGCGCGTGTCTGAATATAAGTTCCCTGAGATTATGGCTTCCCCGCTAAGGGTAGTGACGTAAAGCTCTTTGGGTTGTTAACTGTCAGGTAGTTTATAACCTAATATTTTCGTGTTGATACTGTTACTGAATACTGTTCTATTGCAGTCAATTATACTATGTATTAATAAATAAATAGATGATATGGTACACGTTATGTAATTAATAATTAATCAATGTTCAAATTTTTGAATAAAACATTACAATCGCACAAAAAAAAGGTTATTTAAATTATGTTCAGAATTATGCAAGTACGTTTCCACCGCTAACAGCATACGCCGTCATCTGTCGGTGACAGAATGTCACTTAGTTTCTAACCTATATTTTTGAAAAATACTAAAAATTTAAATTGTTTTTAATTCGATCGCACAAAAAATGTAATATGCACCTCGGCCAAAACGTACTTTTTCGTCGTTGCCTGTTTGCTGGCTCCGAGGCTCCGACTACGTCTCGGTCAGCAAACCAGACGCGACCGAAAAAGCTACACGTTTTGACCTTCATACATAAATAACTATTATTTTACTTCAGACTTTTTAGCTGTAAAAACTAATTTATTAAAATTGAATGCGTGAGAAACCAGTTTTATATACACTTTCCGTACAACCTGCATGCATAGTAAGTGATTTCTAACGCACGGTAAGCAAAAAGCTCATGTTTTTAAAGTAATGATCAAAGTAGGCTTCCGACTCACGTCAAACACTTCCTGCATGACTAATAAGTAGGAATAAGTTATAACGCACGGTAAGCAAAACGCACACTTGTCTAGAAATGTCATAGTAGACTTACGTCAAAATTGACAAGACAACGTAATTACATGTGTATTAGCCAAAAAGCCATTAAAATCGTAGGTATTATGTGATCGTAGAAAAAATAAGTTAGATAACACGAGTTGTAAAACAATTACGCACTTTTCCACTCGTGCGTAATATACTTCTTACAACTCTGGTTATGTAATATACTATAACTGTACTTTTATCTGACGTTTACTCATTTGTTCAGTCATGATAGTTTAGGATGGTTTGTTTAGGCTTTTTTTTAAAATAAATTATAAAGATAAAGCTAATAGGTTTGCTTTCATTTAAAAAAAAAATGAGCAACCTTTAACCTGGCCCTCCTTTGGTATTTTATGAGCCTATCAATGTTAAAGCGTTACAATGGGATCCCGGAAGAAAGAGGAGACGTGGCAGACCTAGGTCAAAATAGATGCAAGAAGTGATAGACGCTCTAAGCAGGGCAGGGGTTAGAAATTGGAAAGAAAAAGCAAAACATAGGACAGAATGAAGAAAAGTTGTTTATAGTATATGCTAATAGACTGGGACTGATCCTCCCAAAATAAAGCTAAAAAAGCTAGGTACAGCAAAAATATACAAAAAAAAAGTTATGTTGTTCTTTTAAAACGTTGCAGCTATATACAGTTTATTTGGCAGCTTCGACAACTTTTAACACATGGTTTATCTCTAATAATAAGAAAGACCCCTACAGTTGCACTCAAATTTAAATTAGCGTTGAAAATTGAAACGAATGTTAACGTCATTAAAGCAACAACTAAATTTAAAAAATACTAATTTGACAATCGTATTAACCACAGCAAAAACCAGTAATTGAAAAGTGAATGTTTCAATTAAAATTTTTTAATATGCTGCATTTTTATTGCACATGCCTGGTGCCAATTATTTGCAACATAAATATTTTAAATTTAATCAAAATCTCATTGAAAAACGAGGTCAAACATTATTCAACAAAACTAATTAAATTTCTGCATTGAGAACACCTTCAATATTCGAATCCGATATAATTAACAATGGATGAAGTGGTATGGTTAGCCTGCGATCGTATTATGTGTATCAATGCGTATAATTGTTAGGAATTTTAAACAACAAATTAATTAAATGAAATTTAACAAATTGTTTTATATAGGCAATTTGCTAATTAACATTATTTTGACAAAAATATGTGAGTGTTATAATGCAGTAACAAATTTTATGGTTGTTATAAATAGTCTAATGAATATTTAAATTTATCCCTAAGTAGTGAGTGAGATGCGTGTGTTCCAATTTTTATTTTAATCTACGAGGGCGTATTGAAAAGTAAGGTCTCCAACGATGCCATTTCCGAACGCGAGTTGCTAGGCAAAATTTGACAACAGCGCTGCATTCCTTGGTTGCCCCACCACAGTGTAAAACCATCCGCGAGACCTTGGGACGCTCAGCAGCTGCGTAGCACTCGTTTAGGAGGGAGCTCCCGCTTAGCTCGCCCGCCAGGTGCAAACTGCGCTCAGTCATTCGATTTTTGAATGCAAAAAAGGTCTCTCCGATAGACATTCATCGCCAGTTAGTGAAAGTGTACGGTGCGAACCGTATGGACATAAAAAACGTGCGGAAGTGGTGCGGGAGTTTTCAGACGGCCGGGAAAACGTCCACGATGAGCAGCGGTCGAGGCGGCCCAGTTTGCCGGAATCAACGGCGGCTCGAATCGACGAGATGGTGCGCAATAACCGGAGAATAGAGAATAACCCTTCATAAGATAAGGAAAGGCCGTAGCCACACTCTTCATTAAGACCTTCCCTTATCTCATGAAGGGTTATTCTCTATTCTCCGGTTATTGCGCACCATCTCGTCGATTCGAGCCGCCGTTGATTCCGGCAAACTCGGCCGCCTCGACCGCTGCTCATCGTGGACGTTTTCCCGGCCCTCAGAAAACTCCCGGCACCACTTCCGCACGTTTTTTTATGTCCATACGGTTCGCACCGTACACTTCCACTAACTGGCGATGAATGTCTATCGGAGAGACCTTTTTTGCATTCAAAAATCGAATGACTGCGCAGTTTGCACCTGGCGGGCGAGCTAAGCGGGAGCTCCCTCCTAAACGAGTGCTACGCAGCGGATGAGCGTCCCAAGGTCTCGCGGATGGTTCTACACTGTAGTGGGGGAACCAAGGAATGCAGCGCTGTTGTCAAATTTCGCCTAGCAACTCGCGTTCGGAAATGGCATCGTTGGAGACCTTACTTTTCAATACGCCCTCGTATAAAATCGCTAATCGGTATTATTAAAACATTATTTAACTAAATTAAAGTATTTAAAGTGATCTTACACGAGAATTAAGTCGAATTTATTAAGAATAAAAAATGCGGTTTATGTCCTGGTGCACCCCTCACTTGACCGGCCATAAGATAAAACTTACTACAAAGCTAAGAACGTTATTTGCGATTTTATTTTTAAGTCAATAATAATTTAAAGCAGGTTTATGTTAAACATGTTTTTCAAAAAAAAATGGGCATTTAAATTAAAAAGCTCTTATAGACATTTGACATAAACACATCAGGGCCACTTTAACCATTAGGCATTAGGCATTGCCTAGGGGTGCTAAGATATGGGGACGCCAACCTTACTCATAAATAAAATACGAAATAACGAATATCGATATCGAAATTACATCGATATATCGACATTTCGATATATCGAAAAGGGGCGGGAAGCTAAAAAAGTTAGTACAAAACTAAAAAAGAGACTGGTGACCTCACAAAAAAAAAGCTTCTCGCCCTCATTTTTGTTGTCCATACCACGTAATAAAATATCGATATATCGGAATATCGAAACATCGATATATCGATATTCCGATATATCGTTATATCGATATATCGATATCCGATATTTCGATATATCGTTATCAAAATTATACCTATCGATATTTATAGATATATCGATATATCGCCCACCCTTAGTTATAACCTAAGTATAATAACATAACAACAATAACAATAACATTCGCGGTTCAGTTTATCTTGAAAGACCTCTACTTTACTGGACGAGTAGATAGTTTTGGGACAAGCCGTAGACGAGTCCTGCCAGTAAAGACAGTTCGCGGGTATGTTAGGTACAATATGTTTCTGCGTCTGCCACTGACACCAAAATCACTATCGTCACCATCCATAATTAAACAATAACTTAACAAACTACAGGTGCAAACTCGCTTGGTGGTAAAATGACGCTTGTTTGACGGTGCAAATCAACAAAACAACTCATCGCCATGGCAACCAGCTACTTTCCGACCTAGGCAACCAGTTTTTTTTTCGAGCCTAGGCCAATAAAAATGTATTATCCTGCCTATAGATTGATAGGAAACAATTGATTTTCTGGACGGACGCAAAAAAAAATTATATAAAAGTTCATCTTGATATATTTTTGTAAATACAAATATGCTTTTGGGGATTTGCCCGAGTTAAAATTTGTTCATTGGCTGCTCGCGTTTGGGTAAATCCCCAAAAACCTATTACAAAATAATGTCTTTGCCTAGAGACGTCTGATACTTTTGCGCTAGCCCTGCATAAACACTAGGGTTTCTCATATTTGACCATTTTGCTTGTCCCGGGATTCCGGGAAGAAATCGGCCTTTGTCCCGGGATTTCCCGGGATCCCGGGATGTAATAAATTATGTCAATATTTATAAATAAATAACCCAAAAAATTAAGGGAGCGGTTTATTACTTAAAAACAACTCCAAGTCATATATGTAATACATTTTGCTCTATGATTATTACAAATAATTTAATAATATTGGTGAGAGAAACATACATTTGGGAATTATAACCTTTCTATTGCAATTTCATATTTATGAATACAATAATATAATGTTTACAATGAATTTTTGTAATGTGATTTAAGAAAACGAAGGTGATCTGTGCTTCAGTTAATTAGTCTTTTTCTTAATTTATTAACAAAAAGTCCTGCTGCATAAAATGCTCTCTGTCTCTATTGATGTAGGTGAATTGTCTTGAGCGCATCTAGCAGCAAAGAAACTTCGTTATTATCAATAAAATTTCATTTATAAGCTATTTTGCTTTGAATTATCAGGGTACACAAAAATAAAACTGTAAAAGTATTTTGAAGATATTAACTTTTGAAGTTTTTCCATAATTTACTGTTAGTAAAGACATTTTAAGCATAACATTCTGATAAGTTATAATAGTATTACAAAGATCTTAGCACAAAATAATCGAAAACAACACTTTTTTTAAATTCCGGGAATTCCCGGGACAATAAGCATTTCCCGGGAAATATAAAATAGCTTAAAATGGACCGGGATCCCGGGATCCCGGGAAAGAAACCCTAATAAACACGTAGGAAAGTCATTTAATGGTCACTAGCAAAAATTTTTTTTAATAATTTCATCACACGTCATTCCTCTAAGTCATTATTTATGACGTAAATAATATTCAAATTTAATAAGGCCAGCTTTTGTCTTAAATCCCAAGATCGTATATCACAAATAATGTTGGTATAAAATTGTGGCACTCTATTTTTGAATAATAAAATCATATCGTTTGCTTCATAATTGTTTCATTACAATATAGATAGCAGGAGTTTATTAAATTGCTAGAACATTGTACGTGCCACCTGCGGCCAGCTCGATTCCCTTGGTTAAAGATCATCGTACCTAGAAGGTACCTGCTTTACCTACAATAGCACAGGCGCCAGTTTTAGGAGGCAATTACACAAAATCCATTAAATTAGCCATTAAATGTATTTCACTGCTTCGCAGGCGTAACGGGCCAATCTCCGGGGGATGAGGACTACACTGCTCATCTATATTTAAAGACGAAATCAAGAAACATGAAACGTAGTGACAAATAATTCATAAGCATGTCATTCTAGACACGTTTCCTCTTTCATTTTGCAAGAAACATGGTAAAAATGTGTTATGACTTTGTCACATCGTATTTTGCCTAATTTTTTGACTGAATCTCCGGTATCCAACCAATGCCATGTTGATAAGTAAATTTTTAGAGTATATATTTTAAATGGATGCGCTCGCATTTCATTGGTTACATTAATGAGCACATTAATGAGGTTATGTAGTTACTATTTTACCGCATTTTCAGTTTGAATTGTAAATTAAAAGTATTTTTTTCCACAATAGTAATGGCTTCCGGTAAGGCGTCTTTTAGGTCGTTAATGTTGTATGAATTTAAAAAAATGCACTAATGCAACAGATTGTGCGAAAAATAGATTGTAATGTGTTTTGGAACAATGCAACTTCAGAACGCACATGGAGACATTGGTTTAAAAAATTTCGTTCAGGTGACAAAATGAACATCGTAGTTGCAGACCTTCCGATTTTGATAAGGGTGCTTTAAAACAAGCCGTTAATGAAAATCCACTCCAAACATCAAGAGAACTTGCGGAGAGGTTCAGTGTTAATAATTTTACCATAATTTGCTACATTCGTCAGCTGGAGAAGGTGTCAAAATTCATGCTTGGGTACCAAACGTTTAAAACAAAAAATTAATGGTGAGATTATCTGCTTGCATTTCCCTTCTTTCTCAGCAGGAAATTGTACTTTTTCTGGACAGAATGATCACAGGAGAAATGGGTCATTTGCGACAATGAAACCCAAAAATGATGATGGCAAAATGCAATTTAAGAACCATTGCCCATGCCAAAAGCAGGATTACACCTAAGGAAGGTTATGTTGTGTTGTTGGTGGAGCTGTAGGGGTTTAATTTATCATGAACTTTTGAAACTCAATGAGATAGTTAAGTACTACTGACAATTATTTCTCACAATTAGAACAAACAAAAAGGAACTGCAAAAAAAATTACCTGCTTTGGCCAATAGAAAGGGCGTCAATTTCCATCACGAATCACGATATTGCTCGACTTCATGGTGCAAAGTCGTCGCTGCAAAAATTATCATATTTCGTTTTCTTCATAATTATCTTAATAGAAAAAAATTGAATAAGATGGATACCCTTAAAATATGCCAGTATGAGGTTTTTGTCTTGAAGGCGGATTCGTTTGGCACTCGGCATATTTAAACTGATAAAAAAATGGAAGACTGTGATTGAAAAGCAACGGTAACTATATCCTTATTAAATACGTACTGTATGTAAAACTCTTTTTGTGCGATCGTACTAGAAACAGCTGTTTGACGGACGCGTTAGCAACCGTAAAGTACTGCATTACCGGCCCTATGATTAGCAACGGCCGTAAAAGTTACTTTTCAGGCCGTTACCCTTAGCAACGGCCGAAAAAAAAACTTTTACGGCCGTTGCTAAGGAGAGGGCCGGTAATGCAGTACATACGCCGTCATCTGTCAGTTACAGAATGTCACGTAGTTTCTAACCTATAATTTTGAAAATTACTAAAAATTTAAATTGTTTTTAATTCGATCGCACAAAAAATGTAATATGCACCTCGGCCAAAACTTACTTTTTGGCCTTGATACATAAATAACTATTATTTTACTTCACAACAATAAAAACTGCCATTACTTATGCACCAACCTGATGTAAATAATAAAAGTGAAGCAAAGATAATCGTTTTGGGCATTTAACATGTATTTATTTATTTTTATAGGTTATAAGTTTAACTAACAAACAATAAATCGTTTAAGTCAGTGGTTCTCAACCTGAGGGGCGCCAAAATTCTGAAGGGGGGCGCGAAGAAATGAAAGAGAAAACCATTAATTTAAGCAAGTAACCAGTATGAAACAGTACGGGTTTCAAAACAATTCGAGCACTTTTAAGCAAAAAAAGTGGCGCATTAAAAACTGTTAGGAAAAAGGGGAGCGCAAGTTAAAAAAGATTACAAAACATTGCTTTAAGTACTAAATCTACGTCAAATGCAAATCTGGCACACATAAGTTTAAAACTAAAAAAATAAAAGACTATCAAAAGCAGAATAAAAAGCTGCTACAAAAAACTTTTTGTTATTTTATAAACTTTTTAAAAATAAATAAATTGCAGTGTAAAGTCAACAGTTAATTTATCAGTCTTTTTCAGTATGGTTAATCAACATACGAGTATATTTTAGCAGCTTCGCCAAAAGCCTATGCTTTAACTCTTATAATAAGCGAAATTCCCATGTTCAAATCCTAATTTCAATCAGCATGTTTATGCACCATAATACTAACAAATTAGCAATAGATGGAGCTACTGTTGGTAATGCAAAACTATTTAGCCCAGTGATTAGCAACCCGCGGCCCGCGGGCCGCATGCGGCCCGGCTCACGTTTTCGTGCGGCCTATCAAAGCTTTACTTTTTTACTTTTTAAATATAATTATAGTGTTGTTATTTTGTTCATTTTGTGAATAATGAGATAATTTGTGTTTATCATCTAGTGTACATATTTTAATACGTTTCTTATATAAATATATGAATTTATTTATTACCCAAAACATACAGTACATTATTCATTTTAATCGTATGGTTTTGCATTTCAATTTGTCGTTACAATGGTAACAGTAAAAGATTTCCTTAATAAAAATGTCTGTTTACATAATAATTGTTATTATCGATGACAACGGTTCAACAAACTATAATGTTCTGATAATTTTTTGTCGTGCTTTATGCAAGTTAATGCTGACAAGTACTTCCAGTCCATAATAACAATCCAGCCTGCCCGTATTAAATGCTGTGTATTAAATGCATCCAAATCAGATACGTATATCCGAGCGTGGAAAATGAACAACAATTGAATTCAGCTAATCGGAAAATTGCTAATACACTGGCTGCAAAGCAAACATTTAATATTAATAATGTTGCAAAACAAAATCCCTGGAGTTTTAAACGTTTGTTTTTTAAATAAATGAAACCATATCGAAAGCAAACCTTAAATAAATAATTACTGTTTGTTGTTGTAGGAACAATCGCTTTTTACAAAGATATAATATTAAAAACAAATAAATATTACGTTTATATCGATATTCACCGAAAGCAGTGCAAAATTTGTTATCACACAGAAAACTTTTAATGTTGCAATTAATGGTCTTATCAGCTTTTTGGTACGTTGATTCAGTTTTGTTAGGTGGTGTTTATTTAAAACAAGAAAAATAATTTAGACAAAATCTACTTTGCTCACAGACAAAGGTACGTTAAATTTTGTACAGTGCTCTACCGGAGAACCTCTTTGAACCAGTCAAATCCAGTATGCTCTTAAACATCCGCGTAAGATCATATTTTGGGGTGCTTCACCTTTTTTGTATGAGAAATACTTCACCCAGTTGAAGTCATGGCGGACAGCAAGAAGTATGTAGATGTGAAGACAAAACTTATCCCGAGACTGTAAGAGCAATTTTCTGATGGTGACGGAGTAATCGGACAAGACCTGGTTTTCTGTCTTGTCACAACTCGACCACTAAGAACTACGTTGCTCAACAAAAACAGAATATATTGGAATGGCAAGGAATTGAATCCGATCGAAAAAATATGGGCCACTGCAAAGGCTCGCAAAGTAAAGATGGAGTATGCAACAAAAATTAAAATATGAGAAATTATTATCAAGGCGTGAAATAGGGACTCTTAACCCTTTCGGTACTTACGGGATGCATGTGTCCCACATTTTTTTAAAAAATGTGTTGGGTATCAAAGTAATTAAATTGCTTTAAAAAAAGTCCCAGTAGTAATTTAAGTCCTTGCAATTGCCTATTCTGTTTGGGACAAATATGTTCCAACAGTAATTTTTGTTGGGATTAAGTAAAGGACATGTTGGGAAAACTAGTCGCATAAATGCCTAAAAGTGTAAGACAGGTTATTAAAGTTTACGTGGTTTGATTAAATAATACCTGGATAAGCGTCAAAAAACTTTATTTGTAAAAACTTATTTTAAATCAAAGCAATCACGTTCAGGAAAGCTTCCTGTATTAGCTGATGCCAGCGCATTTATAACTTCTGAAAGCATTTCTTGTAGGCATTTTGGAAATCACTATTAGGTCAGCTTGCCGATTTTTAAAATCTCTTTAATCACTTAAAAACGACAGCAATGAGATCTTAAGATTTGAAAACCAAAAGAATTCACAAGGGGCTAAGTCAGGTGTATATGGAGGGTAAGGAATAAGGGTAACTTCGTTTTTTGCCAACTACTGTCTAACGGAAAGAAAGAGTAAGACTATCTCTAATCTTTTGTAAAGAAATGGGTAGCAAACTTTGCAGCAACACCACTCATGCCGGAAACGGAAACGGGAACAAATTAAAGTAACACAATAATACATTAAAACACTAGTGTCATAAGGTAAGGTGACCATTTTTTCCCCCGAACTTTCGGGGACACTAAGCTGGGGTTACCAAAAAAAAAAGATCCTCAACTAACTTTCGTAAAATCTATTTTCCCGTTTCCCGTACACCACAAACCACAACTTACATTTTAATAAACGGAATTCAAATTAAAAAGCGGGATTTAAAACCCATGCATTTTTGCATATTACAAAAAGAGAAGATAGTTTCAAGGAAAGGACGTATGGTAACCCTAAGTAACCTAACCTAACATAATTAACCTTATCGGATTTGAGATTTGACACTTTATTTATTTATTGCACAAACTCCTCCCCACTCCAGTTTTCGTGACCAATAAACGGTTACACTGTTGCCAGACTAACAGATTTGCATAATTTTGCAACAGTGAAAGTACCATACATTCGTTATTTTAAATGTGTATAGAAAAATTATGAAAATCGGGGACAAGAACAATCCGGGACTTGAGTCTTGTTTCGGGGACTGTCCCCGAAAATCGGCGACGAATGGTCACCCTATCATAAGGCGACCTTTTGACGCACTATTAAAAAACTCGTCGCTCCGCTCCTCGTTTTTCAAAGGTCGAGTGCGCCAAAAGCCTTATGACACGTATTTTTTATACTATTTTTTCTATTTTACGGTTTTTATGACTTTTAAAATAAAATATTTACATTACATCAAACATAATATATACATTTAGGGGATTTTGTATGCCTGATGTGGTGGTTGGTCACCCTACCTGAGAAACAGTCAGAAACAGTGACTGACAGTAACGTTTAACTTTTCTATACTCTTAAATGTAAAATGATAACAAACTAACGTGGTTATTATGTACTACTTAAAGAAAATGAAGCTAGTATATGAATCATTTAAAAACATTGAGGTTAGATCAGACACACCAATACAATGTGACCACGAGTTTGACAGTAGCATTCGTTGTGCCAACCGTAAATTCGTAAATATAAAACAATGCGTATCGAAACAGACCTCATTATGACACGCATTTGCGTGTTCTAATGAGTACTTTAGAGTCGCAAAATAGAAAAACTAGTTTTGTCTGTGAACGTCCAATTTTGATCCGCAAAAAACTTGATTGGATAACGTTTATAGACAGCACGAATACAAATTGCATAATTTGTGTGATGCACGGTAGGATTAGTTCTGTAGTCAACCAAATCTTACCTTGTGTTGACATTTGAAAGTTTTCAAAAGCAAATAAAGCCTTTATTATAAAATTTTTAAGGTCAACATAGGTAGAAACATGGGTCTAATGCTAAAACTTTTTTAATGAGTAATTGTGTTTTGTTCAATCAACCATAGTAAATAAGAAATTGATAGAAAATCTATAAGCAATGATGTTTTGCAGTTTTGGCACGCATTTGCGCAGTAGTGGAGGCTCACTTGTCCATAATATTTGAATAATATTTCCTTTTTATAAGAATACCGAAAATCTCCCGTATATTGAGCACAATTTTTGCAAAATTTTGCGTATAAAAAAAAACTACATCTGTCAAGTTTTGTCAAATTTAAGTGTGAAAATGGAGCGAAATTGAATGTATTTTTTTTATTTATTGCGTACCAATCTCTCTTTGCTATTATTCTTTTAGTTTTTTAACAATCGTTTCATAGCACAAAATATTGAAAACTTATGGTGCATATTATACACAAATTTTCATTTTCCAGAAACTTTTAGGCTAAATCAAGCGTGCGCATTATACGCCAAATTTTACGGTAAATATAAGCAGAAATGTGATTTACTAAAAATATGTAACTTTGATAACATATTTTTCACCTTAAAATTTATATTAAGTTCATCTTTTACATTTAAAAGTCCGAGTAGAGTTATTTTACTTAAAGTTAAATATCAAATACAATGGAAGTCGCTTATAAGGCGGATCGTACACAACCCCGCGTTGTATAAGCGCGGTATAACCAAATTGTTAAATATTTAAAAAATACTTAGTTTTTTGTATGTCCTTCATTTTAGTAAACATACGAAAATAAACTTTGTTCGCCAGTAAAAAATACACGTAGGAAGGAAAAATAAATAACCGGCCTTTACTGTAGTAAGTCTATACTAATTAAGTTTTTTTTTAAAGAAATATGTCGGTAGTCGGAGTCGGTTCTAAAAAATACCTACTCGGTTGTCGGTTATTTTTCTGCCGACTCCCTGATTATAATATCTTTATCACTATTTTTCCGAGCTATTTTCTCTTTCTCTTACTGAATATGCAGAAACATGAGTACTTAATCCGGTTATTTGATCATACCCCCTATTAATTCCGAACCTACTTTTGCAAGGTGCTTTTTCAGTATTATCTTGTTTTTCCCAATTTAATTGTACAGCACTGTAGTTAACAGACGAACCCCCGCTTTAAAACTGTAAGTTAAACACGTTCACCATCCAAGCATTTTATTAAATCTGACATCCCAAGTCCACATGCTTAATAACATATTCAATTGTTTTTAGAATTTTGCACATAGGACGTTCATTAGTCATAGGTGATGCAAAATGTTTGCTCAATAAGCTTCAGATAACCCTTTTTTCACGTCCTACGACCATTTCAGAGCCTTTAACTGCATGTGTATGTTGATATTCACGGTTACATTTGACGTTTGACATTTGTTAAATGAGTCACATATGTTTCACGGACGTCAAACTGAACACTTATAGACAGTGAACATGTTTAATTTTTTTAGATTAAAAAGGTTAGTCTTCTTTAAAAAAGCCTCTTACACCACTGCTTCATAAGTATACCTAAGTATCCAATATTTCGTTATAAGTTACAGCATGATATTTTGTTATGCAACAGAAAACGTCAGCTTAAAACACTCATGGAAATTGAAACAAAATTACTCGTCAAAATAAATTCTCTTGAAACATTTATAATATGCAGCTCGTATCCGGAAGTAATGAACTCCAGTCATTTATCATTATATCTGCTATCATCATTTGTTTCCAACTATCAGTTTCAATTATTTCATCTGCTAATGCACTTTAATAGTTTTCCGTGGGCGACTTTAATTAATATATAGCAAAAACATTCCATTTATTTTATACTCATTAATTGCAAAAATGAGTAATGCATAACTTTGAATAAAATAATTTGTTTACAATCAAAAGGTAATAAATCGTCTATTACTTTTGCTAAAGTTTAGCCTACATTCAGTCCTTGCCGACTGTTATTGATTAAGTTTAAAAGTCAAACACAGATCCGATTTTTTACTTTTTCGTGGAAGTTACAAACGATTACGGAAGTTTTATAGTAGAATTTAAGTAAAGTTGAACTCGAATATTTCTAACATCCGTTCACCAATCTAGTATAAAATATATGCAAAATTTCTTGCTTCTGGATAACAAATTTTGTAGACGGTGGTGACTTGTAAAACGGAATGGCATTTAGCAAAAGTTTAAATTCCTGAATTATTATGGAACGTATAAATAGTGCATTATACGAAAAGCTAGAAGAGAATACGAAACAAAATCTTGTACAAGCAAAAATGTTAAACAAGTTTTAAAGATGGCAAATTGCATTATTATTTAAAACCAAATTGAATTACGAAATGCCATGAGCACCAAAAATTGTTTGTAGAACTTAATAATTTAAGATAAATATTCACAAATTAAAGAGGATTACTGCTTAAAAATATTTTTAATTGAATTATTATTTAAGAAGAAATTTTCTCAGTGTAAACACGAGGCCCGGGACAGTGTTTAATTTAAAAAAAAAGCGCTTTCTTTAATTGTTTTAAAACACGTCACCCTTTTTTGAAATGTCTACGGTTTATTACAGATCGAGTTAAACATTATGAGGTCCCTAAATTTGTAAAACGACACTTAAAATTGTGAGGCCCAGGGCATCGGCCTCCCTCTGACCCTCTGATAGAGCTTGGTTCACAATTACAGTCTTTTTCTTTTAACTTAAACCGATCTTCAACCTCCTTGACCCTCTATTACTGAGCAAACAAATGACGATCAGGTTAAAAAGGTTGGTTTGAGTTGTTTTATTTTTTTTAAGAAAACTTTCATATTAATCACATTAACCGGATTAATTACTTGAACCGTTATATCCTAACAAACTTAAATCGGTAATTTCTATCAAACAGTTTTTGATGCTCGTAGATTACTATATTTTTGTTTTGTTATTTTTTTAAAACAATACATTTTTTTTTTTAAGTAATAGGAATATAAATCCTAATTACCACTTTTTGTGTTCAGTAACTTATTTGCTTAAATAGATTTTCATGTAATCAAAATAATGCAATTGTATTAAAAACGTTTTTAGAAGTCGACAATTCTCTCTAGCAAGAAAATAAGAAAAAGCTTAGATATTGGATTGAACTTATAAACATATCAATCCAAGTGTGGGACTGTTCTGTGTCGGAACGCTTTAACGATGTGCCTGCCTAACTGTAAATGATATTTGTGTCTATTGCGTTCATAGAAATTTTAGTATCGCAACAAGAGTTGTAAGAAGCATATTACGTACGAGTGGAAAAGTTGCGCACGGAGCCACGTAGTGGCGAGTGCGTATTTTCACGATTGCTCTTTACAACTCGTGCTGTGTAGCATACTTTTTCTACAGTCACATAATACATACGATTTTACCGGTTTCTTGGCTAATAGTAAACACCGTAAGTCCACTTTGACATTTATAGTGTGCTTTTTGCTTACCATGCGTAAGGACACACTTACTATTCATCCAGGATCGGTTTGACGTGAGCCTACTTTCATAATTTCTAAAAAAAGTGAGCTTAAAGACCCACTTACTATACATTCATACTGTACAGTAATAGTCATTTACAATACTTAGTGGTCGTAGAAAAACATCTGAAAAAAGCAGTACCTACTAACACAACAATGCCTAGGATTAAGCAGACGATACTTAGCTACCAAATCCACATTAATTTTAAACAGCCCATGGGTATAAAAATCCAACGACAGTTCTTGCCTTCGTTTATGTATCTACTGTTTTTACCGTCCACAAACTAGTCCATGAATTGATCCGATAAGTGCTTGACCGTCCAATAAACCAGTGGTTCTTAACCTTTTAGCAGTCGCGGCCCCTTTAATATCCTAAAATATTTTCGCGGCCCCCTAGTTTGTAGTAACAAAAATATTACGATTTATTTAAGAAGATATCTGTCTCTCCGATGGTTCACGGTTCGATTAAAATAAGGAGCAAAAATATATATATTTTTTAATTTCAATATTTTAAAAAGTAAAAACGTTTAATAAATTTTTCGCGGGCCCCCTTAAAATCTTTTACGGTCCCCCGGTTAAGAATAGCTGCAATAAACTATAAAACTATACCGGGACGCTGGCGCTGTAGCGAACTGCGTATCCACTGATTGTTCATTGGATCGAACGAGCCCCTCTTTTATAAACCTGTTACTGCTTTTAAAAAATTTAGAATTTAAGAGTAAATAAATGACTAACGCAAGCTCGTTTGTTGTGCTTGACGATAGCTAAATTTGAGGATTTTAAAAAGCAAACAGCTTTCTGGTTAAGCTTCGACAAACACAACACATTTTTACAATATAATTTTGTTCCCGTTTCGCGATTTATGACAAGACACGATATTTGATTTCAACCACTGTTACAAGTCAGTGTTTTGTAAAACTTAACAATAAGAGGAACGCTTATACTAAAAACTCGGCATCACTTGTAAGATATCTTTTGCAATCGATACAACTCCAAAACAATTTTGCGGACAGATAAATAGTGTAAGGCATGCAACACTGCAGTAATAAATAACCAACAAGTAAATGCATAGTAGCTCCTCGTTCGAGAAAGCCGAAAAACATCATTGGAGACATGTCTGAAAAGTGCAATAGTTCCAACGAAAATCCCTAGGGCACTTGGAAACTTATATTGAAACTGCAACGTACATACACATGTTGAACGTGGCCCCACGATTGCTGTATTTACGATGCGTAGGCATCCAAGTTTTGCTGAATGTATACTTTGCCAAAAGCATAACGTTTACTAATACATTAGAATAGAAGAGAAATAATGAATAGGAGCACATTTCATGATTTCATGCAGATTTCATAAAAGCAACCACTTTAATACCACTATAATAATAATAATAATAATAATAATAATAATAATAATAATAATAATAATAATAATAATAATAATAATAATAATAATAATAATAATAATAATAATAATAATAATAATAATAATAATAATAATAATAATAATAATAATAATAATAATAATAATAATAATAATAATAATAATAATAATAATAATAATAATAATAATAATAATAATAATAATAATAATAATAATAATAATAATAATAATAATAATAATAATAATAACAATAACAATAACAATAACAATAACAATAACAATAACAATAACAATAACAATAACAATAACATTAACAATAACAATAACAATAACAATAACAATAACAATAACAATAACAATAACAATAACAATAACAATAACAATAACAATAACAATAACAATAACAATAACAATAACAATAACAATAACAATAACAATAACAATAACAATAACAATAACAATAACAATAACAATAACAATAACAATAACAATAACAATAACAATAACAATAACAATAACAATAACAATAACAATAACAATAACAATAACAATAACAATAACAATAACAATAACAATAACAATAACAATAACAATAACAATAACAATAACAATAACAATAACAATAACAATAACATTAACATTAACAATAACAATAACAATAACAATAACAATAACAATAACAATAACAATAACAATAACAATAACAATAACAATAACAATAACAATAACAATAACAATAACAATAACAATAACAATAACAATAACAATAACAATAACAATAACAATAACAATAACAATAACAATAACAATAACAATAACAATAACAATAACAATAACAATAACAATAACAATAACAATAACAATAACAATAACAATAACAATAACAATAACAATAACAATAACAATAACAATAACAATAACAATAACAATAACAATAACAATAACAATAACAATAACAATAACAATAACAATAACAATAACAATAACAATAACAATAACAATAACAATAACAATAACAATAACAATAACAATAACAATAACAATAACAATAACAATAACAATAACAATAACAATAACAATAACAATAACAATAACAATAACAATAACAATAACAATAACAATAACAATAACAATAACAATAACAATAACAATAACAATAACAATAACAATAACAATAACAATAACAATAACAATAACAATAACAATAACAATAACAATAACAATAACAATAACAATAACAATAACAATAACAATAACAATAACAATAACAATAACAATAACAATAACAATAACAATAACAATAACAATAACAATAACAATAACAATAACAATAACAATAACAATAACAATAACAATAACAATAACAATAACAATAACAATAACAATAACAATAACAATAACAATAACAATAACAATAACAATAACAATAACAATAACAATAACAATAACAATAACAATAACAATAACAATAACAATAACAATAACAATAACAATAACAATAACAATAACAATAACAATAACAATAACAATAACAATAACAATAACAATAACAATAACAATAACAATAACAATAACAATAACAATAACAATAACAATAACAATAACAATAACAATAACAATAACAATAACAATAACAATAACAATAACAATAACAATAACAATAACAATAACAATAACAATAACAATAACAATAACAATAACAATAACAATAACAATAACAATAACAATAACAATAACAATAACAATAACAATAACAATAACAATAACAATAACAATAACAATAACAATAACAATAACAATAACAATAACAATAACAATAACAATAACAATAACAATAACAATAACAATAACAATAACAATAACAATAACAATAACAATAACAATAACAATAACAATAACAATAACAATAATAATAATAATAATAATAATAATAATAATATTAATAATATTAATAATATTGTTGTTTCACTTGTAACTTTTGCACAAAATCGTTATAAGTACTTATTAAAATTTTGACACTTAAAAAAAACATAATTGCCACAGATTAAGACGATAAAACATTTTACAAATTAAAAACTTGGTCGGATCTAACCAGATATATGTTACGGCTTTAAAATTTTTATGCGGCAATGTCGCTCATATGTTACAATCAATCATACATGATCGGATTCATTGAATTTTATTTTTAAATAATTTGCTTAGGTTTAATCAAATTATAATAAATTGAGCTTAAATTTCGAAAGTCTGTTTTGTCATTGATACAATGTGTTGTTGTATTTCAATTATTTCAACTATTTGTCTCGGTTTTTCTTTGTATTTGTTTTGTAAGATTGATGTTTCTTCAAAACTAAAAGTGTGTGCTTTGTTGAAAGCTATGTAAACGCCCTTGCAGTTTTTACATGAAATTACTTGTACAGTATGGAGTATGGGTTTTATTTTAATGTTTTATTGGACAAGTTGACAATTGACCGTTTTTATTTGTTATTGTCATATTATTATTGATGTGGTTGTTATAAAAGAAAAAGGTTTACCGTTTGATAATATTATTTATTAATTTGGTTGGGTTAGTATGTGTTTTATTTTTATATTTGGTTGGATTTAGTTGTAGAATGTAAAAGCTGAATTGTCGGTTTTGTTAAATTATGTAGCGTGGTTCACATATAGAAGAGGGCAAACTATTGGGATTCGTAAACAGTGAGAGCTGCAAAGAAGTTTAAATTAGACAAATTGTTCCCCTTTCAGAGACCTACTCAGTAATGCTTTAATGTTTTAAAAAAGTTTCATGGCACGGCAGATAATAACCAAAAATCTAAATGGGCATTTTGTTAAAATCGTTAATAACTCGGTTATACTTGATGGTACAAAACTATTTTTGGGAAAAAAGTTGTAAATTTTTTTACGCACTGTAAAATGAAAACATTTATTTGTTTCAAAATTGTTTAAATTCTCAAAGCTTCATCAGGACTTTTTGATGAATTTTATTTGTTTTGAGCATTTATATCAAAATAAATACATTAAATCTTATATTATTCAAAAAAGGAAAAACAATGCATTTTTTTTTCATAAGGTTATAGCCAATTATGGTCTCCATTTAAAAAATGCAAGTTTGCAAGTTATCTAATAATTTAAACAATATTGAAACAAGTGAATGTTTTCATTTTACAGTGGGTAACAAATCTACAACTTTTTCCCCAAAACAATTTTTGTACCATCAAGTATAACCGAGTTATTACCGATTTAAAAAAAATGCACATTTGGATTTAGCGTGCCATGGACCTTATTTAAAACATTAAAGCATCACTAAATAGACCTCAGGGAGAGGAATAATTAGTTTAATTTTTTTTTTAGCTCTTACCGTTAACGAGATCCCAATAGCGACCCTTGTATGTGGACCACCCTGTATATAATTTTGTTTTGGGCACAGGGGTTGCGTGGTTTTGCAGTTGAAATTTGTTAGAAAAAATAGGTTTTGTGTACAATTCTGTAAAAACTGACCAAATAATTACGTCGCAAAAGAAACCATTTAATTTAACTTCACCTTACAGACCCAAAAATCTTTAATTTCATATTCTAATTTTCGTACTTATTCAAACAAGCTTTACAATTTAAACAACTTTTAAAGTTTTTATTTTCACATTTTCATAAATACCAATTATAAACAAATTTCTAAAAAAATCTATTTGCAAATTAAATTCCACCATTAATCAATGCTAAACGTTAAAATTGGCATATCGCCTTTACTAACTATCCATCCTACAGCGAAAAAAATTGCATGCTCTGGGAAAAGAGAGGAGTACAACAGTACAATAACACGCAATTCAAAACAAAACAACCCGGTTACACGTACTTCAAAACAGACAAAATGATCCACATGTTACATAAACATCGTTGTGACTCGTTGCTAATATTTCATGAACATCATCGCTTTGTACAAAAAGTTTGTGGAATTTTACAAAACATATCGACATTGACTTGTCACAAAAAGTAAGTTTCACTAATTTTGTTTCAATCTACTGTTAAAAATCAGAGTGCGGATACGAAGTGCACATTATTCTAATATGTTTGAAATTTAGGAAACATAAGTGATAAAGATATTTTGTCAAAAACATAAATATTTACTATTGTTATAGGGTTGACCTAAATTTAGAGAATTTAGTGAATACACGTCATATCGATATATCGCTTGAGTGACGACCACTCATCATGTTGTGTACGTCCACTTTTATGTCTGAGTAAGCCTACAACCCCGGGCAGATCGTTCGCGGAACGCAACACGATCGTTCGGCTTGCGGTAGGGGAGCAAGGATTATATCCTGACACCATCAACGTTGCACGGCGTTAGCATAGGTTAAGAGAACACGTCCTCGCCGCACGGAACATGTGAAAATTTCTTTACAAGCGTAATGATGATGAATAACTGCACGCTTTCGTTATATTGCGTATAATTTAATATATCGAGCCACCTATCACCAGAGGCGCAGGGATGTGTCGCCTATGAGCAACTTATATGTTGGTGTCCTCTTCCCTTCTATAAGCGTTTAAAAAATTTGTAAACCAAAACTTACTAATTAACCATATAATGGGTTTAACGATGTTTGATGACATCTAAATTTATAAAGTGTTGATCGGAACCAACGTCACAAACTTTTAAACCAACACACATCCAATATAAAAAGTTTAGAATAGCGAATTTTAAATGCAACTTATCTTAAGACGAAACGACATCATATAATTGCAAATAGCTTTATTATGTTTTAGAATAAAAGACGAGATGAGCACCACCGGAAGGTGATTATATGTGTAACTTTTGTTTGTGCGTCAGCAACTTGGTTAAAACAATCACAAAATAACTACAGTAGAGTAAAACTGGTCTTTATTGTATTATGGTGCAGCATAGAGTAAAAAAATTAAATGTTTGGGTAGGTTTGTCCCACCCTTATTTGTCGTAAAAATTGGACATTTACAGAAACGGGTAAAAAATCAATAATAGTTTAAAGACATCATAAATTACAGACCATGAGATATTTTAATAAGTGACATTCGAAATCAAATGAAACATGTACAATAGGGAACAATTTTAAGTCATTGTAAAATGGACATTTTGCCAATATAAGTTGTACAGTGTACAGATTGTAACATTACTACTGAAGTGCGGCCTTACTAGGGGTTCCATTACCGGTAAACGGTTAAGTCAGTGGTTTCCAACAAATTTGAACAAGTTTAAGTGATAAGACATTAAATACGATTTGTCTACTGGGTGCACATTTTAATTCTTAGATAAAACTGGATGTAAATATTTAAAAAAGTGTTTTGTCTAGCCTGGTCTGTTACATTAAGAATTGTTTATTGTTTTGTTAATGTATTAAATTTAATTCGAATTTGTTATTTTTGATTATCTCTTTAAAAAAATTTATTACAACTTAAAGTAATTGTTAATTATTATCTTTTTAAATTAATTTTGCTCAATATTATCTACCGCCGCCATTTTTAAAGAGGAAACCCTCAAATTTAGACAAAGAAGAAACCTTGGAGTTCATGCTGGAAATTTTCCAATCGATGCATTACTTACAGGGTGTCCAAAATTTAATTTCCTGTTAATACAGACCAGAAAAACTCGTTTATTTCAAATAGGTACAATGCCCCAATATTTTTTTTCATTTTATAATGCAAAATTAAATTCTGCATCAATCTGTATTAGCTTTTCCTATACCTTCTTCTTCTTCTTAATCGGTTCCTCTTGTACCTTTCGGTGTCGAGGTACGCTTTTCTATTTCTATATTATGTCTCCACTCCTTCCTATCGTTAGCTAATTGTGGCACATCTCTCCAGCTGACTCCTTTTTCTTCTAGTCTCTTCCTCACTTCTTTTTCCGATTTTATTCTTGGTCTCTCTCTTCCTATACCTATCTGCAATAATTTTCGAGTTATTAAGAATTTTAGATAAAGTTAAGAGAAATTGAAACATTTTTAAATAGTAGCCCTGGGGAATGACAACAAAAGCCAATAATAATAACTGTCAACCACTTTCATAGCGTTTGTCTGTAGTGTTAATGAAAATGGAAAATCAAGAGTATTCAAACACGATATGATTTAAATAACACGGACTTTTTTTAGAATAACAGCGACAATGTTATCAATTGTACTACAAATGTTTCTGTTGAATAAAGATTGCCTTTAGAGGTTTCAAATTATGAATATTAAAACGATAAAATGTATTCCATATGTTTCAATTCAAAAACTTTTATTTACATTATTTTGTACGAAAAGGTTTTTTTTTCAAATCTTTATTTATGAAATCTGCACTGTTTTGATTTTTCTTTCAAACTCTATCGAAAAACACAAATAAATTGAAATGATCCTACAAATTATTTTCCAACATATTGCATGGCATTTCATTCATTTCTGTACTTATAGTAAACTACTAAAAACTTGATTTACTTTAATACAGCCGAATAATCAAAGTACCAATTTAGAATTGCTGATTTAAAAGAGACGAGCAGGTTGCTCTATAAACCTTAATTAGAGACGAATTTGTTGAATAATTATTACTATTTGCAATTAAAATAAATAAGCCCCAGTGTATGTATATAGGCCAAGGATATTAAACAACTTTAATCCAGAAAAATTATTATACAAACTCAAATTTATACGCAAAATATGATATTCAAAGCAAAGTGAAAGCTTTGGTAAAATAAATGTATTTTCAAGTCCAAATATTCATAAAAACGAACGTACCAACGTTGATAAGTAGGCTACCTGCACATATCCATGCAACATGTTAGGTAAACTGTCAGTTACTACAGCGATCGTGTTTTGTTCAGTCAAATACAAAGATTTGGTGAAACATAATGAATAATTTTGAAACTCATTTTTCTCAAACTTTTTCCTTGTATGATCCTATATTTAATGCAATATTAGAATAAAAATTTGATTTTCCATCAGAATCAATTAAAACAATGTACCATGTAATTTCAAGAAAAAAGTTGACTAACGCTGCTCTGACAAAATTCATCGTAGAAAACCGTATTAACCTCATTGGATAAAGCATGTTCTGCGGTATAAAAAAATATTATGTTTATAGGGGGTTTCTCTTAAATAACAAAGTTTTAGGATTACGACAGTCAAACGAATCACCTGATATAGTGTATCAAATTTAAAACAACTTTATATGGATATTACTTATGTCAGGCGAAATAATCTAAGACAAGCTTTCAGTGGAACTTCATAAAAAATGTAATAGGTATTTATATGAATAAACATTTTAAAAAGGAAGAATTTTTATTTGGATTGTTACATCTCTTATCTAATTTTCCTTTTTATAAAAAAAAAAATAAAATTCCTAATACCTAACCATGCAGCGTATAGCTTCTAACACGTATATGTATAAATTATAAATAAAAGTTAATACAGAGAATGAACATTATTTATGTTTTAAATAAACTCGAAGAACTCTATATAAATATTATAGAATCAATTTAAATATAAGTTAAGGTTTTTGAAATAATAATTATTGCTCTAAAGTTTTCTACGTTTAAGTGTAGAACTAGATTAGTTTTCCAGCATTCTCGTTTTTTTATTATTTGTTTGAATGAAGTATAAATTTAATCTGCAGTTTCATAGAAAAACAAAAGATAAACATAAATAAAAGAGTAGAACAAACTCGATGTGCGATTAATGCAATAGAGGGACGTGCAAGAGCGTGTCCCGCAGCAATCTGCAAGGATTGAGATCCTTGATGTAATTTGCCGGTTCATCTGATCTAAGTGAACTCAATAACGAGTGCTTTTCCCACACAGGGTTAGTCGGCTTTCAGCTGAACAAACACTTGATGCTATGATGGCTTACATGCTATACAGTGACAGCTTCATATATGATCTTAAGTTGAAAAAAATATACCTACTTCGTGTAATATTAGGCGATGGAGGCAGCGAAAACTGACGAAAAAAAATCGTTTGTAAGGCAAATCTGGAAAGAGTTTATTAAATAATTTTCTGTGTTCGTTCAGTCCAAGTAAAAAATGTTAACATCGAATTGAGGTAAAACTTTTCTGACAACTTCGCTTTAAATGAGAAAACGCAAGTTCTAGGTAGCTGATGTTTTTAGTATGGAAAATCGAACAAAAATGTTAAAATACCACATAATATATTTTTGAATGTCATACACATCCAATTAATTGTATTTTATGCATTCGAATCAGAAGTTTTATTTTCCAGCTTAATTTTTTACATTCAATGCATACAAATACATCATCTAATGTTTTCATAAAACGCCATTATCTGAACATACTTTGTTTGATATCATTTTCGATTTCGCTGAAAAGGTTTGCTTCAGCAGGCGATCTTGTACTAATTTATTGCAGTTAAGGACTAATAATTGTATTAGCCGGTGCCCGAATGCTTTAACGACTTGCCTAACTGTAAATGACATTTGTGTCTACTGGGTTCATAAAAATGTATGTGTTACCGGCAATGTGTGAAACGCAGGTATTGTATAGAATGCCTAGAAATTATGTAGACTGCCTGAAGTTTTTAGGAAAAGTATAAAATATCTGATTTTCGTGATTATGTTACATACTTTTCCTAGGCATTTTATACATTGCCTAGGTATTATACATAATGGCAAGTATACTCCAAGCAAAGTGTCAAAAGAGCGCAATGAAAACGACTTTATTGGCAACACATATTTGAAAACGAAAGAACGGTCTTTTGTAAATTGCCCAGGCATTTTGTAAAAAGCCGGCAAAATGAGCATCTGGTGTTTCGACTAGGCAAATAATAAAATGCCTTCATAATTGTTTGTAATAAAAACAAACCTATTAGCTTAATTTTCATAATTTATTTTTAAAAAAAACTTTAACCAACCTTTGTCCTGACCCTCTATTACTGACCAAATGAATGAGGGTCAGGTTAAAGGTTGGTTAAAGTTTTTTTTGTATGAAAACAAACTTATGAGGTTAAGAGAAAGTCATAATTAACTCGTTTTGGCGACTTTCTACACCTAGGAAAAGGGCCTAGCAGGATAAGATAGGCCAGCGGCCCTTGAAACCAAATTTTAAATTAGTTATTTTGCTATGTAGGTATCATACAATAAAAAATATTTGCAATAAATTTAGCACCCCCTTTGCCTCCCTTCTCCTAGTAATCGAAAAAAGCTGTTTTTTCGTTTTTATTTTTTTTCTTTGCCCTGAATAATCGAAAAATTTTGAAAAAATTCATGAATGAGCATAATAACATATCTTATTTAAAAAAATTTTTATTTTTAAGTTTGACGAAAAATTCGAATTTTTGAAAAAAAAATTAAGATTTTAAATGCGTTTTTCAATTGTTTTTTTTATAGGTAAGAGTGCGGCACTTACATATATATTGTATTTAGTCATAATTAATATTTCCTGAAAAATTCAGGAAAATTGATGTGGTGCGCCGTGTTCAAAAATTGAAAAAACTGCTTATTTTTGCACTCTTGTCGATTTTGTTTACTTTTGGCTAGTAATTAGATAGCAGTAAAACAGAGGGCAATATAAACAGTCTTTAGCCTTACCCGCTAAAGTTGACGTTTTTAAATGGTTTAGTGGTAACGGTAACCAGGAACACAATAATTGCAAATAATCTGAGGTATGTGACGTCACATTAATATCGCTTCGCAGCGCGTTGCATACAGTGCTGCGCAAAAATATGGAAATATGCAAACATCTAGAATACTGTCAAAGATATTTAAAAAAAAAAATGATAACTGACCATTATGGTAGGTTTCGGATTCAATGCTAATTATGACGTTGTGATACGACTTCCGGTTCAACCGGAAACGAACCAAAACTTTGAAATTTTAAATAGCACACCCTGTATATTTTTATATTTTTGGGTTCCCCTTTTAATTTGCTTTAAAAAATCTAAAAGGTTATATGGGCCTAAAGCTAAGCGTTTTGGTTTTATTTACATTTTTATGAAAATTTTAACTGAAACAGCACTTTTAAAAGTTTTCAACATTCAAAAACTTTGGAACGGCAGTAACAATTCGTGTAAAACTTAAATTGAGAATAGATTAACTTACTTAATTACAATTCAAAAAAAAATGTCTACCAGATTTAGTAAAAAAAAATAGATGGTGCCATTTGGAAAAAATAATTGACTGTCGTTTGACAATTAGGTTCAACTTGAAAAAAATTGAAATCCAATTCAGTTTATAGTATTTAAGGAGCCATTTCATTTACTTTTTTGTTCAACAAAATCGGACCACAGACAACGGAGTTACAGCTTGCGGCGTTTTTTGTGTGACAGCCTGTATACTTCTACTAAGTGGTTAAAGTTTTAAAATAATACTCAGGGTGCTTGTTTTGTTTGATCCATTTAGATGATTTTTTATGTTAATAAATCTATTTTTTATTGTAACACCCCGTATATTTTTTATTTTTTACATTCTCTTGTATTTAATTTAATTGTTTTTAAAAAACGTTTAGGATCTAAAACTAATATTTTTCAATTTAATGCTTTTTAATGATAATTTATAGGTGAACAGGCGATAATTAATAGAATTCAAATATTTGTTCATCATTCAAAAAAGTTCGGTTTAAAAATATTTTATCTCTTCTTCAGCCAATATTTTTCTCGATTATCTTAAAATATAGTACTTAATTATTTACATACAGAATAGAATGATAATTATGACATCAGTTATTTAAATATTTCAAAAGCTTTAAGCTAAACAATATTTTTTTTAATTGCAGTGAGACATAATCTTGTTTCATCAAATACTTTTTATAAAACGACTTTGTGTAGTAAATGTTTCGGTAATTTTATACTAAAAAAGACGACATTGAAATTTGTTGAGTGAAACGTATCTACTAATACTTTTATACAGGGTGTTTCTGAACGATGTAGCATAGTTTCTACTGGTGAATCTACATTGAAAAATAGGACGATTTAGCCCAACATGCCTTATAGAAAGTTGCATCGTTGCTAAGTTACAGCCCCATGAAGAGGGGATGAAAAATTGTTGTTTTATTGATAAATCAAGAACGCTTTGACCTACAACATTTATATTTGGCACGTATTCTACAATAGGCAAACGTGTTCTTATGCATAAGTTTGAGCGAAATCCCATCATAGGGGGCGCTACAATCGATAATAGCAGAGAAAAAACCTGCTGTTTTTTTTTGTCGATCGTAATTTCAATTCTTTATTGTGACAGTCGGATAGGTAGGTCTAAGATGTACGTATTTAGTTACTTAAAGTTTTTTGATAGGAGCCATCGTTTTGGAGAAAAACTCGATTTTATTAAAATATAACTCTGAGGTTTATTGAAAATATTTAACAAAAACTAGTTTACTGTGAGTTAACAAACAAAACAAATGTAGTCAGATGTCATATTTTCGTTTATTGTAACAATCATTTTTAGTTGTGGTAGTTATTCTTATGTTTTTTATTAATTATTTATTATGTCCAGTTTTATTTGTATAAAACCTTATTTTGTTAAATATTTTCAATAAATCTCAGAGTAATATTTTAATAAAATCGAGTTTTTCTCCAAAACGATGGCTCTTATCAAAAAACTTTAGGTTACTAAAAATGTACATCTTAGACCTACCTATCCGACTGTTACAAAAAAAATTGAAATTACGATCGACAAAAAAAAAACAGCAGGTTTTTTCTCTGCTATTATCGATTGTAGCGCCCCCTATAGTGGGATTTCGCTCAAACTTATGCATAAGAACACGCTTGCCTATTGTAGAATACGTGCCAAATATAAATGTTGTAGGTCAAAGCGTTCTTGATTTATCAATAAAACAACAATTTTTCATCCCCTCTTCATGGGGCTGTAACCTAGCAACGATGCAACTTTCTGTTAACGTGGGGTTCCGCTTTTACCCGGAGTTTTATATACTTACTAAATCAACCTGAAACTACTTCAAAACTGTGGGTTTTGTTGCAAGGAAATCGCTTAATAAAATGATGTTTAGCTTAAAACTATTTATTGCTAATTTACTTACATTTTATATACATCATTGGTTATATTCACACGTCACTACAAGACTTTGCTCTTCTGCCGTCACTACAATAATCCCTTAATTTTTCTTTATTTTTCCTAATGATTTTTATGCTGAATCTACATAAATTACTGCGTTTCACCCGCGGAGTATATTCAGCCCCGCGCGGCTCATACATCTAATTTGCTGAATTAACGGAATACATAACACGCGAGAATTTGGAATATGAAACTAATAAACTGCGGAATGATGTTTTGTCTTTGGAATACAAAAATGTGCAACTGCAACATCACTTCCCTCTTTAAATAAGATAATTACTTGAAGAGTAATTATCGTCATAAATCATTAGCATAAGTAAAGCAACTCTAAACTGAAACTGATCAAACTACGAACTAAACAATTACCTAACTAACTTCAAAAAAAATAAAACATTAATAAAAATTGAAATGAACTTAATACATAACTGTAACTGATTACAACACTTTTCTAATTTTGCTTTTTGCTCAATGGCTTACAAACTTTACTACGGCGAGATGCCCTTGAAACTTGAGTACATTGCTGGTACTTGGCCGATGTTGAGGCAGGTTGTGGTACAGAGCCTTACTTCCATACATCATGGTGCTGACCATGCATCCTTAGCTAGGTCGGCGTTACATGCTTGTTGATAACATTATCTACTGCAAGCTACGTATTCTGCCATTGCTACCATGAACTACTCAGCTGTTGGTTATGGAAGGTCAGGGATATCCACGGTGCCTTTTTGTTGTGTTTTGGGTGAACATTTCACCTGAGCATCTGCGCCTTGGTTTGATTGCCTGAGAATTGCATATATTTAGTTAAAAGTGTGTAACTAAACTACTTACTACTAACATAAAACCTTGAATACTTGTATACACAACAGTTAATACTACTTACTACTACTTAACTTAATCAAACTAAAATTCTTTTTGCCTATGTTGAGGTCTTGGTTCAGTGGTATCTGATGTGGAAGGCATGCTTTTATTTCCACTTTCCACATGTTCGATTGATTTTCTTAAATTAATGCATTTTCGCAAACCACAATAGTAAAATAATAAAACAATAATTCCTAAAGTAATTACTACCACTGTACCAAGACTCCATGACAAAATATGAAATTTCGATGAATTGGTATCACCTTCATCCAATTCATCGATCATCTTTCCAATGTGAGTTAAAGGAATTTCTAAATTCTCAAATTTTGAAAAATGAGGCTTCCTAAACAATGTATTAATTTTCTCAATCCAGGTGTTGTTCTCATGAATTTTTACAAACATATTCTTAAAAGACTGATCATTTGGTGGGAAATAAACTGAAGGAGCTGATAATACCTTTGTCCTATGGTGATTATAGGTCAAAAGTGTATTACCAGCAACTTTGACGTAACAATCGTTTGGAACCGTCAATATTCCCGTCTTACTAATTTCTTTCACATAACTGCAATTTTTGCAAATGTTATTAACTTTAACCATATTCTACTGAGATTTTGGACATTGTATGATATACATGAATGTTTTTCACATCTAATGGAATTTCAAACGTTGTATCTAAATTTAATTTTGGCAAAATTTCTAACAACAAAGCCGAAAATTTATTAGGTGGTAATAAATATGAACTAAGTTTGTTATCATTAGCCATATTTACACCAAATTACTACTTCAATGATGTCTGATCTTAATTTTGCAATTATTACTTCTACTAACCGTAAATTTGCTTTTAAACATTCCATTACTATCAACACTTCATTGAGATTTGCTTTTCTCAAATCGTCAAGAAGTGTCGCAATTACTTCGATTTTATGTGCCTACTGTTTTATGTGAAATTTGATCGTTGACATTTTGCAAATCGTCATCGTCGGGTGTACCTACCAAAAATTTTACCAATTTACCACCTGCGTTTATCAAACCTCGACGAGACCTCGTGGAAATTGTGACGCTGATTTCTAAATTGGATATTTTTTCCACTATATCTTCCCCTTCCATCTCCACTAACTTCCACTCTTCTTGAAGAAGGTCTTTGCGAAACATTGCTACTTTGGAACTATTGCTAAAAATTTCTCTCTGGCTTTTACTTTTTTTGAACCATTCGTCTGCATCATGCTGCTGCTGTAACCTAATATTCCAAAGCGACCTACAAATCTAAAATCCAATTGTTTTTTTGCACCAAGTAACAAAAAAAGAACACTATATTCCTCTAATAATACTGTTACGACCTTCTTTACGTCTGAATTTAAATGATCTGTAAAAGCATTTTTCTATCTCTAATTTTGTTCTGCCAACTGTAAAAACTGATTTATCTACCATATCGCGTTCTGCCAAATCTGATTCTGCTTCTGATTCGATGTCCCCTACATCAATTAATTCTACTTTACCTACAACAGTTTTTGCCGGTATTTTTACCGAACCTTCTGAAATATTTACCAATCTGATTGGTACTTCCAAGCTACTACTACAACTGCTAACAAGTAAACGAGCTGACAAGACTCCGTTTACTCCTACATCTACGGGTTCAATTAACCCATCACCTGCAAAATATATATTTTGCAAGCCTATGCACACGGCCTCACATCTAGCCGGTACCTCTAAATCTTCTTTAAGAGTGATAAAAATATTATCCTCTTCAACTACTCTACATGTTTCGTCCTTAGGCGAAACACTGCTACTGTCACTACTGTCTACTACTACTGGGGCATCTGAAATAATCGAATCCGAAACATCTACATTATTACAATTATGCAATTGCAATTTTTCTACTTTCGCTTCTACTTTCGATAACAACGGAATTTTGTGATCATTTAATTCCAGAGTACGGTCCTGCAAATCTATTCGTGCTTTGTTTTCGAATAAGAAATCTAACCCTAACAGTCCGTCCGTGTCCAATGCTAAGTTATCATCACATACTACAAAATTATCTAAAAACTGCTGACCACATGTTTGTAACTTAACATCGGTGAACCCTACAATAGGCAATCCACGGCCTTCGATGCCATGAATGTGCTTATTTCTACCAAATTTTGAAATTGGTTTCCCCTCGACTAAGTGTTTTTTACAAATTGAAACTTGAGCTCCAGTGTCCACTAAAAAATTACGTGAATTTTCACCTACATTGAACTTTGCGACACACGGGTAATTGTTCGCATCATCTACCATTGACACTGAAGCTGACGTTTGCAGTTTTGTTACAACTGGACTCTGCCGGCACGGGGTACTGCCGACAGGTCGTTGCCGTTTCCCTGTTGCTTACTTGGACAATTTCTTGCTATATGGTCAGCTTTACCACAATTAAAACAAGAAAATGTTGGTTTAGATGGACAAAATTTCGCGATATGACCTACACTATTACACACAAAACAACGCGTTGCCTTTCTACCAAAATTTTGATTATTAGAATTAAGGGGACTGTTACCAGATTTGCCTTGTTCCTGTCGTCTATTGTACCACGGCGGTTGTTTTGTTTGTTGTGGAAACTGTTGTTGTTTTTGACTAAAACTGGTCCTCGGCGTCTGTCCACTTGCTGCAGATATTGCATGAACTGATGCAGTCCTATTTCCTAATAACTTTTCGACATTTTCTTCCTTCTTTGCAACTTCCACTGCCTCACTAAACGTTGATGCTGAGCTCGACAAAATTTTTCGTTGGAGATTTTTATTAACACCTGCACAAAATTGGTTAAACAAACTGTCCTGCAAAACTTCTAAGCGGATTTTATTTGCGGCTTCGTCGTTGGTAAGCTTAAGATTGGCCATGCCCGCCATTTTTAACCTGGTCTCATATTGTCGCACAGATTCACCAACCTTCTGAAAACAATTTGCGAATTTTTGTGCCGCTTGCACGGGGACGCTGGGCGGTGCAAATTCTTGAAGTAACTTTTGCCTAAAAATAGCCCATACCTTAAGCGATTTCACCTCAGGATTAGCTCTTAACCATTCTTTTGCATAGTCGCGCATTCGCAACCTGGCTACAGCTACTCGTTCCGCGTCCGTCCATAATGCTAATTCCGCGATGTCGTCAACTGAATCTAAAAAATCTCTTACCTTCTGTCCATCTGACGAACCAGTAAAAATGTCAATCGTACTCAATAAGCCACTTAAATTGGTTGTCGTCACTTCGCTTGCAGCACTTGATTGGCTTTCGTCCAACGGCATTTTTATTGAATACTCTCTACTTAACTACCCACTAAAACTTTCTTCTAAATTAGCAGAAACAAAATTTTACTAAACGATTTTTTCACGAATAAGTGTACTAAACACTTACACTTATTCTCTTGCAACAAATTTTCAAAAAAAATAATTAAAAAATCGCGCACTCGCTGCCACCAGTGTTAACGTGGGGGGTTTCTGCTTTTACCCGGAGTTTTATATACTTACTAAATCAACCTGAAACTACTTCAAAACTGTGGGTTTTGTTGCAAGGAAATCGCTTAATAAAATGATGTTTAGCTTAAAACTATTTATTGCTAATTTACTTACATTTTATATACATCATTGGTTATATTCACACGTCACTACAAGACTTTGCTCTTCTGCCGTCACTACAATAATCCCTTAATTTTTCTTTATTTTTCCTAATGATTTTTATGCTGAATCTACATAAATTACTGCGTTTCACCCGCGGAGTATATTCAGCCCCGCGCGGCTCATACATCTAATTTGCTGAATTAACGGAATACATAACACGCGAGAATTTGGAATATGAAACTAATAAACTGCGGAATGATGTTTTGTCTTTGGAATACAAAAATGTGCAACTGCAACATTTCTATAAGGCATGATGGGCTAAATCGTCATATTTTTCAATGTAGATTCACCAGTAGAAATTATGCTACATCGTTCAGAAACACCCTGTATAACCATTCATCTCAATCATACTATGTAAAAGTGGTCTAATTTGATCAGAAAGGGGCGCACTATAGCCACAAGCGTATTTAGGTGTGTGTTGTGACATTGGTTCTGAAAATTAAATATGTAATTATCGGTTTTGTGTTGCACTGCACATTACATGACTGAATTAAAATAGCCTGCAGTTACTGCGTGTATGTTTGTACTAAAATTTGACGGTTGCGTAATTAATTACATTTACTATTGAGCACCTACAAACGGAAATGTAATGAGTTAATCGAATATTTCTGGAGACGTCCACTAATCTAGTTTAGCAGGTCAACGCCATAGGCTAGTCACATAACTGTTCTTAGTTACCTGTAGCATAAGTAAGCGAAAGTAAACGCAGCCACAATCAAATCAAAAACTACCGAATGCGTACTACAAGTTCTTATGTCACACTTTCTTCAGAATAATAATGCGTTTTTTTTTCAGTTAAAAGATTGTAAATATTGAGTAACAGTTAAAAAAACGGCCGTTAAATCGTATTTAGAACTCAACGTTAGAAATTGTAATATATTGGTGTAGGTACACTTGAAATTTTCCATAAACATGTTAAAATGTTTGCTTTTAAGGATAATCTATTAACCAGGGCAGTTTGTGAAATAAACTTGTCTTATTTTAATGGAGCTTAAGCTTTTATCAGACAACTAATGAACTTTTTTTTTAAATTTGGTGTCTTAACCCATTAGGTTCCAGCGTCCTTTTTTGAGGACAGTCTATGGACAATAGATTCGAAACATTTCTCCTTAACAATTTATTTACAACAACACATCTATGAAGTAGTTGAGCTCGTCTAACATAATTATTTGTCTATGACTGACAGTTTACTTGTTACGCCATTTTGATTTTATTGTTTCTTCGGAGCGAGTGACAGGTGTTGTGACAGCGCTTCTTATACAGGGTGCGTTTTATGTTCCAGGCCGATTTTGTTCGGCCGCCATTTTAATTTGACTGTCATTTGACAGTTCATATTTGACCGGCGTGTAGAGTGGGCGATAACAATTTATTATGGAACATCTATCTCCGCAACAACGTGCTGAAGTTATTAAAACATTTTTTTTTAAATAATTGTTCAATAATTGTAAATACGCGAAGAAAACTGCCTGATTTTTTTGGTGTTAATCATGTGCCAAGCAAGTCAACCATTCAGCGTGTAATAAATAATTTTGAAAGTTTGTATACACTGGGAGATAAAGCCAAAGACTGTATGGTGCGCCGTTTGGGCCGGTGGCATCATTGGACCATATGTTTTTGAGGATGCTAGAGGCAATGCTGTAACAGTAACTGGTGATCGCTATCGTGACATGTTGGTAAACTTTCTTATGCCCGAATTGGATCGATTGGGCCTCCAGCACATGTGGTTTCAACAGGACGGTGCCACATCACACACATCTCGTCCTAAGATGCAAATTTTGCGAGAAACTTTCCCCGGCCGAATAATGTCAAAAAGTGGTGATATCGACTGGCCTCCACGATCCCCTGATTTGACCGCCCCCGATTATTTTCTATGGGGGTACTTGAAGGGAAAGGTGTACACCAACAAACCAATCACAATCCCGATGCTTAAGGACAACATTCGAAAAGAAATTGCTGAAATAACACCAGAAGTCTGCGAAAATGTTATGAAAAATATGCTCGAAAGAGCTCGCGTTTGCGCCACGGCTAGAGGCGGCCACCTAACCAACATTATATTCCATACATAATGTTAAAGACCATATAATCAATCAATAAAATATAAATTATAAAATTGTGTTTCTTTTAAAAGTTAGTCAAAAAAAACATCGGCCTGGAACATAAAACGCACCCTGTACTTTAAAATAAAGGTAAGAGTTAACTTTTTTTTCGTATTATGCATCTCAAATACACTTATTAGGAAACTATTGTACATTTTATTAGTTATGTACTCATATAACTGAGAAAATGGTATCTAAAAACCGCTGTCGTCGTTTGAGGACACTGGGACAATGAGAGCTCATCAAGCCTCGTAAATTATTGTAGGGATGACTAAGTCGAAATTTGTTATAACTCGCTAGCGACAAAATAAATGGGGGTTACGGGACGATATATAGAATGTCTAATAGTTTTAAGGCAAACAAAAAAAACCTACTAACATACAAATTTGAAAATGCGCGCAAATAACATTTTCTTATTCGCAAATTGCGAGTGGATTTTTCGAGGTTTGGATTCATATTGATTATACTAGGAACAATATTCGTTTCACTTATTCAATGTTATTGTTTTATTTATATGTTTTAGTTTGAACTACTAATTAAAAATAATGAACCGTCATACATTTACAACTATGGACGAAGCACTAGCCTACCTTGAATCAAATGAAATAGAGGCGGATATATTAGCTTTGCCTCAAGATGTCGACGAACTTGCGGATGAAGAGAATATTGATTATGACATTTTGGAGAACCTGGTTGTTACTGATATATCTGGAAACGTTGAAGTTTTTGTTTCTGAAGATGATTTTCAGCCTCATCCAGAATCCAGTAGCGCTAAACAACCTCGCACAACTGCAGTAAAATTGTCAAAAGGGAAGTCTGTATATTTTAATTTTCCTCCATTTGGAGCAGGGACTAAGAACGAAAAAAATTTCGTTCGTTTCTGTTCGGAACGAAAACGAAATATATCGTTTTCGTTCTTTTCGTTCTAACCGAAAAAATTCTTTTTTCGTTTTCGTGAACCGAAATAATAACGGTTAAAACCGGTTTTACAATATTTTTTTTGTCGTCAAAAAATCAATTTTTTTTCTAGTCACCACAACCCTCTATAAATACGATAACAATATTTGCGTCTCAACTAAAATATAAACGATGACGATGGGGCTTGATGCTCACGGACAGCATATTTTAGACTGGCGAACCATCGCCATATTAAATTTACCAAATCGTTAAACACATTAACATTTAACCATTTTATTAAGTTTAACACCCGTAAGGTGCAAAAACACAACGTGGTTAGGTTAAATTAGACACACAAAGTTTATCTGAAAATATGAAAAATAGCAAGTGCTGTTTTAAATTTGTTTTAGTAGATACTAATAATCTATGCATTTGAATTAAATAAGATCCTGCTGTAATTATTTAAAAAGACAAAAAAATGAATTCAAGTGGATAATTTACTAAATGTTATAAATAAAAAAGATATTAAAAAAAACTTATATTAACTTAAAATATACTTTAACTTTATAGTTTGTACATACCATACAATATATATTTTCACATTCCGTTAAATCTTACTAGCAACACATCTCCCAATAAATCTTCTTTTACATTAGTTCTTTTCGAAGTAAGAATAAATTTTACTATTATTATTTCTAAACGCAAATAAAACATACACATTGATAATATATTTCCAATCAAGTGTATATTCTATATTGATGATCTAAAAAACAAATTAGAAATAGAGAATATCTGTACCGTTAATTGTGTTACACGAAATTGCAAGTATAAACAATAAAGTTGTTAATACATATTCACGTAAATATATGGAGAAAAGTGAAGCTCACTTATATCAAGTGAGATTTTTTATTGCCTCGTGGAGCACAGAAGGTAAATTCGCGTTTGTGTTTAACAAATAAAATTGAAATAGTAATAAAACCGGTTAAAACCGGTTAAAACCGGTTTTGAAAAGTATTTATTTCGTTTTCGTTCTTGAACGAAAAATAATAATTTCGTTTTCGGTTTCGTTTTCGTTCTTAAAAATATTTCGGTTAATTTCGTTTAACGTTTTCGTTTTCGTTCCGTTCTCAGTCCCTGATTTGGAGATACCGCAACCAGAAATTTAAACAAAGCCGAGGAAGAGTTATGTGGTAAAAGTGCAGTTGATCTTTTCGAACAGTTTTTTGATGATTCGGTATTACAATTAATTACGAATGAAACACTTCGCTATGCTCACGAGATAAAAAATAAGATTTCCTACAAATAACGAAGGATGACATAAAAGTTGTTATTGGGTTTTTGATTTTTTCCGGATATCACACTTTGCCAAGTCAAAAAGATTAACAAATAGTGAAGGATGCGATGAGTACAAATTCATATTTAAAACTGAAAAGTTTTGTGCACTTTCAAGACAACAAACAGGCAAATCAAAACAAAAGTGATAAATCTTTTAAAATTAGACCATTGCTGGATTTGGAAACCAAGAACCTTTTGTTCAAAGTGCGACGTAACATTATGTGTAGAATATTAATATATTAAAATATTTCATATCAAAAAATAATACAACATTTTGCTTAAATAAATGGTTTTAATCCAGTATACCTATATATTTTATTAGCAATAGGTACCACTAGTACGTTCTTCTTAGATGTAGTAATCTCAACGTCCCAACGTCCTCAAACGAGGACAGCTTGTAAAAGACAAGTTTATTAAAAAAAATATATATTTTTTTAAAAATCCATTTACTTTAAGTATTTTAAGCAACATATATCAAAATTGTAAAGAAAATAATAAAATAAATAAATTAGGACTTGATGGGTTAATGCGCAATTCTGCGTAATTTACTTTACCACAAAAACTGGGCTTAAAACTTTTAATTACAACGGGTGTTTGTTCAGATAATCCGGTTTTTTACACATATCTCATGTCTTAAATTTTATTTATTTAAAATCAAAACTAAACAAAATTAGGGGTTTACCACAACTTAGTCACACTCGGTATAAACAACTGTCACTTTTGTTTTAGAGACAGTGTATGAAAATCGCGCAGATAATCAGTGGCGTAGCTATAGTTTGTGTCGCCCGGGGCGGTCCCTGAATTTTGCGGCCTCTTTAAATAAGGGTTGCCAACTCTTGATTTTTTCAAAAGGGATGAAATGCGCCGCAGGCGAATTTTTGTTTAATTTTAAATGTTCAAACGTATTTTATTGCAAAGTTAGATAATGTAGGATTGTAGAGTACTTTACCATAATCCAAAATTACAGATTTACGGCAGAACATTTACTGATTTTTTTTTTTTTTTAAATTAGACCGCCCCCATACCCACGAAATTATTTTTAATAAGGGTAAAAACTTTCACTGATAGTTTCCATTTAGGTAAAGGAACACATACTTATATAATATATTTAGCAATATTAGCCTTGCCTAGCCACAACCTTATATATAATATAAATGATAAAGGATTTTATATAGGTACCTGCCAAATTGCACTAATTATCACACACTTAGGTCAGTCGCGTACGAACAATATTTTTATCACGTACTTAAAAGCCTCTCAAAAATTATTATATTTACATAGGTACAAGTAATGAAAAATCTTGTCTTTTTCTGGTGCCCTTTGATTTGAAAGTTGTCTTACCACTGCTCAGAGGCGGATTTAACGGCGGGCGCACCGGGCGCGCGGCCTGGGCCCCGATTTCTGAAGGTCCTCGCAAAACCCCAACTATTCATTTAATAAGATGGTTTACATGTATTTTTTATTTTCCCTGTCTCTCTTTTCTTTAAGGGGCCCAGTATTTTCTTCTGTACCCGGGGCCTCAAACGACTTTAATCCGCCTCTGCCACTGCTCGAAACTTTTATACATCTCCATTTACAAATACAAATAATTGGACGAATGTTATTGCTATGCGACGATTGGTTAATATAAAAAGGGATTTATACCTCAAACAAAATGTTTGAAATATAACGGAAGTGAAATATCCCTGTTACAATAGAATTTAAAAGTGCATGGATTAAATGCCCAAAATAAATGAATTGTTTCATAATTTTATTGAATGGTCGTACCCTATCATACATTTAATTACTTTGAAGTTCTGTCGTTACAAGGAGGCGGGTTTTCAGCGTAGCCAGGTCGACTAGCCCGTTTTATCCTCTACCTTCGAAAATAATTCCTTCTTTTTAAATGGATTTTCATGGTTCCAATAGCGCGCTTCTGCCGGTACTGATTGTTATATCTACTGAATACTGATCTGTCATTATACCCGAGATTTTAATTTTTACCCCATCTGGGTAGAATAAAACTGCCGCCCCAAAAAAAGTGCCGCCCAGGGCGGACCGCCTCCCCTCTTGCTACGCCACTGCAGATAATGTAGAGAGAGGCATCGAGAGAAATCGCTGGCCCAAAGAAAAAAAAAAAAAAATTTCAGCACTGTCTTTCTACTAAATTAGCGTAAAAAAAACAAAGGAATGATGGCCAGGTCCCTTGAATGCCGGACCCGCGAAAATTTTCCCCATCACCAACCCTCTCGTCGGCCCAGAATAATATCATGTATAAAATACTATTACCGGAAAATTCGTGCTTATTCCTATGTAACCTAAGTCCTTCTTCTTTTTCACTTCAGGGATTATGTCATATAACCTGTTCCGTTTTTACAGGTTATCGTTGCTCTACCTATGAACCGTCTACGTTCTGGCTTCTAATTTAAAATTTGTTTCGCTAGTTGGGAATTATGCATTCCTTTTATATGTTCTTGCGAATAGTTTCTATCTGTTGTGATTCTTTTGTTTATACTATAAGTACACATTTATTTTATCCATTTTTTTTTATTTTGTCTAATCTTGTATTTCCATTCAGTTGTCTGGAGAATTTCATTTTCGAAACTAATATACTTCTCTCATGTTCCTTCCTTTTGTCCACGTTTCGCTTTGATATTTAAGAACAGGAGTTACCATTACTTTATAGAACTTTTACTCTGCTTCTCCTTGTTTTTAAGAATTGAACCCTTTCGTAACAGAGTTTTTAAATTAACCCTAGTAGGCATGACGAGTTTTTCTCACGCTAATGCACGAAGCGGGTCAAATTGACCCGCACTAATTTCTCAATTTATTTATGCTTTTTTAAAAATAACAATAATCTCAATATTGACTTTATTGACTATTACACACATATTTGTATAAAATATAGCCATTTTTGCTTATTCATATTAGATGCACTGATGACAAATGGAGACTGTGTGAGCGCCACAAATTGGTTTCTTGCATTTAAAACACACAGTTTGAGTTTTTTTGTCTGCGTTTGAAGGACATTCGGCACATCTTATCCTTGTTTTTAGCTTCTCCGTTGGCACCACTGGATTGGCTAACTCCACTCCACATAACTTCATGGCCTCTTTGACATGACGATGCTGTGTTGTTTCACTTCGCTTTAGCATATGAGGCATAAGCAGCTCTTTTGACAGATCCTTTAGAAAAAGCCGTCTCATGTCTTTTCGTCCTGTGTTATAGATAGGTTGGATTCAGTTCCAAAAATAATATGTACGCATTGATGGCAGCTACATCCAAAAGATTAAAGAAAAGCGTTAGTGGCCATCGCCTAGTCTGCCGTTTGCACGTATAGGTCCTAGCCATCTGGTCCATTGTGTTGACGCCTGCTTTGGTTGTGTTATAGTACATAATTATTTCCGGCTTCTTTTTACCTTCTTCCATGACCGTTGCATCAGAATGCATAGTACTTAGCAACACTACGCTTTTGTTTTTTTTTTAGGAACGTAGCTAACCAATGTGTTTTCTTTATAAAAACCAAAGCAGCTGGACTCAACTTCGCGATTCTTGGCTGGTTTCATACAGGGGGGAATTTCTCGCTTATTTTGTCGGATTGTTCCAACTAATGTTAGGCGTTTCTCAAGAAGCGTTTTCGCTAAAGGCAAGCCAGTAAAAAAATTATCCATGGTAACATTCCTTCCACTATTTTCAATATTTGCTGTAAGTTCTGTGACAACTGTGTAACCCAGATTTCTTTGAACCTCTTCATTTGGTTGATGTCCACAATAAATCTTGCCATTGACTGCGTAGGAGGAACTTGAGTCGCACATCCAAAATATCTTCACCCCGTATTTACCAGGCTTGCTGGGAATGTACTGGGTGAAAGGGCATCGGCCTCTGAAATTCACTAGTTGTTCGTCTATTGTAACGTTGGCTGATGGAATGTAGTTTTTCTGGCAGTTGCTGATGAAAAGGGTTCAAATATAACTGAATGCAGCTAGTTTATCATCCTTCTGACGAACCGCTCGCGTCCTTTTATCATCGAATCGTAGGAATCGTCTGATAATTTCGAATCTATTTATCGACATAGTGGCTCGGTAATGAGGATTCGCATTAGTATCTGTGAATAGTTCTCGCGCAGGCACATCCCAGTTTTTCTCAACACCGGCCAGAAGAAGCAAACCTAAGAATGCCTCAAGTTCCTCTTCATCGATATCTTTCCAGTCGAGTTTTTTCTCAAGTGTAACACGACGACCTTCTCTGTTAGTGCAAATACAGATTTCTTGCAAGATATGAGAAGAAATAAAGCACCTAAAAAATTCCTTCTTTGTTGTTGCCTTGTTGGAAATTGTTGGACCTGGGTGAAAGCGAAGAATATTCCGACTTGCCGTTTGTCTTGAGGTTGCTGGACTATCATCCCAATATATGCCACTCTTTGAAACTCGTGAAGGTGACCTAATTGCAACCGTTGAGGAAACTGCTGGTGGAGCTTTTGTTAGTGTGATCGCCCTTTCTACGCCGTCATCATCTGAACATTGATCTGAAGACTGACTAGCTACCCAAGAGGAGTCATCACTCTCATGATCAGGAAATATATTTTGTTCATTTTCGCTTTCGGAAGAATCTTCCAAAAGGGCTTTGAGTTCTTCCTCAGAAAGACTTTTCTGATAGCTCATGACTGCATTTGACAAACAAAAATTACTAACTTATATCTACCAAATACATTAGCAAAGTCTTACCTATCTTTGTATAAAAAAATCAAAAGACCAAAAACAAAATTCACAATTCACTTATTGTTGCATCAACAACTGAAAGACGAATGACTAAAACATATGAAACGATAAGGAACGCGTAGTCAACTGATGACAAGTTGAAACATGTTTCGCACATGCGAACTGACTGACAAACGCCGACACTTTAGCATACGGGTCAAATCTACCCACCTTATGCATTAGAGGGGTACCTATATAAAAATTCAAATAATTAATAATTATTAAAATATTTTTCTCATTACTGTGTACAGAAGTATTGTAAAAGGAACAACAGAAGATGTCGAGGAAACTCAGGACAAGAAAACAAGATTCAATCGTCTAATAACAAAATCTTACGGACATCGGGTCAAATTGACCCAGTTTATGCATACTAGGGTTAAACATTCTTGTTACGTAGGCAGTAGCGTAGCTAAAGTTTGTGCCGCCCGGGGCGGTCCCTGAATTTGCCGCCCCTATGAATAAGGGTCGCTAAACTTTTTCCAAAACCAAGCAGAGATCGACAGAAAAATGTGGGGGATGGGGTAAAAAAATGCGACGCAGGCGAATTTTTTTAAATTTTAGACGTTCAAACGTGTTTTAATGCAAAGCTAGATAATGTAGAATACTTAACCATCTTCCAAAATTACAGTTTTACAGTAGAACCTTTTCTGATTTTTATTTTCTTTAATCAGATCGCCCCCACTCCCGCGAAATTATTTTTAATAAGGGTGAAAAATCCCTGTTACAATAGAGTTTAAAACTGCATGGAATTTAATGGCTTAAATAAATGAATTGTTTCATAATTTTAATGAATGGTTGGCATCCTATTATAAAGTTTGTTAGGTACTTGGAATTTCTGTCGTTACAAGGGGGCGGGTTTTCAGTGAAGAAAGGTCAAGTAGCCCGTTTTATCCTGTAACTTCGAGAAGAATTCCTTTTTTAAAAATTAATTTTTATGAATTTAATAGCGCCAGTGCCGGTACTGATTATTATATCTACTATCCTTTCATTACCCCGAGAATTTCATTTTTACCCCATTTGGGTAGACTAAAAGTGCCGCCCCAAAAAATGTGCCGCCCGGGGGAGACCGCCCCCCCCCATTGCTACGCTACTGTACGTAGGTATTATTTCAATTATGAGAAGTTATGTTTGTCTAAAAAAAAATGTTTTGGAAGATTTTTAGTTAGACATGTTTTTCCCACTGAACCTAAAATGTCTCAAAATTCAGTTTGTAACAATATTTTTTTTATTGCCAATCTGAAAATTGTTTGCCAGTGCTTTTTTGAAATTTTTTTGTAAGTTGTAATATTATTTATCATGAAATTTTGCAAAAGCAAGGATGTTTACAAAGAGGTACTTTCGAGCCGGTCATAGGGTTTGCGAAACTGTGTGCGAAAATAAATACAGGGCTGAAAAGGTAAACTTTTATGTATCTACTCATTAAAGATGCATGTTTTTTCAAATGTAATATTTAACTTATTATTTTTTAAAATATCATCAGCATAGGGCGGTACTACCAGCAGAATCTCAAAATAAGGCTACATTTAAATTTTGATGGTCAAATTCCAATTTTCATTTTATAAGTAATTTTAAGCTTTACTTTTGTGAATATGACTTTTGTGCCCCATGACTTTTTATTGAACTTTTCTTTATCTTAAAATTAGTTTTACACCATGCACCAACTTTTATCACGAATAAAATTTTCTGAGAAATCGATAATAAAAAACTGTTCCATTTGTTGCAGACTTTTTGAATGTTAAAATTTCTTAAAAAATAAAAATTGGAATTTGACCGTCAAAATTTTAATCTCGCCTTATTTTGTGATTCTAAATAACTTTTTACAATAAAATTATTTTGTATCTCTTAAAATAAGGGCACTTTACTCTTGCGAATATTTCAAAAATCGTTAAAATCTAGTGTCTTATGACTTTTTATTGAACTTTTCTTCATCTTAAAATTAGTTGCAAACTATGCACCAACTTTTATCAAGAATAAAATTTTCTGAGAAATCAACAATAAAAATGTTTCCCATTTGTTGCAGACTTTTTGATTGACGCTGTAGAAAAGCAAAGAAATAACCAATCACTAAGTAACGTAAAACTATAGGAATTCCACACAATTACTACAATAAAACAACAGGGAATTGGAAACACGACTGAGGGTACTAGGAAATGAATCGCCTACAAATAGCAAGCCGTGTAGCATGCACCAAAAGTGGGATTAATTTGTCCAAGCGGACTTTTGAAGTAAAATAGTAAGTGGGACAGATTTGTCCCACTGGTCACGACAGAGTTTAATAAGTTGAACAAACGTTTTAAGAAATTACAGATGTACGACTTTTTGTGTTATTTTGATTTTCTTTTGAGATTTTTATGAAAATTTGTTTATTTCCCAATATTTATATTTAAACAAGTGTGTTGTTATAAAGAGAATTAAATGCGCATTCAAAAATTTAAAAAAAGTTTCGTTCCTGGCTAGACTTGTGCAAAGCTTTTGCAAAATAATTAGTAATCAAATATTACAAGAAATTTTCACTGTCATCTGACAATTGTTAAATATTCAAATATTTTGAAAGTACTGTATTACTCAAAACGTAAATTATACGAAAATAATTAATTTTAGACTCACATTAAATAACCTTTTATATTTTATGAACTATGTACATACATACATATTAAAAAAAAAGTAAAAATACATCAGATATATTTAAAAGCATTAAAACAACAAGGTTGGTTGTCATTTCAACAAGACCGTAAAAAAATCAATGATACTGACGTGTGCAGAAAAGTTGAAAAACATCTATCTTTTATTAAAAAGACATTTTTAGGAAATAAGCATTAAATAAAGCAATATGCATAACTTTATTAACATTTTGTTAACGCTGACTTTATACATGTTTTAAGAGGAACCTATAGTTATTTTTATATTTATTTCAAGTACGCATGGTTTTACAAAGTGCTTTTATTCTAAAAAATAGCTGCCGGTACGCATTAGTGACTAAAAAAAAGTTTTCAACTTTCGCAGTCTCGATGCAGTAAAGAGTTATGACAAAAAAAAGACTAAGGCCTACGGAGGCAAATGTTTGATAGCAGAAAATTTTTGATCATGAAAATATAATCAAAAGAAAAAAAAACGTGCCTTTTTTTAAATTGCGGATTTAGATAGTTACCAGACACCAAACAGACAATATTGTTCGTTCAGCGTTCGTTGGTACTGCGTACCGGCGCGTTCCGGCTAAAAAATAGCCCTGGTTTTACAAATTACAAAATTAAACACCTAAACGTTGTCACTAAAAACATAAAACTAAAAAAATTATTTGCATGTTTATGTAACCATATTATTATTTAATGCGGTCAAAATATTAAAGCAACAACCAATCTAAAAATATCTGCATTAAAAAAGTAGCTTAAGCCAGTTACTTAATCTTACTAAAGCACTTTTTTGTCTTTTTTATTACGAATTTGATAAATCGCTTAAATTCTTTTAAGCAGTTGACAAAAAAGTTGTAGTGTTTCTAATCGTAGACTATTAATTTATTTTTAGATATTGAAGTTGCTTGATTGATATTGAAAGCTTTTTGATATATGTTTTGCCTCATACGTAGTTAGTGTGCGTTACTAAAGTAATTGTTGGTTATATAAATAATTAGAGCATAGCCATTTTAATTATTAATAAGGTAAGGTAAATTTAAGTAGGTAATAAACATATCTAATGAGAAATTCCTTGATATACCATTTTCTTTGTAAGGTAAAATTTGTATTGTCATGATGATTGTCTCTTGTAAACAGCGCAAATTACATACATTTTATTTATGTATAAGTAAATACACCTTTAATGCTGTACGTAATATATGCTTTTGTAATGGTAGATTTTGCTGTTGCTATCTAAACAGAATGTTGACGAAGCTATATATATATTTTTAGTAATAATAGATCAATCAAAACTATTTGTTTGTAATAAAAGTTTAAACATTTTTTAGAGCTTTTCGTTTAATGCTCATGAAACAGCTTTTTTTATTTACTAGACTATCTTAGTCAAAATACTTATACATTAAAAACAATGCAAAACTCGACTTTTAAGTATTACAAAATTATTTTTACAACCAATTTACTTTACGTATTTGTTCAACGAAAAACAAAAATAACATGAAATTTGTAATTCTGAATTAGTACATCTAATAAAAGCAATTTATGAAAATAGACAAAACAACGATTTAGAACTAAGTGTCAAATAATCTCAGAATATCGTCAGTATTAGTAAAAATGAACAAATTTTCCTATACCGAAAAGGTTGACATGTTTTTTATTTAAGCTGAGTGCAAGAGAAATTCCATTGAAGCATGAAAAAAATAAATTTTTTGAACGTTTTCCTAATCGGCAGCAGCCCAACAGAATATATTTTAGTAAGCTAGAAAAAACTTTAAGAGAGTTTTATGCTTTTAATAAGCAAGAAACAAAAAATGCTACGTAAGCAGAGTAGGTACAAATGTAGAAAGAGTATTGGGATTTTGTTATTCGTTGAACAAATACTTAAAGTAAATTGGTTATAAAAGTAATTTTGTAATACTGAAAAGTCGAGTTTTGCATTGTTTTTAATGTATAAGTATTTTGACTAAGATAGCTGTTTCATGAGCATTAAACGAAAAGCTGTTTTTTTTAAAAATTAATAAATTTTGGTTTCGTTTTGATTTAATGTTTTACTTTTACAATAGTTAAAAATTGCCTCAAATAACAAAACCAAATAGTTTCATGGCACTCTTTAGCTTCATAGGGACTTTTTAATGAATTTTATTTGTTTTGAGGCTGAATATCAAAATAAATACATTAAATCTTATATTATTAAAAAGAGAAAAAAAATTACCCTAACCCTAGACATTTGGTAAATAGCTACAGCAATTATTAAGAATCTCCAACGTTAATTAGTGAAAATTAAATTTTTAACATTTTAAAAATATAGGGGAAGCTGTTCAGCCTAGGGACAAATTTCAAACTTTATTTTTTTTAAATTTTGTTGTTGAGGATAACGAACTTATTTTTTGTCCACGTAGTAAAACATGCCTTGCAAATAATATGGCCTAGTTATTTTAGACATTATTCTAATAGTTCGTCATAAAAAAAATATTTACACTAGTGTTGTTTACCGTCTCTAGGTACAACATGGTGTTCAGCCTAGGGACATGTCAGGCTGTACCTAGGGACATAGGGCTACAATAAAAATATAGGATCGAAAATGAGGGTAACAACTTTGATTTTACGCTTGGTCGTGTAAATAATATATTAATAAACAAATTCAAAATACAAAAAACAAAAAACAAAATATAACTCTGCCATAAAAAATTAGAAACATGTAACTAAAGACTTGTCAACTTCTCTTCAACCCAAAGAATATCCGCCAATTTCTACCGGAAATTTCACGTCATTCTTGCTCCTACTTGTGCCTCCAGTGGGCACGGGAGGAGGAAGCTTGAAGACTATGTCTTCCTCAAGGATGGCAAAAACTTCTGCGTCTTCGTCAAAAATGAATCCATTAGACAACAACGTCCCTAGGTACAACAGCTACATTGTCCCTACGTACAACAAGCAACAATTTCTATACAATAAAAAATAATTATACAGGATGGGTCAAGAATCTTCGCCATTTGCAAGCTGTTGATGAAACTTAACATAACAAACTAATAATACATACCGTAAACCAATTCTTCGAATGGGCTATAAATGCGCCAATGTACACGATGTTGCACGGACGAATTTTACTTTACTACTGAGAAAAACTTCAAATGTTGATACGTTCCTTTAACGTTTCCGGAAGGTATCGAATTCAATATAGGAAGTAAAGAACTGTAATACCGACATATGATTAGAGCGCCAGCTTCAAATTTTGAGTTTTGTTCAAGTTATGGCCGCTGTCCCTAGGTACATGCGTCCCTTGGTACAACAGCTTCCCCTACTGTTTTCCATTGAAAAATAACTTTGAACAAAAGCAATTATTTTGCATCAATTATTTTGTAATTGCCATATTGGCAGATTCTTGTATACTTCCTGGCCTACTTTTCATATACTGAATATATTGCATAATAAAATGATGATTTGCATATCGAACTAATCCATTATTCAATTCCAGAACAATAAATTTGATAGCATGACACGGCACATTTAAATTAAGTTGATGAAACTTTCAGGAAGATTAAAACTCATAAATCCTTTTATTGTAGTTGACCGGAGCTGCCCAATTTAGTAACAAGACAACAGTAACAGCGAGAATAAAAAGTGCAAGCGTATATATTTCGTTACTTTCACGGAACACTGATTTACGATATTGAGTTATGAGGACAAAACAAAGTTACAAACTATTTTTAAAAGTGAATAATTTATAATCTAGTTTTAACAGTTTTCGATTAACAATAAAAATTTATGGACGATACTAACTGATGCGAAAAACATTGATAGCTAATGCACTATAAATGTATATAAAAACGCAACTAATACTATTGACATAAACCGCTAAAGTACTGAGTGAACTAATGCTAACTGTGGAAATTAGAAATTAAATTTTTTTTTCGTACACTATTTAGATATCTATATATAAAATCGATTTATATCGGTTGAAAAATGAGGAATACGGTTTATTTAAATTTTAGGTTTGATAGCCCATTCAAACCTAAAATTTAAATAAACCGTATTCCACACTAAAATATTATCATTGGTACACAAGGTGTTTTAGTTAAAACGTTTCAAAGAAATTCTTTTTTATTTTAAGGGACAGTTTTGAAGTAAGCAAAATTATGTACAGACCAGGGCATGAAACCGGTTTTTTAAACCGGTTTAAAAAACCGGTTAACCTTTATTTTTTGTCCAAAATTGTGATTTTTAACCGAAACCGAAACCGTTATTTTTAAAGGCAAAAAAAACGGTAACCTTTAACCAAAATAATAAAAAACCGGTTTTTTAAACATCTCTTTTTAATAAAAATTATTTTGAAAAAATACAAAATCTGTATTAAATGTGATTAGTTTACCAAAAGTCATTACTGAAATGCTTGATTGTACATATATTATAAAATTATAAATATATAATATCTTTTTATACTTTGCATTCCAAATCTGAATAGTGTTAAAAACCGGTTAAATTAACCGGTTTTTTCAAAACCGGTTTTTTACGGAAAAAACCGGTTTTTCAACAAAAACCGTTATAAAAATAAAGTTCTTGATTTCGGTTAACCGTTAACCAAAATTTTTTTCGGTTTCTAGCCCTGGTACAGACTCGCAACTATTTTTTGTAAATATTAAATTTTACATATATCTACATAACACAGGTTCAAAATAATACATAGTCCAATGTGCCCATGCAATATAGAAGAGCAAACGGTGGAACTCCACATATTTCGTTGTAAAAGACTTAGAGGTAGCAAAGGAGAGAACTTGAAAAAGTATAATTATAGACAGGGTGAACTCTTATTGTACATAATTTGTATAGGTATAAGATATAAGTGACGCTTTGTATTTAGTTACAAAAAGCATGTTATGTTATTATACAGTGTGTACAAAAAGTAACGTAACAGATTAATATCTCGTCTTGTGACAACTTTACAAAAAAAAAGTTTTAAATAGAAGTTGTTTGTGGTCATTTACTACACAACCTTAAATTTTCAACTATACTCAATGTTTTGTTTTTGCGCACCGATACGTCACTTTGTTTTTATAAATAGAACACCCAGTATATTTTATAATTTTTAGTTGTAAAACTGATATTTTTTTCTAAAATATATAGGTTCATATATCTAAAATCAGTCGTTTATCAGTTATTTAAGTTTTTATAAAAATATTAACAGAAACAGGAATCAAAAAATTATGATATTTCACAACTTGGCTATGTCAGAACGCATTCATTTGAAACTTTGTAGGATGTCATAGTAATTTTTGACTAGTTAAAATTTTAAAATAATACACAGGGTGTTCCTTATGCCCGGTCCATTTATGTTTTTACATTTTTTTAATGATAATGTAATTATCTTCAAAAACAATGGGTAAAATTAACAAGTCTGATACAAAATCTAAACATAGCGGCATACAGAGAATAAAAAGTTTCTTCAAAAAGGTATTTTTATTTGTTTATTATGTCAAAATAAACAAAATAAATACTACAAACAAACGTAAAAGGCTAGCGTACTGTTTGTTTTAGATTTGAATTCAACACCAAATTCGCTATTTGACCCAATTTAATACAAAAATAAATTAATATTTGTTTTTGCATAATTCAATTTACTATAATTTTGTTTTAGGATAAAGACAGTTACAAGAAAATTAATTGTTGGTTGCAGGTGAATACGTAAATAAATTGTTCGCAAAACTGGCACAGGAGAACCAACAGAAATGGATACAATGAATGTTTTGTAGCAAGGGATTGAGTCAGGGTAGGTATGTATTAATTTTTGTAAATTAAAATCTTTAGTATCGAGTTTTTTTGTTAATATCAGCGGTTATTTACGTTCAAATGCCAAATATTCATATGTATTGCATTTCAAAAACTAATTACTCAGAACAAAAATTTTGTTGTAAAAATTGCCTAACTAATTTTATGTTCGCGTTGTATTACGAAAATCATATATGAGTAAGGTGGAATGGGGTAAGATCGTAAACGGGGCAAGATCGTAAACGGGCTGAATTTATTCCAATAGAAGTTAAATTGTAATAACTAATTGGTAGAAAGCTGTATTAGGTTATTATGAAGTGATCGACATGTCTATCATTTACGAGGGAAATATCTTGTTTATATGTCAATTATAAAGTGCAACTCCTTGTGCAGTACACATCTACACTTGAGTCGTCCAACAAAGTGCCGTCATTTTTAAGCAAAATTTTGTGTCTTGTGCGCTTATATTTGGTAAGTATGAAGAACATTGTTTAAAGTTTACATTAAATAAATAAATACTATTAATTTTTTGAAATTTACTGAGAAATACACTACTCTGGTCTTGCCCCGAAAATATTTGTGCACGGGGCAAGTTCGGAGCATGCAGCGGGGTAAGACCGCAGTTGTATAGCTTAAATGAAGAAAGATCTCCTGCAATGTTACCACAATCTTCAAGAAACAGTTCTCCTTTTGAAGTATGTGATAGTCCTCAACCTTCAACATCAGTCCCATTCGAAAATCTACTATTGGAAACTGTAAAGACAAACTTTAAACCATACAAACACTCAAAAGAAAAAGAGTTGCGAAAGGAGTTGAGGTGATTACCGCAGAAGAAGTGAAGAATAGGTTGATTACAGAAAAGCAGCTTAAAGAAAAATCCGTAACTGTATCAAACACAGCGAGAACCTCTTAAAAAAAAAAAAAAACTTATGTACAATCTGCCATTGTGATTTCCAATATTACATTGATAAAAGAGAATGGATTCAATGCATAACTTGTATGGAGTGGGTGTGTGGAATCTGTAACAAAGGGTCAAAGAAGATGCAATATGAATGCAAACGATGTAGTGATGAGTAATAATGTGAAAACTAACATTAACAATTTAAAAATTTTATTTTTTTATTTTTCAAACTTGTAGCATTTGTAATAAATATTTAGTTGATTTATTTATGGTTCTTTTATTTGAATAAACTGCTTTTTCTACACAAGTAAAAACCTTTCTATCTTTATAAATGTGTAACTTTTAAGCAAAGCAACTTATTTTAATTCCGTAAAAAGCATTTTGTAGCTGGTTTGATTCTAATTCCGATCTTGCCCCATAACATGAGAAGTAAGACTTCAACGCGTTTTAAACAACTGGTTACGATCTTGCCCCATGTGCGGGGCAAGTTCGGAGTAGTTGACATTTTTTACAATTTTCTATAAAAATGAAAATTTCCAAGAAAAATTGGGGTTTTTGTCAATACAAATGAGAGTATTAACACTCCACTCCGCGTTGATACCAATACATGTTAATTATTTATAAAAGAACTTAAAAATAAATGGGTTTAAAGTCGAACTTAGCAAAAACCGGTCCGAACTTACCCCACTCCACCTTATGTTAATTGTAACAATGGTACATTTGTAATTTTTTTAATAAATAAAAAGTATGTAATACATAATGATTTATCGCAGACGTCTAATTACTTTTAACTATTCACTCCTATTTATTAATATATTTTTATATGGTGCTTTAGTTCATATTTTCGCTCCAAAAATTCTTTTAACAAAAGATAAATGAATTATTATTTTGTTTTACACACCTTTAAAAAGTCAAACGCCAGTAAGATATTAAAAACCTAGTTTTAAAAATTAAGATATACATCACAATAAGTTATTAATAGAAATTCATAATAAAAAAACCTTTTTGCACAGTAAAACATTAAACGGCATTAAGAAAATTCATGCTGTCATTAAATAAAGTAAATTCACAGTAAAAAATTATATACGGATTAAAAATTAATATATTTTACAACAAGAGATGAAAGTCCAGTTTTTTTCGTGACGTGAGATTTGTTCACGAGCCGCTTTGCGGTTTCATCTCTAGTCGTAAATGCTATTTTTTCTACGAAATTAAAATTATATTATAGAATTAACGTTAATGTAAACGATTTTTGAGATCTTTATATGTTAAAGCAATTATCTCGTTATCCTGTTTTGCAAGTCGAGACCGTATTTAAGGCTGCGTTTTGGATGGTTCTCTTATTTTTCATAAAGAGAGCGCGATTACTTTTGGTGTAATAGTACCTCATTTTAATTGCTTGATTAAGGTTTTAAGTATGTTGCTTAAATATTTGCTACATATATACAGGGTGTTTCTTTAATATTGTGAAATAAAATCAGGACTTTTCCTGCAAAATCCCCAATTTTTGAGTAAAAAATAAAATAAATGAACATGAACTATCAAGTATTTTAAAATAAAACGATTAATTATGGTGGTTAACATGGTTTGTTAATGTTCATTTTGAGTATAATTGATAGGTGTTTTTTATGTTGTTACCTATTAAACTTCAAAATGAATTACACCCGTCAATTCTATCCAATATAAACATAAACAAACTATAATAACCACCATCTTCGTTAACAAGCAAAATATGAAGACGTAAAATTTTGCAATTAACATTTATATTAAATTCTTTACTAAGTTTATGAATTATTAAATATATGCAGAGGTACAATAAATACATATGTCTAATGAATTTGATGACATAGTAACATTTCCTCAAAGTATACCTACAAAAATCTAAGGCCGACCCTGATTTCATAAGGCAGTTTTGCGGTCCTTTTTATATTTAAAAAATTTTAATATGTTGCTTAAGTTGTATTGCTAAATTTCATTTAAGAAAAAAATGTTAACATTTCGCAAATAGAAATACTAAGTAAGTACTTAATAATAATTTTTAAATTTGAAGTAATATTTAATCATGTAAATAACCGATTTTAATGATGATTTTATTGGTAATTATATCCTGCATTTGTTTTTATTGTTTCAATCACGTGCCACTTAAACAATCTTTGACAGCTTTCTAATTCAGACGATAACCAGTGCGAAGTGTTGCCAATGTTAATGTAAATCTAACTGTCAATTAAGTTTATACCGCGTTAACCGATTTAAACGAAACGCAGCCATGCGTGTACATATAGCTTCATTATAATATTGTCTTTGTAGTTACAGGAAATATATTTTATAATTACACATATTTTAATAATATGTAAAATACGTATTAATCTTATTTAAATGTAACTTATTACTACGCGTTACATATTTATTGTTTATATGCTTATAAATTATATCGCCGATTGTAGAATAACATTATTAAATGTGTTAAGAAAATGTCTAAAGATAGGCAATCATTTAAGTCACATTAAAAGTTTCAAGCCTATACTACCTCGCTAAATTTAAATAAAATGCAAGAATCTACTGGGTAAATAGCATTTTAAATTCTGGTGTTTTCTTAAGTCACAAAAAGTCATATTTTAAGCTTTAGGTATAATAGAATACAAAATTAAAATTAGTAGATAACATGTTAAATTTTAAGTAGCTTATTCTTGTTAATAATTGTATTCTGGACACAACGACGTAATTAAAAAAAAAAGAAAACTAGTTGGCTTGTGTAACAAATTCACTATTCCAACAGAAAACTTATTTTCTAAAATAAAAGTTTTTTATGTTTTTGGTACTGCAAGAGTCAATAACAGTTACAATCGCCACAAAAAAACAAAGTATTTTGGTATTAATTGTTTTTGTTCAGCTCAAAAACATTAAAGGTTTCATAGGCAAACATCGCATATGATCAAAAATCGTTACAGAAAATGAAATCTTGGAGCAAGTATAGCTTTTTAACTACTTGGGATGTAACTTATCACATATTAACTGTGGCAATTATACAGGGTGATTCAGTTTGACTGTCGCACCCCTATAACTGTCATTTTCAGAAGTCGTGGAAAGTTCTCTATCAAATTCAAAAGTTTTTTCTACGTCAGACTGGCGATAGTCAACTTTTTTTTTACATGAATGGTAGGTATACTTTTTTTATTGATTCCGATAAAGAATAACATTCTGAATCCAATAGTGCAGGGGTCGGCAACCTTTTTGATAAGAAGGGCACCCCGAATAGCTAACTTATGACAAAGGGCACTTCATTTATTTTCCAAGCTAAAGTGCGGGGATTGGCAAATAGGATTTGATCAGAGTGCCAAATATTACAACTCTAGTTAGGTTAGACCGCTAGCAACTTTATCCAAACTAGTTAGGTTAGACCGCTGGCAACTCTTTCAAAATTTGTTACCCGGGTGCCCGCGGGCACCACGTTGCAGACCCCTGCGAATAGTGCATCAAAAACAATTAACATACATAGGAAAATTTTCTAGAAAAATGTATTTAAAAATTATTTATTATTTTTCACAAAATCTTGTATTTGACTAAACAAAACACGATTGCTGTAGCAATCGACAGTTTATAACTCGTCTTATTGTGTTTTATTATTTTTCGACGAAAAACTTTGTGAGAATTTAACTGAAAATGGACCTTTTGTCAATTTGCTTGTTAGTGTACAGGTACTTAAGGCGCTTCAATTTAATACTCACAGAATAATGATTTTTCGTCGAAAAATAATAAAACACATTAAGATAAGCAATAAACTGTCAATTACTACAGCGATCGTGTTTCGTTTAGTCAAATATAACGATTTTGTGAAAAATAATAAATATATTTTTTAAATTCATTTTTCTCAAAAATCTACCTATGTTGTACACTTTTTTTATGCCCTATCCGGTTTAAAAATTAATTCTCCATCAGAATCAATAAGAAAAGTATACTATGTAATTTCAAAAACAAAGGTGACTATTGTTAGTCTAACATATTTCATTGTAGAAAAAACATTTGAACATCATTCGATAGAGAAATTTCCACGATTTACAAAAGTATAAGTATTATGGGGGTTTCCTCTTAAAATGACAAAGTTATAGGGGTATGACAGTCAAACTAAATCACCCTGTTTATATGTTAAAAAGACAAAATTATTGTTAATGTGCGGTACAATAAAAAAAACGATAAAAAAAGGGACAAAAACTATATTTTATAAAACCATTTTAGGTCCATCATTGTTATAAAAGCGTGAAAAATTGTTTTTAACACAAAAAGATATGCATCAGATTTAAACCTTCATAATGAAGTTTCTCAGATTGGTCAAGGATGTACGAAATTAGATCATATAAGAAATGAAGATATAAGAATTTAGCTGGATTTATGGTGCAATAATGAAAACATAAAATTTTCTTAAGGGACATGGACGGCATCGAATGAAAGAGAAAATATTACAGAACTGGATGGAATTATAGACCAAAAGTAAGAGGAAACGAAGGAAAAGAAAGACTCTACAAAATTAAACATTGACTGAGAACAGGCCGATAGGCTTTTACCATGAAGATGATGATTAGTGTTGCCACGAGACGATCTCGATCTCGAAAATTCTCGAAAGTTAAATCTCGATCTCGATCTCGAAAATTCTCGAACGTGCAATCTCGATTTCGAATTCGAGAATCTCGAGTCTCGAATTTTAAGTTCATGCAAACCGAATTTATACTTTGCAATGCTTTAACTAAGTGTTCCTGATGATATACAGAAAGAACGCTGTTGTTTTAAGTTCGGTGCTTCCCCTGTGTAAGCAAATAATGTGAACGCATATTAATAGATGCATGCTATTATTTCTTTAACTCTTTCAAGGGCAGCAAAGGTCACTCAAAAAAAGACTTGAAAGGGTAAACAAATTTTATTTGAAATTTTTAACACAGGAGTGCACTCCACGTACGAATCGGTTATTTTGAAAGATATATTCACAATTACGTATTTAATGTAACATTTGCACTAACGTCCTGGGGCCGACAATTGCAAACAGAAGCAATACAACAATTTGAGGAAGTCTATAAAAACCTTTACTACAGAGATAATTCACCAAACCAAAATCAATTATCAGCTGATTCTGGACCAAATGATTCCGATTCTGACGAAATGGGTTCTTTTAATTTAACTGCCCTATTTAATAAGTCCACAGCAACAATTAACAACTGGAGAACGGAAATCGATGACTATATAGCAATGCCACGAGCAAATGAAGATGTAGATGTATTAGTTTGGTGGGAAAGTCATCAAGTTTTATATCCAAACCTCTACAGCAGGGGTGGCCAAGACGTCGACCGCGGTCGACTGGTCGACCGCAATGCCTCTGGAAGTCGCCCGTGAAGCTAACTTAAAATTTGACAAATTATATTGATAAATTCACAACATATTTGAATTGAAAAAATAATTCAAAATCATTTTCTGCAAATTATAGATACACAAAGTACACATTTAAAATCAATGGCTTCAAAAGAAAGCTTCTGGAAATTAATAAGCAGGGATAAATATCCAAATATTTGGAGAGTTGTTGCATATTTCAATGCCTTTTTTGGTACGACATATATTTGTAAGATTAGCATTTTCCTGCATAAATGGGATAAAAACTAAACATAGGTCACAATTATCTGATCTACATTTGGAATTGTGTTTAAGAATTAGTTTAAGTTCATACGAGCCAAATTTTGACAAACTGTCAAAATTGTGTATGCAATGCCAAGTGTCATCAAAATAAAACAATTCTATTGTTTTTTTTTTGTAAAATTTGCTTTTAATTTATTTTAATACAATAATTGTAAAACAATAATTTTCTTTTTTCCTGTATTTTCTTGAACGTTTTAAAATTCAGAACCAGTGCTAGAAAATAGTTATTTATAGATAATTTTATAGTAGTCATAGTAAAATGTCTTCACCAGTTTGTGTCTTTTAGAAAAAAACCGTCATCATTTCGTAAGTATTTAAAATTTCATAAAAAAAAGACACAGTTCGTAAGTATCTTCTAAAAAAAAGTCATGGATTTGTAAATACTTAAAAAGGCCTTAAAAAACAATAATGATTCGTAAGTACCTTACAAAAAACGTAGTCGCCCGCGGGTAAACTTTCTCTCAAAAGTCGCCCTTAACGACCAAAAGTTTGGCCACCCCTGCTCTACAGAATGGCTCGAGACTATTTATGTACAGGGTGGTCCAAATTCGATGGGATTGCATGGGTATCTCGCTTAATAGGAAAGATAGAGAAACGGTTAAATTACCAAAAATGGGCAGTTTTTTGGGTTATACTCAGAACCGTTTTCAAAAATATTCTATCATATCCGGTTTTTGAGATATTAGAGAAAAACTGTTTTTTTGTCATATTAATAATGTGTCATATCTCCGTTATTGTTGTAAATATCAAAAAAGTTTATTAACAATATTTTTAGATATTTTTATGTTAAGTTTGATTACACACAAAAAAAAATTTTTGCGCTCGCCGTTAAAAAGTTATGACACAAACTTACCTTTTTTTAAATGGAAGCTATAGTTGGCTATGGCCTATTTAAATTCCTTATTTTTTTCTCATTCCAAAGATATAAGGGTTAATGTATTTATTTTCAATAATACGCAAGTTACAAAGGTTTTTCAATTTTTTTAAAGATGAAAAACAAAAAGTAGGCTGTGGAAAAAAAAAAAATCAAGAAAAACAGAAAATTATAGAATATATTTGACAACTGTTCTAAGTTCATCTCAAGAAAGTGCTCATTTTTGATAATTTAACCGTTTCTCTATCTTGCCTATTAAGCAAGATACCCATGCAATCCCATCAAATTTGGACCACCCTGTATATGTCGTAGGCATAATGTGAAATCCGGCATTTTATAAAACGCCTAGGCACAAAACTATTAGCTTCATTTTTATTATTTATTTAAAAAAAACTTTAACCAACCTTTAACCTGACCCTCTACTACTGACCAAATGAATGAGGGTCAGGTTAAAGGTTGGTTAAATCTTTTTTTTTTGTATGAACACAAATGTATGGGTCTAAGAAAAAGTCATAATTTGCTCGTTTTGCCGGCTTTTTATAAAATGCCTAGGCGTTTTATAAAATGCCGGATTACACATTATGCCTACGACATATATAAGTAACCAGTGTACCAGCTGTGCCTCAATGCTTGGCAATCTTGTAAATTTATTACACAATATTTAAAATTAAAAAAAAGTTTAATTTGTAAGTGGTTTCCAAAAAATATATAATAAAACGTTTCGTAGTTTTTCTTCATGTAAAAATACTGTCGAGATCGAGAATCTCGAGGATCTCGTCTCGAAATTTCGAGACGATTGTTAATCTCGTCTCGAATTTTCGAGACAGAAAAATGCCTGTCTCGATCTCGAAATTCGAGACGAGACGAGACGAGATCGAGAATTGTCTCGTCTCGGCGGCAACACTAATGATGATGGTTTTGATGTTTGGTTGATAGAACATAAAATTGTAAACAATATTAATTATTGAGGATTGTAAATGATACACAATATTCGTAGTCTACTGTTTCAATTGTCTACTATTTTCTTATAAACTCCGATTTCGTTTTTTTTTCTTCTAAATTTTTACACCTTTGGAAAACAAATGCCTTGTAGTGATGTTCTACAATATTATCTTTACCCCACCCAACAGCGTTTAAGAACATTCTGGTTTTCTGCAATTGGTTAACCTAAAATGTGTGTAGTATTTAGTTAATAAGGCACGTAAAAAGGTTTAATTTATTACCAAACAATTAATTATGTACTATTCAGTATTATTTTGAGACAAATCAGAAAATAGGAAGATATGACTAGTTAGTCGAAAAGCTCTTTCACACAGATCGAATATTCGTAGCATAAAATGTAGAAATATACTGCAAAGTACTAGCACTATTCAACAAATGTATTTTAACGCGATGAAAACATTATTGTGCCTCTTTACGTAAAAAAAATATCGTGAACTTAAACATCGCCAGTAATGATTAATTTTTTTCATGCATACTGTATTTTACTAACCTTACAACAGCTCTCTACACAGCTAAAGTGATTAAAAATTGGCAGGGTTAATAATAATGAGCATTTCTTTGCTTGAAGTCGAGATTTCCTTTTGTTATGTTTTAATTTCCACGTTAAAAATTAAGAACCTACTAACGACAAGAAATTATAAGAACCCACAAGGGTTTTAGAGTTCTCTGGTGTTGATTTTTGTCTTAATTATAAATAATAATTGCTGCAGTGGCAGCAGTACGATTTATTTGAGTTTTGTGAAAAAGTAACTACCGACAATAGTTGAAATGTACGCTTCGGAATTGTTTGTTTAAGATAAGTAAATATTTCTTTTCCTGCAAACTGTTGCAAGCTTATTTTTATTTGTGTTTCTCCCATAAATATCATATATGCTAGACATATTACTGGTGCATTGAGTGTTTTTATAAACTACGGTTATTTTGTATTACGGCTAGTCTAAAGTTATAAAATAAACATGTGAACCAATAATATAAACAGGATTTATTTGTAGAAGATATTGTACAAAATACAGCTTAAATCAGTGATGCACAAACCGCAGCTCCTTTTAAAATGTTTGTAGATCGTTACACCTTTAAAAAATTCTAATATATTCGAAATTCTACCGTCATTATGTTGCTTGCTAAAATGCTGCGCAACTAGGGTTACAACATTTTCTCTTTTCTGAATAAAATATGTTTAAAAAAAATTTAAAACCAGCTTTTAATAACATGTACTAAAAAAAATAATCCGAAAGTTGGTCGCGCAAAGTCGAATTAAATACCTATAAACATTTTAATAGATAATTTTTTTTTTCCACTTATTTATTATTTCCGTATAAGTCATTTCCGCCATATTGGCACAGCTGTTCTGAATTCCTAAATTTTGACCCAAAAATCGTAATCAGCACCCCAGAAAATCTATAGATATCGACTTTGAACCGAATCATACTATATAGGTAGGTATGAAAAAATTGTCCACCAGATTGAAGCCGCCATATTGAATTTTGATTGTAGAAAAGTGTTAAAGTGCATTGTCACGGAGACCATGTATACATGCAAAATTTCAAGTCAATCAGATATGTAGAAGTGGGTCAAAATTGAGTTGCAAGATTTGATCCAATTTCCGCCATATTGGAGCCGGCAACTTGAATTTTGATTACAAAATAGTGTTAATGTGTATTTTCACGGAGACCCTGTAATCATGCAAAATTTTGATGAAAAGTTGATCAGATATGTAAAAGTAGGTCAAAATTGTAGGATTTAACCTATACAAACAAACAAACAAACAAACATGTGAAGTTGAATAAAAGCTTGTAAAAATAGGGTGTGGCTTCATACTCATGCCGGATATACAGGAATGCGCAAAAGTATGAAAACAGACAAATAAAACATCATTAAAGATACTACAATGAAATTTTGTATCTAACCGTTATCGTATTTTTCGGATTTAATAAAAATACTAAGGTTGCAATACGACTTCCGGTTCAACCCGAAACGCACTCAAACTTGGATATTTTAAATGTATATTTTTATATTTTTGGATTTTTCTTTAAATTTACTGTAAAAACTATCGGGTCTAAAATCAACTGTTTTCATAAAATTTACATTTTTATGAAAATATTGAGCTTATGAAATTAATTTGCAGAGAATAATTTACTTTTAAAGTGATAGTTGTAGTGAAATATCGCAATAGTTATGTAATGTTTTTGTTTCTTTATGCATGATTTAAACAAATAAATTTTATATAATTATTAGAGTTATAAAGCACGTTCAATAACAATCCTTATAAACATTTTAGGTATTCTTTAATATTTAACATACAGGGTGTCCCAGATAATATTTCCGGCATGGGGATCTCGCTTATAAAGAGATACAGAGGTTTGTTTAAATTAGATGAATTATTCCGTTAGGTTATGGATGAGACGAGCCACAGTCAATTTTTAGAAGTACAAAATTCGTCGTGCTTCAGATGTCAGCAAAAAATATGAAATTGTTGATTTTTTTTTCTCATAACTTTTTTGTTTAAATCAATAGATCAATTTATTTAGATACTTTCTTTAAGTACTTTTTAATGAAGTTTGTAACGATTTTTTTTTTACATAAGTACCATTTTTGAGATATTACTCCTAACCTTATTTTTTCTTATGGGCCGCAAAGTTGGATATGAAATAGTTAAAAATGTGCTTCTTTTTTTAAATTATGTATTACTTGCTTTATCTATTTTTATAAATAGTCACAAAATCAAGAAAAATCGTATTTTACCAATCACTTATCAAGCTATCTACGAAAATAAAATTTTGTGACTTATTTATAAAGATAGATATAGCAAGTTAGCAAGTAATAAGTACATCATTAATAAGCACATTAAACTTTGCGGCTCACACGAAAAAATTAAATTAAAGGTACCTAATATCTCACAAATGGTCGGTGATGAAAAAAATCCAAAATAACATTTACATTTTACATTAAAAAGTATTTCACAAAAGTACTAATAAAATTTATCTAATGAATAAAATAACAAAGTTATGAAAAAAAAATCAACATTTTGATATTGTTTGCTATACATCTGTAGTACGAAAAATTTAGTACTTGTAAAAAATTGGTTGTAGCTTCTCTCACAGTGCGGAATAATTCATCTTCTTTAAGCAAACCTGGATCTCTTATAATAAGCGAGATTCCCATCCTGGATATGTTGTGTTGGAAACCCTGTATAACCAGATTTTTTTAACAAGAATTCCAGTTGTTTTACATTCTAATGAAACGAAACCTAATTTATTAATAACTAACTTAATTAACATGTAGACTTAATGCAAATTTTTTGCATTTTTGTCTTTTGTGTCGAAAGCCGTTTACGGTTTTTTCTTAAACTGGGTCGTGTAGGCCTACTGAGTAGTGTTGCCAGTCTAATAGTGCTTAAGGTAAGGTGTAGTAGGTACACCACGCGTAAACACACTTATTCTTGACTTCAATAATATAATTACATAACGATATTCAATTCATTACTCTACATTTAGTCTATTTTAAAATTGTTACATCAAACAAATTGAAATTGAGTAATGAATTCAATTTTATTCGCAGCAGGTAGCAGTTTGTTACTACGATGGACTGATTTTTAACACGATTGCATTTAAATGATTAACTTTGCAAAATAAAACTAATTGACATAATTACGATTGACGACCTTTTATCCAAATTAAATGAACTACAACAAAATAGTTGAAGATTTGGCTGATAATAACAGGAGCTGATTTGATACTGATGAAGTGGATTAAAACAATAATGACAAAAAGCAAATAGATGCAAAAAAATTAAGCTTCGCTCTTTTTATAACGTGTTCCGTATTCATAAAAATTTTGGCGGTAAAAAGCAGTAATTAAAGTTATTCATATACATTGTAGCTAATTCTAGTTTTAATAACACAAGAGCGTTGATAATTATTTCTACCAGAACGTGTTGCTTGGTAACAGCTCGGAATGCAGCTAACTAACCTAAAAGCAACAAACTCGAGAAAGTTAAAATAAAATCATAGATATGTATTAATTTACGACAGTGAATATTTTTTTTGTAATTACAAACCTGGAGAGCATCTGGAGCATAATTTAAAAAATTCTGCTCTTTTAAGTACCTATGTATTAAAAAAAGCGCGTTATATGTGTATGTCTGCACCGTTCGTGACTATTTTCTGAGTTAGAAAGAGGCAATTTCTACTTTAACAGATAGGTTTACATCTACACAGTATAATTGAATTATAGTATTAATTTATCAGATTGTCCTCGGGGCGCTCTTTGGTTGTTATTACTGTAATTTTGATATAATCTGTTTATCACATTACTCCAACTGTATCTATACATTTCAGTTGATTTCTATTAAAGTAAAAAATAATTATTGCAATGATACTAAGGTCATGTTATCATTTACTCATTTACTGTTTTACATGCACTACTTAATTCGCAAAAACAAAAATTCACGATAAGTGTTTAGCTTCTCATATTAATTTTTAGCTTTATATTGAATGTAAACAATTAAACTAGTTTTAAACACAAATTTTGCGAATTGCCAACGTTATAAATAAAGTGACAATTAAGGATTTAACCTCACTTTTGCGTGTTTGTAAAATTAATCTACAAGGGGAGCGTTTAAAATGAATTGGGTACTTATAATAAATATTCAAAATTTAGTAGTAAAAGATAGTGATATGAAAAGGCTACTTACTTCAAATTGTTAAATTATTAGTTATGTTGACAATACACTGCAACAATTGCGGCAATAACTATGTGGGCCAGTAGCGTATTAGGTATTATCTTTAGCCGAAGCATTTGTTAGTTTTTTTATTTAAAAATTAATAATGTTTAACGCGTTCAGTTAAGAAATTTGATTCATTTTATTACACAAGTATTGTGATCAAAACTATTAATACGAATTTATTGTGATGATTTGACAAGCAATTCGCTTTCAAAACTTTAAATTTGTTGATTGGTTGTCATGGTAACGACATAAACTACCACGATTGGGCTGCCTGATTTATAATTTATGATTGTTGTTGTCCAAAACACAATTTTACAAGTTAGACAATAAATAAATGTAGACGAAAAATATCAAACGTGATACAACAATGAATTCAGAAAAAAATTCTAATTGATAAGAAAAAGTTGGTTGCCATTAAACCAGGGCCAAGGCTAGAGCATTTGACACCAGGGGCAAAGTTAAATATGGCGTCCAGTGGCGTATATTCCATAGGTGCTAGGTGTGCGCCGCACACCCTAGTGAAACCCCTAAAATTTATTTTTAATTAAGAGTATGTTTATTAAATTAAAAGATAGATTATTTTCCAATTTTTCTGAAAATTTAAAAAAAAAAGTTGGCAATATTGTCTAAAAAAGTAATGTTTCATTGTTGAAATAAGCGAGTAATGAGCGCGGAGCTGTGTTTGCGTTTGCTAGCCATACATCTATCTGTTCGGCGGCGCTATACAAAAATCGCACACATCTTATGCTACATTTGAAGCGTGAGGTTGGAGAGAGGGTAGTGGCGAGTTGGTGGGGACGCGCGTGATTATCGCTCGACCTGGTGCGCTAGTAGAATCGCACCCGTAAGTACATGTATAGCCCTAGAGCCTAGACCAGGGATTTCCAACCCTGTGCCCGCGGGCGCACGTGCGCCCGCGGAGCTATTTGCGCCCGCTACAAAGTGTTAAAATAACGAGAAAAAAAAACAATAAAACCTTAAAAGTAAGGAAATAAAAAGTTGCTTTGGTTTTTAAAATCTCACTAGATTTAGCGAAAAACTCGCTAAATTGGCAACACTGACTGCAGTCCATCCCCACCCCACCTGTAATACTACGACATTGATATCCTAGTTTACACTACGATACCAACATAAACTTGGTTGTTTTTTTTTTCGGGCCGATGTTAGCGGGCATTAATCCTTTTCGATCACCCGATATACCGCCTGTATGTACAGGGTGGTCCAAATTCGATGGGATTACATGGGTATCTCGCTTAGTATTCAAGATAAACGGTTAAATTACCAAAAATGTGCAGTTTTTTGGGACAAACTCAGAACAGTTGTCAAATATATTCTATTTCCTGTTTTTTTTTTCTTTTTTCACAGCCTACTTTTTGTTTTTCATTTTTAAAAAAATTTGAAAACCTTTGTAACTTGCGTATTAAAAATAAATACATCAACTCTTATATATTTGGAACGGGAATAAAATAAGGAATTTAAATAGGTTATAGCCAACTATAGCTTCCTTTTAAAAAAGGTAAGTTTGTGTCATAACTTTTTACCGGCGAGTGCATTTTTTTTTTAGTAATTTCAAAATCTACATAAAAACATCTAAAAATAATCTTCATAATCTTTTTCGATACTTACAACAATAAGAGAGATATGACACATAAATACAGGGTGTCCCCATTATACACCGCCAAAAAGTAGGTGCATATTCCTGAGTGAAAATGATGACCATTTGTCAAATATTTTGTTATTCGAAAATGCTTCCTTTCAAAGCTAGAGACCTTCAAAGTTGCAAGACAAAAAAATCAAAAAATCGATTACGTCCTAGCCGTTTAAGCTAGAGCTATCAAACTTGGCCAAAATGTGTAGGTGTTTCCCATTGACTTTGTGGGACAATTAGAACATAATTAGAAAAAAGTGTGTCTGACATTTTTAAAAAAAGGTTAGGTTATGAACAAGCCTTAAGTCAAGCATGACATTAGCCAACTAAGTTTAGTAAAAAAAAATATTTGAGGTGTATAAATAGAGTTTGTCGATGCATCTTTAGCGGTAATTTTCTCGAAAACGGCTACGTTTACAGCAAAAAACAAGAGGGACGAATTTTTTCCTCTTAAGTCGTACTTTCTTATGGACGAATGACATTTTCTATTTTATCCCAGAGAAAAAAATTCTGAAGATGGTAAGCGGATGACCTGCCTGTAAATCATACTTCCAATTACGTGTTTTCTTTCTAATTATCCCACAAAGTCAATGGGAAACACCTATACATTTCGGCCAAGTTTGATAGCTCTAGCTTAAACGGCTAGGACGTAATCGATTTTTTGATTTTTTTGTCTTGCAACTTTGGAGGTCTCTAACTTTGAAAGGAAGCATTTTCGAAAAACAAAATATTTGACGAATGGTCATCATTTTCACTCAGGAATATGCAACTACTTTTTGGCGGTCTATAATGGGGACACCCTGTATAACAAAAAAAAACAGTTTTTTTAAATAACTTAAAAACCGGAAATGATAAAAAAAATTTGAAAACTGTTCTGAGTTTGACCCAAAAAACTACACATTTTTGGTAATTTAACCGTTTCTCTATCGTGCCTATTAAGCGAGATAAGCATGCAATTCCACCGAATTTGGACCACCCTGTACATAATACTTATATTATTTTTTAAATCCGACCTGCGCCCGCCACTATTTTTCTCAATCGCGATTGCGCCCGCGCCACAATAAGGTTGGGAACCCCTGGCCTAGACTGTCGAGCTGCAAATCAGACAGTTTTTAAAATTTGTTACAATTTACAATTATACAATTATATTAATATTAATTATTATTTTCATTAATTTTTTAATTGTTGTTATTATTACAATTACTACATTAAAATGAACATGTAGGATATAGGTACTGAAAAAAGTCGTTCTAGAAACATTAATTAAATAATAAATAAATTATTAATTTCTCAAATTGTAGCACACCTTGTATCAGACACCAGGATACGCCACTGATGGCGTCCCTTGAATAAGCCTTTCATAAGTCTTTAACAAATGTAGATTTAGGGAACTTAAAAAATGCTTATTAATAATATAAAGAGTAGATATTATATTTCCACAAAACAGTAAAAGTTGTATTAAAGTCAGAATTAAGCAACTAGCATCGAATAGAATAATAATAAAATTTCAACACAAATTTGATAGTTAATCACTTCATTACATCCCCATAAATCGTTACTGATGAGCGGTAAAAATCACAAAACGCGTTTTGCTCTAGTTTTCTACAATTGCTGCCAACTGTTTAGTCCCCCTTAGAAAGAGAGAGAAATATGTTTTCATCCTACTCCATCGGCTTCAATCACCACTGACTGTTGTGTAATGTTCTAATGTTCTGCGATTGTGTACATTAAAAATGTGCTATGTGTATAGAGGGATGGTAATATTTTATCGCAGTGCGTACTACGTATAGATACTATGCGTAATTTAACCACAATAATTGACTCAGTGTTGCCGATAAATTGGAATTTTGGCGCCTCCATTCATCACGGCGCCCTGGGCACGTGCCTACGCGCCCCTGCCTCCACGGCCCTGCATTAAACAGCGACGAATCGCGACCTAGAAAAAATTTTTGATCATCACACGTTTAAACTCAAATTTCATACACCCTGTATACAACTACAACGTCCTTAAAAAATTATTTAACAAATGGCCTATTATTTAAAAATTAACCTCATAACATATTAAAAAGTTAATTTAATAATACACCCTGTATAGTAATAATTACTTGAAAAAAAAAGTATAAATGTATGCCCTTCGTATAACGTTATATAAGGCTATACCGATAGCTAAACTCCTAAGTGTATAATTATAAAGTCTGGTGCAAGCGCGCGAGCGCACACACGCGGCCATGCGCGCACACATGCACATGCGAGCGAATTCACACACGAACACCATCGCGAAAATAGTCGAAACGGGTTCAAGGAAACTCAAAACGTGTAAATCCGTCGTAATCTCCAATTTTAAAAAGTAACTTATTTATAATTTTCCCAACAAAGCAACCTAAATTAAGTGTTAAGAAATCAGAGGCGAAACGATATTTTTTTACTTAAATAAGGCAATTTTCTGTTTAAGGGCTTCACCGGTATGCCAATTTAATGATACGCAAAACCAAGTCATTGAACAATAAAAGATAATATTGTTGGTTTTATAATAATATTTATAAATTTAACTGTAAATTGTTTCGTTGTGTAACTTCGCAAAAATAAAAATATTCTTAATAAAACGAAAGCTACTTTTTATTATAAAGCTGCGTAAAGTAGCAGTGCAACTTGAAATTCTCGGTTTTGTGTAAGGTATATGTTCAAACAAGAAATAAAATGGCAATTTCTCAACCGCAGGCGGTTTTTTAATGAACAGTTCTAATTTCCCCTTTAGACCCTTACGCAGTTAAATAAATTCCATGCATGATTCATAAGGCGAATAACAAGGAATAAATTTGGATGTAGACTTCTCCGAGCTCTTTACAATAAACACTGGAAAAAAAAACGGTTTCGGTAAAAAATTAAACACACCCATTTTTCTTGTTGTATTGCGCACATGACATTCAAATGTGCAAAAATTATACTTAACAATTAAAAAAATTCTGCACAGCCTTGAAAGCAAGTAGAGTTCCAAGCTACTAGTGTTGGCGTGAATAATTTTTATTGCAACGTGCTTAACATATTATAAATGGGTTATTTAATACAAATATTTACATCTTGTAGCAATACAGAAGTAACAATATTACGTTTTACATGTATACAAGAGTGAAACAATTTTTTCGGTTTAAAAAAATAAGCTCCTATTTTTCACTAAACCAAAATTGTGCGAAAAATGTTTTTAGAGATGTTGTGAGTTAAATGTTCGTGAATCATCCGTAAGTTATGTAATAGACAAAATCGCATGACAATTTTTTTGAAAATAAATAAAATAAAAGTTGTATTAAAGGTTGCCATACACGTTGCGGTATACCTGTCAGGTTTGCCTGAATAATAAAAAAAATTCAGGTTTACCTGAACAGTTTTGACTCTACACACGCTACGGTAAACCGTAGAGGTTTTCAGTTGACTATGGCATCGACACAACATGACGCGGTGGCGGTGATAGGATTTTTACTCGCGATGGAATCATGTAAAAAAACAACTAAGAGAAAAACGCGAAAAATTGCGTAGTGGCTTTTGAAAAGAAAACAATACAGTCATATTAACTTTTTACAAGAATTAAGAATAGAACCCAAAGACTATTGTAACTTTTTACGTATGCATTTAAATATTTCAGTGAACTCTTCAATAACATTGTTATGTTTACGATTTGACATATTTATTAGCCATTTCTAAACAAAATTTAGCCCTGCATACTGCATAGAATATCTATCTAATTCTCTCGCATACGCAGGTTTGTAGTATGGCGCAGGTAGTAAGAATCGATTTCGATTCTTCTCCGGTCGCCTGAACAGGTAACATTGCCTGTGCAGTTGTGGTACACACACGCTCCGGTATACATGCAACCAGGCAAACCTGACAGGTATACCACAACGTGTATGGCCATCCTTACACAGACGGTGTCCCAGCCAGAATATTTTATTTACTAAATAATAAATATGCTGTTAGTTAAAATTTAAAAAACTTTTGAATACAAGTTGTTTGTCGTCATTTACTAAGTACATAACCTAAATGTATTTTAAACTATACAGAGTATTTTATTTTTGTGCACCTATACGTAACTTTGTTCCTCTAATTAGAACGCCCTGTACATTTTGTTTTAAGATTTCAAATCAAATTCGCTTTTAAAAATGTAAAAAAAAATTACCTAAAATCGATGATTTTTGAGTTATATACGTTTTTTTTTTAAATATCGACAGAAAAAGTACTATAATAAATATTAATATTTAACAATTAAGCGATGTCAGAACGGATTCCTGTTAAAATCTTTCTGAGAATAGTGTCATAGTGGCTGTCTAGTTAAAGTTTAAAAATAATACAGAAAATGTTTCTACGATCCGGTCCATTTGGTTAAATTACAAACAGGAATATGTAAACTTTTAACTAATAAAAGAGCTTTCGAATAATTCTTCTCGGTTGGCACACACTGTATAACTGCACGAGAATCATAAACAAAATAGTTAAAAATGAAAACATAATTGTAGGATTTTTATTTATTGGTAAGATCAAAAGACAACATTGATCCAAATGCCTTAATTAATAAATAAAAAACTATGAATAAGAACAGGTAAGCTTTAATTTTTGTGTATTTTGCATCAAAAAAATGTATGTAAAAGCTGTTGTACATAGAAATATCTTACGTTTTTAGTTTGAGAATAATACAAATGTTCCAAACCGTATTTTTACCAAGCTTATATTAAATGAATCTGTTTCGAGTTGTTGAGATTTTTTTCGTGCTTTGGTTCTACTATACGTACTTCAGCACGCATAAAAAGTGATGCAATAAAACAATTTTTATACTTTCAAGGTAGTATTTTAGGTGTAACTTGAACATATTGTGTTATATTATTAATACTATTCGTATTATACAAATAAATAATACGTTACCAGGTGATTGAAAAGAAAACAGTTAAAAGTCATTTCAATTATTATTTCATGCTCGAACATGTTGTTCTCTCCACATAGAAGCGCCACTATTGCGATCTCGTAAACGGTGAGAGCTACAAAAAAGATTAAATAAGACAAATTGTTCCCCTTTTTGAGATCTATTCAGTGATGATGCCTTAATACACAAAAATCAAAATGGCATTTTTTTAAATCGCTAATAACTTGCTTATACTTGATAATACAAAAATATTTATGGGAATAAAGTTGTAGTTTTTTTTACTGAAATTGAAAATATTCACTTGTTCCAGTATTGTTTAAATTCTTAGATAAATTACAAACTTGCATATTTTTTTTATATGGAAACCATAGTTAACTATAATCTCATGAAAATGCATTGTTTTTCCTCAATAATATAAGGCAGCGATTCTTAATCGGGGGGCCGCAGCCCCCTGGGGGGCCATGAAAAATTTATAAAACGTTTTTACTTTTTAAAATATTGAAATCTTTAAAAAAAAAAAAGTTTTGCTCCTTATTTTACTCGAACCATCGGCATCGGAAAGATATCTTCTTAAATAAATCGTAATATTTTTCTTACTACAAACTAGGGGGCCGCGATTATATCTTAGAGGGCCGCGACTACTAAAAGGTTAAGAACCACTGATATAAGGTGTAATATATTTATTTTGATATTTATCATAAAGTCCCCTTGAAGCTATAGAGTGCCATGAATTTAATGTTTTAAAAATATTTCATGGCACGCTAGATAATACACAAAAATCAAAGTGGGCATCTTTTTTTAAATCGAAAATAACTCAGTTGCACTTGATGATACAAAATATTTTTGAGATAAAAGTTTTAGATTTTTTTATGCACTGCTAAATAAAAACATTCACTTGTTTTAATATTGTTTAAGGCATCACTGAATAGGTCTCAGAAAGGGGAACAATTTTTTTAATTTAAACTTCTTTGTGGCTCTCACTTTTTCAATGTTAAAATTAGTGGAAAAATAAAAATTGAAAATTTATCAACAAAATTTATATTTACTTGGTTGTATTATTCAATTCTAAACAACTTTTTTTATTAACTTTCATTGTATCTGTTAAAATAAGGACACCTTACACTTTCAAATATTTCCAAAATCGCTAAAATCTAGTGTCATATGAATTTTTGCTAAACATCTTTTTTCCTAAAATAGGTTTTTGGTTATGCACAAAGTTTTATTAAGAATAAAATATTCTGATAAATTGATAATAAATTTATTTTTCATTTACTGCAGACTTTTTGAATGACTATAAATATTTTCAAGAGAGTTTGATTAAGAATTAAAAATATTCATCTTTTCTATTAAAAGTAGCAAGTTACGTATTCGTACGCGGAAAGAAAATACTTGGTTTTACTGAAAACAAAAGTAGGTTATGTAGCTAATGATCTCTAATAAACCAGATATAAAGGAAATATGCACTAGTTGGACAACTACGTGTATATTAAGTGTGAAAATAAACAAAATTTTACCATTACCAAGTCCGACTGGAAATGAAAATATAATTTTTTATTATACCGTATCAATATCACCTAGCTTTAAACTTTTAATACATTAGCTGTATTACCGAACGAATGATACATTTTTAAATGCATGTTACCTACAAAATTTATTACAAAACAATTAATTCAAGTGTATTTCACATTTTATTTAAAATATTTAATGTCTATAGAAGCACTTAATGTTTCTCATATCAAAATTTGTATAAATAACAACAATCAATCAAATGTACCTGCCGACAGTGAGCTTGCATTTAATGTATGTAGGTATATTATATATTGGATTGTTTTTACTCCATCGGCTGTACAGTTCATTCGGCAAATCAGTGTAGCACTAACATCAAATAACACAAACGATAATGTAAATATCTTACAGGAGGGAATCTACTTTAAACCTTGTATAATCGCAACTGCTTCAAACAGCTGTTCCATGGTACAAAATTTGCAATTAAAAGTTTGGTGTTTTGATATTACGCAATTTATTATAAAACTTCCTTCTTGTTTGTATAATAATACGAAGAAGACCTGTTTTATTAAGTGTGTAAACTTTTAATATCGTTGTCACAAACGACGCTAGGGTAAGTTTAAAAAATGTGTTCTAGTAAATTCGTGTCATTGTATAACACATAAAATATATTGTCTTAAATTGCATTTAAAAATTAAAGTTGTGCCAGTAATTATTTTTTTATGACATTCTCCCTTCTAATACCATAAACAAAAACTGTGTCATTTAATTTAGTAACATGTATGTCTCGCAGTTACACTTTCATATGCATATTACTGGTATGGTTATGTATGTGTACCAGATCGAGGGAAAAGTATTACATCTAATATGGTCCTTTTTTTGAGTGAGGCCCGAGTAATTAATCATATTGTAACTGCTTGGTCAGGGTCGGATCTAGATTTATACTGCCGCACCAATAAAACAGATTATTTTCGTCTTAAATGTGTATAATTCATAATTCTTCACCTCTACACTCTGTTACTTTCTTAAAACTAAATTCGCAAAAATAAATTGTTGCTCTGAAGAAAAATATTGCTACAAAGATTTTCAAAAATTTTTAATACTGTTTAATATAGACAACTTTTAAATGTACAGGGTGGTCCAAATTCGATTGGTTTACATGGGTATCTCGCTTAATATTCAAGATAGAAAAACAGTTACAGTACCAAATGTGCAGTTTTAAAGATAAACTTATAACTGTTTTAAGAAATATTTTATCGTTTAATATTCGAGAAACGCTTTAAGTACAAAAAATGGGCAATTTTGTAAAACAAACTCAGAAGCGTTTTAAAAATATTCTGTTTTTCTGTTTTTGTGTTATTAGGGAAAAATTGTTTTTCGTCATATTAATAATGTGTGATATCTCCGTTATTGTTGTAGGTGAGTATCTTAAACTTGTAAGAAGATTAATTATAGATATTTTTATGCAGAATTCGATAAAATTTTAAAAAAAAATTTTACGCCCGCCAATAAAAAGTTATTGCACGATCTTATATTTTTTTAAAAGGAAGGTTTAGTTGGCTATGACTTATTTATTTCTTTATTTTTTTCTCATTACAAATATATAGAGGTTGACGTACTTATTTTTAATATTACGCAAGTTACAGAGGTTTTTTAATTTTTTTTAAAGAAAAACATAAAATCAAAAATTATGCTATGAAAACAAAAAAAAAAAAGATTCGAGCAAAATACAAACAACAATATAGTCAGAATCAGTAGTTATGCAAAAAAAAAAAATGAATACGATTTAATTCAAACAATCGACTCTGAAGCTAAAATGTATTGAAACCTAACTAACCATAAACTAAAAAAGTCGATTCATTTTAAATTATCGGTGAGGTGTTTTATAAATGTTTACACTTTTTTTTCACGGCCTCTTTTTTGTTTAAACGATGTTCATCTTTAAAAAGAAATAAAAACCTTTGTAACTTGCACATAATTGAAAATAACTATTTACATCAACCCTCATATATTTAAAATGGGAAAAAAAAGCATTTAAATATGGCATAGACAACTATAGCTCCCATTAAAAAAAAAATGAGTTTGAGTCCTAACTTTTTTTTATCGCTATTGTAATAATGTTTGTTTTAGTTTTATCAAATTCTACATGAAAATATCTAAAATTAATCTCCTTAAATTTTTTTTAATACTCACAACAATAACGGAGATATGGCACATTATTAATATGATTTTAAGAAAAACAGTTTTTCGCTAATAATTTAAAAACAGGAAATGATAAAATATTTCCTAAAAGGGTTCTAAGTTTATCTTTGAAACTGCACATTTTTGGTACTAACTGTTTCCCTATCTTGAATATTAAGCGAGATGTAATTTCATTAAATTTGGCCACCCTGTACAATGTGCATTTGCTTATCAAATATAAGAAAATAGCAATGTATTTTATAAAGCCCGTCTTATGAATCTATTATTTTAGTTTGTCCATATATTTGCAATAATTTGTCCTACACAAAACAACACCAATATTTTTAACGTTTTTGTTTTAGCACCGCTTAAGAATTATTACAAAGGCTACAAAATCACTTTGTATTTATAAATCGTTTCTCAAATATTATTGTGTAATGAGATACATTTTTTTGTAAGCTGTACTGAAAATGTGTGTATATTCATATAAATACTTAGACGGTATATTTTGGCATTTTCTGTTTTCGTATTTAAGGTTTTGCCTTATTTTTTTTTTAATTGTGCATATTGTTTTGGTTTCGTTGGATAAATATATTGTGGCAAAATTGCTACGCTATCTTAGCACACAAGTATCACCGAGACAGATTTTCCATTTATAGGTACTATGGAATCTTTTTTCCGTTGAAAAAGGAGAATTTGGTCGCAAAAGAAAGACTGCGTCACAGTCAGAATGTTAATTTGTAAACCCATACTGACTCCTGGACTATCAGCTCTGGACTTAACAAGTGAATTAGCAGTCTAGTATAGATTTACATGGTAGCACAGTTAAGAGGAAGATTATAGCGATTGAACGAAAAGAATGCAGGTCCATAAAGAAGCAACTGCTCATTGAAGTTATTCGTATAAAAACCAATAAAATAAACCTTAAGTCACAAGACCGGACACAGTTGACAAATAAAGAACGGTTAGTTTCTCATTGTCAGACGAGAGTCACTCTGATGACCACAGATGTGATCTCTCACCTTCAAAAAACCTTAAAACCTCCTCCTACCAAAAATGTTTTTGGACCGTTTGACATTCCATGATCTAGAATTTTTAATTCAATCACTTATTTTTGCAGAAAATTTTATTGCATTATTTTTTTTGCAGATTGTTAAGTAACTTACTTTTATACAGGGTGTGTATACAAAAATGTTGTACCATGCTTGCTGTGTCTGCAAGAGGTCCTCAAAGTTTTGACATTCAGTCCTTTAATAAGCGTTATTATTTAATATTTTTTAATGAAAAAGCTGCGATTTGGAATAAAAATAAATTTTGAATAATATTTTTTTCTAGATATTGTGTTTTTCCTTTCAAAAATTGGTGTTGAAAATATGTTAATCACTGATTTAAATGAAAATAATACATATGGCAACCTATTTATCCACTTACCTTCTTTACCGTTTTGATTAGAGAACTACAATATAAACAATAACCCTTCAATAAAGTAAAATAGAACCTTACAATTATTAAATAAAATAGACTTTATTTCTATGTTTCTTATATAATAACAACAAACATTTATCTCACTTCTATACATGGAATGTATTTGGATGTATTTTACATCCGAGCACCTTTTACTGTTTTACAATGGTAACTCTCCTCTAAGGTTAAATTATGAAAAAAATCATGAAAATATAAGTTATTTACGAAAATAACTGAGTTGCAGTTTTCAGCCTTTCTGTAAATTATTTTCTGCAACGATAATTCACTGGTAGTTTTAATATTTTATGGTATATCTTAAAAACTCATGAATAGTTGTTTTGTACAACGTAGTACTCGAACTTGTGAAAAATCTTTGCAAACAATTTGTGACTCTTAAAGAAAGACTGAGATTCCGAGACTAGTAAAAGATTAAAATTAAGGAGCTACGGGTATTTCTAATCTTTACGCACACAAAAGATATTATGTTAGTAATAATGTACAACACGCAAACTTCTAACATACAGAAGACCCTTTTTGAGCGTTTTTATATATGTTTTAAAGTTTAATAAATATGTAACAATAAAAAAATAACTTGCAGTGGAGACATTCTTCTGAGTTAATAACACTGTCATGTTATGCCGAAAAATCTGTAACTTTTCATTCATATTGTTCTCAATTGAAGCAATATCCTAAATCAATAAAATGAAAATTAGTAAAAATATGTGTGGTGTAACGTGAACACAAAAAGGGCACGCTGTATATTGTTTAATAAAACAGGAAGAATTCACCTAAATTTCAATTAAAAGTCCCAGCTATTACGAAAATAATCAGCACCGTTATCATGAACTTCGTACGCACGCTCATCATCACGATTCTCCCCGCCGTGCAACCACTGTTCTTTAATATAGTCACTTCCCTTTTCCGCAATCATAATGGTAGGTGCATTAGTATTACCCCTCACGATGAGAGGCATGATGGATGCGTCAATTACTCTTAAATTCTTAATGCCGTACACCCTAAGGCGCGCATCGACCACTGAAGTAGCGTCATGTTTGGGACCCATTTTGCAAGTCCCCACGGGATGGAAGATCGTAGTGGTATAAGACATTGCGATGCAGGCCCAGTACTCGTCCGATGCAAATGCGTGGTTGGCACAAGCAGGCCAAGGTACAGGGACGAGTTCAACACCGATTTGTTGGAATGCACGAGTATGTAGTAAATTGAGACCCTGTTTAATGCCTTCGACCATTGTAAGGAGATCGATTTCTTCTTGGAAAGTATTGGCGAATATAAGAGGGGTGCCATTCACAGGATCTGTATTATTAAGCATAACTACACCTAAACTTTTTGGACTTAAAAGTATGGGGCGTATCGTAAGTCCGTTGTAATACGCTAAGGGATTTACATTCGTCATGGCGGTAAGTATAGGATCCGTAATGAGATTTTGCACATTTGATGCGTCTATAGAAAACTGTATATCAGGCCTATCGCTACTTTGTTCGTACTTGGTCTGAACGAAAGCATTAGCTTGAAGCGGTCCTGTAGATGATAGCGGTCCTTTGTGGGTTGATTTGTAAAAATGCACATCCGATTTTTGCCTTTGATCATCTACTGTAGTTGCGGTATGATTTGTCAGCGATAAAAGAACGCCATCTATTGTTGTGTGGTCTTGTAAATTATAACCCACGGGAAGGTCTTTAAGGACATTAATACCAAACTGATGGAGTTGCTCCGCAGGTCCTACACCACTTAACATAAGCAGCCTTGGACTGTCTATAGCACCAGCTGACACAATGACTTCCTTTTTCGCGTAGGCGTACGAAATAACTCCATTTTGACTAATTTCAACACCAAAAGCTATTTTAGTTTTGGGATCAATAAGAACTCGAGTAACCTGGGAATATGGCTGAACTACTAAATTACTGCGTTTGTTTCTAATAGGACGAATAAAGGCTGCATTTGTGCTATGACGTTCTCCATCTTTTGAAGTGGTTTGTAAAAGCATAACACCCAACTGTTGTGCAGAATTTTGATCGACTTCAGGCAATCCCAACTCAACAAATCCGTCTAACAACGCCCACACATTTTGGTCTTGATATGGCATAACTTCAACCGAGAGGTAACCATCTGTTCCATGATATTGTGGATCTATAAGTTCTGGGTTTCCATTTTTCTCTGACTTTTTAAAATAAGGAAGTACGTCTTTAAAGCTCCATCCTGGGTTACCCAATGCTTCCCACTCATCATAATCCGCAGGATTTCCTCGTGTGTATATCAAATAATTTATTGTCGAAGATCCTCCCATGACTTTACCTCGACCCCAGTAGCACTGTCCTCCAGGTCTAGCCAAACAACTGTGCGGAGATGGTTGTGTCATATATGCATAATCTATGCTCGAACGTTGAAGAAGAGGCGCCATTGCTGGCACTTCGGCAACTTCTGGTTCCTCTTCTCCCGCTTCTAGCAAAAGAACCTAAAAGAAAAATTTAGTATTAATGCAAAAAGTGTTACACTTTAACAGCATTCAAATATTTTTTGAGATAACAATTTGACTTTTACCATATATGAGTGCTTATATGAAAAATATACATCTTTAAGTACAAATAGAAAAAGGCATGTTACTGAACATTATTGTGAACATTAATATCGAATTGACGTTCAATTACCTAATTTTTATACGGGACTTTCCAACAAATTATAAAAATTAATTAATAATACATAACTTGTCTCGTACATAAACTAGAAAAATTAATCAAACAGCATTATTTAAAATAATCAAACAATTCAATACATGAAAGTGGAGCCAAAGTATTAAAAATAATAGTATGAATACATGGGCTTTATTTTTGTAAAATAACCTGTAATTTTGCATTATTTTATACTAATTCACGTACAAATACATAAACTGGTTTATGCACATTTGTCAACTATGGACTAATAAATGTAGGAAGTGGCTATATGTCCGCCGGCGGAATAGCTTATACCGGGTGATTCAGTTTGACTGTCGCACCCCTATAACTTTTTAATTATTGAAAATAACCCCAACAAACCTCCTATATTTGGAAAGGCGACAAATTCTCTATTGATGTACTTTTGTTATCTCTACGATGACGTATGTCAAATCCGCAATAAGCAACTGTTTTTTTTTTTTAAATTACATAGTATACATGTTTTTATTGATTCGGGTAGAGAATTTAATTCTAAATCCAACCATGTATTAAAAATTTAGGTATGCATACATAAGACATTTTTCGAGAAAAATCAGTTCAAAGTTTATTCAAATTATAGCAAACAGTCTATTTAAGATAACAAAAACGATCAAATCTTAAAATTTATACTATAACTATCAATAGAAATGTAATAACAATAAATATTTAATAAGAATAAAAACAAATAATAAACGTCGACATAAAAAATTAGACTCTATTTGTAACTGCTTGATTGAAATCTCGACGTTTATTATTTGTTTTTATTTTTATTAATAATTAATTTTTACATATAATATTGTTGTACTTTTATATAGCCTACATTTTGTCTTAATTTTCGTCCGTGATAGGAATTATACCCAAATCTAAAGAGTTGTTTGCTTTTAATCTACATGTCTAACCCATTTTAAATTATTCTTTGATAAACAAATATTTTTTTAATCCTAAAACTTCCATAATGTAGCTTTTACCCAAGATGTTTTTTTTGGGTCTCTATAATCTCTTACGTTTATGTCATCCCCTATCTCAAATTGACGTACACTTTTCCCTTTAAAATTTTTATTCTGTCTTTTAGTCTAAAATGAATTTGGTTAAATGAAATCTAACCTAGTCCTTAAATTTCTACCTAATATTAATTTCGATGGTGTTACCCCCTTGGTACAATGAATATTTGACCTACAATTCTGTAAAAATTTACTTGAACCTAAAGCGATAGTAACGCTTAATTTATCGGCAAATTCTTCATAGTTCATTTTGTTTGCTTACGAGTAAGAGTAATTTTGACAGCTAAAATGTTGGTTATGTTCACTGCGGACTTTACAAATCATAGAAGGAATTCCGTCGTTCGACGGAATGTAACTAGAAAATACCCTCGAATCCGCCGAGCGTGCGCATAATACAGCTTCAACGGCAGAAAGGGTCTGAATAACGTATAAAATCCGCCGTCCGGCGGACTTCTAATGGTGCCTTTCCACGTGAGAGTAAACTACTCTCGATAGCAGCGTCGCCAAGGATACAGCCTATCGCGAGTTACTCTCAGGGGCTGTATCCTTGGCGACGCTGCTATCGAGAGTAGTTTACTCTCACGTGGAAAGGCACCATAAGTCTAGTCAATATAAGCTATTCCGCCGGCGGACAAAGCCACTTCCATAAATGTATTAGCCGCTGCCGGAACGCCTTAACGACTTGCCCATCTATAAATGACATTTGTGTCTATTGTGATCAAAGAAATTAAAACATCATAAGTGAAAACTTCTTAAGGGAGCAATACCAACAGGATCAAGAGAGCGATGCACAGCTAATATAGGCAACGTTAGTTGTAAGCAAGGCATGCGCGTAAAAATTATTGCCTTTAATCATACACTGTTTTTACCGTCCACAAACTAGTTCATAATTTGATTTAAAAACAGACAATAAGCATATATATCTGATCGTTTATCGGATCATGTACAGTTTTTGCTGGAATAAACCTCCTATTTCTCAACTATTATTTCAGATATCAGTTTTACAAATAAAGTTCGATAGCAATAAAATGCTATATTTTTCAGTTATTACAAATATGTATAGAAAATTTTATTGTTCCTGTACACAATAATTAAGTAAATGACGTCAAGATCTTGAAGTCGAAAGTTTTCACTATTACAATCCATTCTTAATTTACATATACCTAACTATCAACCAAAAGTATAAATAGAAAACCTGATAAAACCAAAACACAATTTTCATTAACATAAGTTACATGTCAATTTGTTGTACAAGTTAATAAAATAAATATGTGCTTTACATATTTTGTAATTATTACATGGTGCATATTACGTTTGAATTATGGTTTTAATATAGCCACAGGGTACAATAAATAGTTTGATTTATGGACAAAACCGTTACTTTAGGAATCTAATCGTAATTAAGAAATTAATCTGTATTAATTCTGTTATCGACTTGTTTTACACAAATCGTAATCAATTTGCTTGTATCGAATACAAATGTTAAGGAATTTAATATCTTGTTTTAAATCTCTGTAAACGTGGACTGAAGTTAGTGCTAATAAATTAATATAAACTAAGGCAGTTGGGCATTGCAAAACCCAACACTTTTTATATCAACACACGCAATTGTAACAATTACTCCACCTTAATCGGTTATGTTACGAACTACTTAACCGAAAGTTTTACAAAATGTGCATAATATTTGGCCCCGTTAGACGTTTATTATATCAATTCGTTACGTAATTGCATAATTAGCAAGTAAAGTCGTATTGCTATACATAAAATTAATTTTTAAGTTTTATTCGGCCTTCCCTGCATGTTACCTTCAGCTAATTAGTTTAATTGAATGTCACACATACATATAAGCTTAATAAATTATTATTTTGAATTTGCTGTGAGTTAAGAAATGTCTCAAGTCTTGGAATAACTTGTAATTACAGTTATTTTATTAATAATAATAAATACACATGTACGCAACGTTTGCAATGTTTAAATGACTCATTTAGCTTAACATATAGTCTTAAACAAATGTTGCTTGTTTAAGTGAGTAAGTTATAAGTAAATTAATGTAAGTAAACAATCATAACGTTTAAGTGTATTCATACATAGCAATAATGAAATAACTATTATTACAATACCTGTCATTTTTCAATTTGCAATCAAAAATTAAATGTAAAATACCATCACAAAAAGTTTTGTTAATATCAAAATAAAGTTGTACTGTTAATACCCATCAAAGTTTAAAAAAAAATATTTTATGTGCAACAACCCAACAACACCTTCAATTTTGATCAAGAATTATTAAATACAAAAATAAATGCAATATGTGGTATAGCTTTTATAATGGAATTAGCTAAATATAAAAAGTCTTTAAATAAAAAATTTATATCTTAAACCCCGTATTTGTTTCAGGTTACCAAAACAGCTTATTACCAATTTTGGATCAATACAGGGTGAGGCATCACTTATGACACCCCCACTTATTTTATTATTGGAAAGAATGATCAAAAAAAGCTTCAAATAAAAGTTGTTTGATACGCTATTTCCCAAAATATTGTCATGTCAATTTTTTGTTTTCTTTTGTTTTTTTAGGAGTTACGGCACCATATTTGTTTTTTTTTAAATGGCACTATACATATTTTTTTATACGGTTTGAAAGACATTTTCTTTCTCTTTCCAACGCACTTAAACTTTTATACCCTTACATAACAAAATTTTTAAGAAAATCGCAAAAGAACAATTTTGTTTTAAAAGCGTACGGTATTAATTAATTTACATTAGCAGTCTTTGAAAATGATACCAAAGGGGAAAAGATTTTGAAAGAAGTTCATAAGGTTACAACGGTTAACACAAAACTACTGTAATATATTTTTTATTGTTCTGTATCATTTTCAACGCCTACTAATGTAAATTAATTAATACCGTATGCTTTTAAAACAAAATTGTTCTTTTGCGATTTTCTTAAAAATTTTGTTATGTAAGGGTATAAAAGTTTAAGTGCGTTGAAAAGAGAAAGAAAATGTCTTTCAAACCGTATAAAAAAATATGTATGGTGCCATTTAAAAAAAACAAATATGGTGCCGTAACTTCTAAAAAAACAAAAGAAAACAAAAAATTGACATGACAATATTTTGGGAAATAGTGTATCAAACAACATTTATTTGAAACTTTTTTTTATAACTCTTTCCAATAACAAAATAAGTGGGGGTGTCATAAGTGATGCCTCACACTGTATTAGTAGGCTTTGAAAATGATACAAAACGGTAAAAAAATTATTACAATAGTTTTGTGTTTACCGTTGTAACCTAATTAACTTTTTTTAAGATCTTCTACCGCTTTGTATAATTTTCTAAGCCTACTAATGTAAATTAATTAATAAAGTACGCTTTTAAAACAAAAATTTTCTTTTGCGATTTTCTTAAAAATTTTGTTATGTAAGGATATAAAAGTTTAAGTGCGTTGGAAAGAGAAAGAAAATGTCTTTCAAACCGTCTAAAAAAATTTGTATAGTGCCATTAAAAAAAAACAAATATGGTGCCGTAACAAAAAAAAAAAAACAAAAGAAAACCAAAATTTGACATGACAATAATTTGGGAAATAGTGTATCAAACAACTTTTATTTAAAACTTTTTTTGACAATTCTTTCCAATAACAAAATAAGTGAGGGTGTCATAAGTGATGCCTCACCCTGTATATTTCATCTGCATTTGAATTGCCAATTATAAATACAAAAAAAAAACAAATAACTGCATGTATAGTTGTCAAAAAACTGGTTTAATCATAAAAAAATTTAATAATTGTATAAAATATATTAATTCAAAAACTAACAATAGTAAATAAATGAAGAATTTTTTTGCATAATTTCATGTTATACCGACGTAAAACTTTCTGGCAAAGGAATTCAGATAAAAGAAGTTTTTTAAGCAAGATGAACCATAGAAAGTAAGTAAAACCTTTTTACCTTTATTAGTCATTTCTAGTTTTATATACAGTGTGTACAAAAAGTAACAGAGGAGGGGGCAGATGCCCTGGGCCTCACAATTTTAGAAGGACACTTACAAATTTAGGGGCCTCATAATATTTAACTTGACCTGTACGGATTTCAAAAAAACGGGACCTTTTATTTCTTTAGTCACACTGCCCCGGCCTCGTGTTTTCTTTAAAGATAAAGTATCAATAGGAAAATGCAAAAATAAATATGGCGTTCCATTTTTAAAAAATTAAACGAGTGAATGTTTTTATTTTACAGTGCGTAAAAAAATCTACAACTCCTCCCCAAAAATATTTTTGTACCATCAAGTATAACCGAGCTATTAACGATCTAAAAAAAGCCCATTTTTATTTTTGTTTATTACCTAGACTGCCATGTTTTTTTTTTTTAAACGTTAAAGCATCACTGAATACTGAATAGGTCTCAGAAAAAGAAACAATTTGTTTAATTTAAACTTGTTCTAAGCTCTTACCGTTTACGAGATCCTAATAGTGGCCCTTCTATGTGGACCACCCTGTATATTCTTTAGTATAATTTCAACTTTAAACGTCTCGCAAATAAATGTTTGTAGGTGTAAACCAGAGGTTCCCAAACTTTTTTGTCTCGTAGACCACTTGCCATGTTTTTCGGTTTTGGGTAGACCCCCTGCTTACCTGATATTGATTTTTTGCAAATTGATCTATTTTTTTTACAAAATTAAAACTTACACGCAGAGAAAATAAAAACGTACGCGGGCGGAGCTACGGGCAACTGCTTCTTAAATAGTTTCATATATCAGAAAATATACCTAATAACTTAAATTTTAATATAATTCATCACGTTTCATGAACATTTATGTTTTAAATTTTTTTACTTCATAAGAACTTTTATAATTTATGTAGATAGTTGTATGTCTTTATATTATATGGTAGTATAATGTAAGTAAATAGGTATTATCTGTGTATGTGGATTATTCCATTCATGGAATGCCAAAATTAAAGTCACGACCTGCTTATATGAGATCCACTATCGTTGACCCCCATTTTCATTTCATGGACCCCCAATTTTTTTTTTTCGCTGACATGGACCCCTTACAAGTGGGCGTCGACCCCTGGGGGTCGATATATACCACTTTGGGAATCACTGGTGTAAACGAAAGCTGTAGTAACTAGGTTGAAAAAAAAATAGTTTGGAAAATAAAAAATTAGGATAAAGGTTATCAATAAAAGGTGTATTTAAAGGAACACCGAACATTTCATTATGAACCCGAATCGAAACATCACCAATCGTTATATTAATTCGGTATTGAACAGTATTTTACAGCGATGATACTCAAGATACATTTTTGCAACTGAAGCAGATATCATGATTATTTTGAAAACTTTAATAAAACTATTAACACTGAAAACTGAAGAATTTGATGTAGAACTATAAAATTAACACCATAAAAATAATATTAAGACAACAGTAATTTACGAAATACTTTTTAAATATCGTATAAATTTGCAAATTAAAATAAATTCTCAACGTTACTAGATTAACTATAATATAGGGCGGTAATATAGACACGATAAATTTATGATATAAATTATTGACCATTATTGATTGTTTAAAATCGATAAATAATGACACACATCTAATTTAAAAGAAAGTTGTAACTTCTTTACTTTCGGCCGCAATTACTTCTATTAAATTATGTAACAGTAATCATTTTTAAATTACCCATCTCACAGATATTCCTTTCATAGGATTTAATTTACTAATGCACTTTATCTACAAATGGTTTTTAATTTGTCATCTTTTTTGCAGACGGAAGAGACGTAAGACAGATATTCGATGATCACTTCAGAAAACCATTACTTACAGCTACAGAAGTAATTTTCATCATATTAAAAATTATGGTATTGCATAAGCCATCTGCTTAACCCGTTTTAAAATTCCTTTCAACTTGTCCCAAATATCTATATCGCAAGAAAAGTGTAACGCCACGGAACTATGAGAGTATTGTCTTACATAAAACTGTTTGAGAAGAAAACCAGGAAGCAAGGCCGCCTAGTATTTAATTCCTACACATAATTTTTTTTGCATGACCACAACCACTGATGCAGAAGTAATTTGGTTATTTATTGAATGGCTAGTTCAACCACCTACTACTCGATTGCGCGATAGATAAAACGAACAATAACAGTGATTTATGCGCTTAGATTTTGGAAACGGCAATTTAATTATCGGTTAACACAACTTTGTTAACTGTATTAGCTATGTTAATTTGTAAACGTAACTAAATCTAACGTAATAGTGAAAGACGAAGACTTTTTTTGAGCGTTTGTGCACCAATTACAAAAAAAATTAAAAATCAAAATTTCCTTATTTTTATTCTGCAATTTTGAGTATTCTAATTGACTACAACTAAAATCGATTTGCACTTTTTACAAGTTTTGTTTTTGCGTAATTAAGCATAGATAGAGATTTATTTGCATGGAACGATTCATGCAAAAAATTGGAAAATTAATCCGACAACTATATAGTATGTATGTTTTCATTTACAAAGAAAACCACCAATTATGTGCTATGAGTGAACATTTGCAAGTGAAAACATTGATTGAGGTTGGTTGTAACACTGTTACTTTTGACCCCAAGTGTACACAAAACAAATTGCAGGGAATCCACAATTAACTACGATACTAACGTCAAATTGTATTGCATCCACCAATAGCCAACAAAATTTGAAACATAATAATCTAGGTACTTTTTTGTTCCTCTTTAAGAGATCGCCTAAAAGTCACTCGACCAGTGACACAACGCAGTAACTTTTATGCGGAAAATAGTGAATCTGGCTGGCAAAAACTTAACCTTTATGACAGATAAAAACTAGCAATGTAGGTAAGGAGGTGGATGTAAATGAACATTGCTCAAGCGCCTAGGGCGACATATAACAAAAATTAAAGAAACTATAGGCACTGTTACAACCTACCCGTGTTTCTTTCATCAATGGTTTCCCCATGCTTTAAAAAGGGTAGAAGACATTTATTAATACAAATGCTTTGATGGAACGATAATAAAGTGCAGAGATTTTAAATTCCGTTAAAAATTAAGTAAATTGATCCTACGAAAACAAGAATAAAAGAAATACGAGGTGTATATCAAATGTAAGGGCCGGTTGGCAATAACTCGTGATTGAAATAAGGAGAGGAATGATGCATGCTCGGTAGCTTTAACTGATTCATTGTCTAGCTATCGACACCTTTGTCATCACTCTGCTGCTGCTTGCCTTCGATTGATAATGATTAATCATGACTGCGAAACTCGACAGTCCCGACATTTTGCAAAAGCCGATATGTAATTTGATTTCCTTACGCGAAAGGGTACACTGCTGCTAAAATTCACCACGAATTATTTGAAGTTAACGAGCCTTCAGTAATGAGTGGAAAAAAGGTGAAGAAGTGGTGCAGTGAGTTTTAAAAAAACCGTACAAACGTTTATTTTGGAATAAGGAGTGGAAGACGCAGTACTGAAAATAATCGCCAATTCAAATGGGATCTTTTTGATTACCTTCCTTAGAGCCCACACCTCGCACTTAATGACGTTTTTTTACACTTTAAATCCTTAAAAGGTTGGTATCTTGCATCTTAACGCTTCAAGTAAAGATAAGTTAAAAAAAAGCGGTAGTGAACTGGCTGAACACCTAGGCGGCAATTTTTTATGCAGAGGGCAAGAAAAACATTATTCCTTGTTATAAAAAATGTTTGGAGAGCATCACTTTGTATAAAAATGAACTAGATAAATATACAAATATAAAAACAGCATAATCTTTGTCTTCTATAAATCTGCATTTTCTTTAAGACCAACCAGCCCTTACTTTTGACAAACGCCTTGTTACTATATACTAACAGCGGTTGGTCGCTTTTGCGCGATCGAGAATTAAAAATCGAAAAACACGACGCAGGGACTTCCGGTTTGTTTTAGAATACGTATGAAAGAACGAACCAGCTTCCTGTCGATATCCGGTTGCCGTACGTTTCGAGACTGAAAAGTTATCAATGATAAACCGCCGAAAAATTTTTCTCTTATGGGAATATTGGTTCTTCGTAGCGCCGCGGGGGAGCTTAGTTCGGTTACTAAATTTTCGCGGTTCGAGCGCTTATGTCGGGATAAGGTTTTTCCAAAGTTTCAGCCGAATCTGATAAGCCGTTTATTTGTTTTCACCCTAAACGTGAATTTCCCCTCGTACCCCCGATGCCCGCTAACTGCCGCGGTGAGCTACCGGCAACCGGCTGAGTGGACGTTATCTTTGCGTCAAGACACCGGGTCTTCAAATTTACACGGATCGTGCCAATGTAGTTGAAAAATGTATCCCGAAAATTTCAGTTTGATCTGATTATCCGTTTTCCTGTTTTCACGATTTTTCACTCACAAAAATTTTCCCGCCAAAAATAATCTACCCGGCGTTATCACAGCATAACTTCAGATTAGCCCAGTTTTGTTCGATTCGTTAACTCGGGTGAGCGTCCTTCGGATTGTTATTATAGGTTAGTTTATAAATGGAAAACAATAAGCCATCTGTAAAAGAGCAGTGTACACACGTTCCAGTAAAATATTGTGCAAAAATGCATCTTTCTCCACAAACCACCTGTAAGTATTTAATGCTTATTAAGTTTGCATCTTTTTTCATTAACTCGTTAATCAGCAATTATTTAATACTCTGAATTATATTTGCATGCCGTTATTAAAATAAATAAACAACTTTTGTGTATTTCGATTAACAGTCTCATCATAATAAATGTTTTATTTTAATGAACCTATTACAAAATGAAAATGCAGTCTACAACAGCTATTTAAATGAAACGTGATACTATGAATGTATTTTTTGCAAGCCTACCATTGTAATTACATTAAATATTGCATGTTTTCCTATAAATTATTGTCAAACCGGCAATAACTCAACTATTACACCTCAAAAGATTTTTAAAGACAATCATCTCGTCACGTCCGCGTCGGGACGGCGTCCAAAGCGTATAAAGTCAAAACGCCACGCGTCGTCGCAAAGTACAAGGTACGGGCTTTAGATTTGTAAAAAAAATATTCCCGTGGGACAGATAATAACTGTGCAATTGCCGTTTTAGCGTGTTAAAGCGATATTTCGATAAACGGGGCGTTGCCATATTTTGAACATCGACCGGACATTCCGATCTATTTGCTATTTTAAGCATTTCTCGGACTCGATAAGATTATTTTTGCATTGTGCGCTGCAGTTCTGTATCACGACGTGCATAAATATACAGGGTAATTGCAAATGAATGTCAATAAAAATGTTATGTTTATTAAAATGTTTAACATCGAAAAATATATACCTATTATATTCTCTCGAAACGGATAAAGATGTCGCAGTGGCGTATACAGGGTGAGTCATTAGTGGGGGATCGGTCTATTGTCGGTTAACGGTTTGAGATAGAAAGTTGATTCAAACGCTATTTGATACCGTTTTTTCTTCTAAACACAATAAAGCTATTTTCAAATATACAGGGTGAGCCATTAGTGGGGGATCGGTCGATTATCGGTTAACGGTTTGAGATAGAAAGTTGATTCAAACGCTATTTGATACCGTTTTTTCTTCTGAACACGATAAAATCATTTTCAAATATACAGGGTGAGTCATTAGTGCGGAATTGGTCGATTGTCGGTTAACGGTTTGAGATAGAAAGTTGATTCAAACGCTATTTGATACAGTTTTTTATTCCAAACACGATAAAAATATTTTCAAATATACAGGGTGAGTCATTAGTGCGGAATTGGTCGATTGTCGCTTAACGGTTTGAGATAGAAAGTTGATTCAAACGCTATTTGATACAGTTTTTTTCTCCGAACACGATAAAAATATTTTCAAATATACAGGGTGAGTCATTAGTGCGGGATCAGTTGATTGTCGCTTAACGGTTTGAGATAGAAAGTTGATTCAAACGCTATTTGATACAGTTTTTTCTTCCGAACACGATAAAAATATTTTCAAATATACAGGGTGAGTCATTAAAGCGGAATTGGTCGATTGTCGCTTAACGGTTTGAGATAGAAAGTTGATTCAAACGCTATTTGATACAGTTTTTTTCTCCGAACACGATAAAAATATTTTCAAATATACAGGGTGAGTCATTAGTGCGGGATCAGTTGATTGTCGCTTAACGGTTTGAGATAGAAAGTTGATTCAAACGCTATTCGATACAGTTTTATCTTCCGAACACGATAAAAATATTTTCAAATATACAGGGTGAGTCATTAGTGCAGGATCAGTTGATTGTCGCTTAACGGTTTGAGATAGAAAGTTGATTCAAACGCTATTTGATACAGTTTTAACTTCCGAACCCGATAAAAATATTTTCAAATATACAGGGTGAGTCATTAGTGCAGGATCAGTTGATTGTCGCTTAACGGTTTGAGATAGAAAGTTGATTCAAACGCTATTTGATACAGTTTTAACTTCCGAACCCGATAAAAATATTTTCAAATATACAGGGTGTCATTAGTGCGGGATCAGTTGATTGTCGCTTAACGGTTTAAGATAGAAAGTTGATTCAAACGCTATTTGATACAGTTTTATCTTCCGAACCCGATAAAAATATTTTCAAATATACAGGGTGTCATTAGTGCGGGATCGGTCGATTGTCGCTTAATGGTTTCATATAGAAAGTTGATTCGAACGCTTTTTGATACAGTTTTAACTTCCGAACACGATAAAAATATTTTCAAATATACAGGGTGAGTCATTAGTGCGGGATCAGTCGATTGTCGCTTAATGGTTTCATATAGAAAGTTGATTCAAACGCTTTTTGATACAGTTTTAACTTCCGAACACGATAAAAATATTTTCAAATATACACGGTGAGTCATTAGTGCGGAATTGGTCGATTGTCGCTTAACGGTTTGAGATAGAAAGTTGATTCAAACGCTATTTGATACAGTTTTTTCTTCCGAACACGATAAAATATTTTCAAATATACGTCAGTCATTAGTGCGGGATCGGTCGATTGTGGCTAAACGGTTTGAGATAGAAAGTTGATTCAAACGCTATTTGATACAGTTTTTTCTTCCGAACACAATAAAAATATTTTCAAATATACAGGGTGAGTCATTAGTGCGGGAGATCGGTCGATTGTCGCTTAACCGTTTGAGATAGAAAGTTGATTCAAACGCTATGTCATACAGTTTTTTCTTCCGAAAACGATAAAAATAATTTCAAATATACAGGGTGTCATTAGTGCAGGATCGGTCGATTGTCGCTTAACGGTTTGAGTTAGAAAGTTGATTCAAACGCTATTTGATGCAGTTTTTTCTTCCGAACACGATAACAATATTTTCAAATATACAGGGTCAGTCATTAGTGCGGCCCGGGAGTAGTTTGCGGCCCGAGTGTAGTTTGCAGCCCAGGAGTAGTGTGCAGCCCGGGAGTCGTTTGCGACCCGGGAGTAGTTTGCAGTCCGGGAGTAGGCTGCAGTTCGGGAGTATTTTGCGGCTCGGGAGTTGTTTGCGGCCCGGGAGTCGTTTGCCGCCCGGGAGTCGTTTGCGACCCGGGATTCGTTTGCGGCTCGGAAGTCGCTTGCAGCCTGGGAGTTGTTTGCGACCCGGGAGTCGTTTGCTGCTCTTAAGTAGTTTGCAGCCCGGAAGTCGTTTGCGGCCCGGAAGTCGTTTGCGGCCTGGAAGTCATTTGTGGCCCGGGATTCGTTTGCGGCCCTAGAGTCGTTTGCGGACCGAGTGTAGTTTACAGCCCGGGAGTAGTTTGCAGCTGGGAGTAGTTTGCGGCCCTCGAGTAGTTTGCGGCCCGGGAGTAGTTTGCGGCCCTAGTGTAATTTGCAGCCCGGGAGTAGTTTGCAGCCCGGGAGTCGTTTGCAGCCCGGGAGTTGTTTGCAGCCCGGGAGTCTTTTGCGGTCCGCGAGTCGTTAGCAGCCCGGGTGTCGTTTGCGGCCCGGGATTGGTTTGCGGCCTGGGAGTAGTTTGCGGCCTGTGTGTTGTTTGCAGCCCAGGAGTAGTTTGCAGCCCGGGAGTCGTTTGCAGTCCGTGAGTAGTTTGCGGCCCGGAAGTGGTTTGCGGCCCGAGTGTTGTTTGCAGCCCGGGAGTAGTTTGCAACTCGGGAGTCGTTTGCAGCCCGGGAGTCTTTTGCGGCCCGGTATCGTTTGCAGCCCGGTAGTAGTTTGCGGCTCGAGTGTAGTTTGCAGTCCGGGTGTAGTTTGCGGCCCGGGAGTGGTTTGCGGCCTGGTAGTAGCTTGCGGCCCGAGTGTTGTTTGCAGCCCGGGAGTAGTTTGCAACTCGGGAGTCGTTTGCAGCCCGGGAGTCTTTTGCGGCCCGGTATCGTTTGCGGCCCGGGAGTAGTTTGCGTCCCGGGAGTCGTTTACGGCCCCGGAGTCGTTTGCGGCCCGGTAGTCGTTTGCGGCCCGGGTTTAGTTTGCAGCATCGGAGTAGTTTGGGCCCTGGAGTCGTTTGCGACCCGGAAGTAGTTTGCAGTCCGTGAGTAGTTTGCGGCCCGGGAGTCGTTTGCAGCCCGGAAGTCGTTTGCAGCCCGGAAGTCGCTTGCAACCTGGGAGTAGTTTGCAGCCTAGTAGTTTGCAGCCTGGGAGTCGTTTGCGACCCGAGGGTCGTTCGCGGCTCTTGAGTAGTTTGCAGCCCGGAAGTCGTTTGCAGCCCGGGAGTCGTTTGCGGCCCGGAAGTCGTTTGAGGCCTGGGATTCGTTTGCGGCCTGTGAGTCGTTTACGGGCCGAGTGTAGTTTGCAGCCCTGGAATCGTTTGCAGCCCGGGAGTCTTTTGCGGTCCGGGAGTTGTTTGCGGCCCGGGAGTAGTTTGCGGCCCGAGTGTAGATTAAAGATAATTGTACACGTTTGCCTTCTCCGAACACTCAGCGCAAGTCGTCTATGATCGATAAAAAAAACTTAACGCGCTTAGCTCCTATTCAGCGATAAAAGAGAGTTGTACCCGTTTGTCTTCTCAGAGCGCGCATCGTGAGTCGTCTCTAATCGATAAAAAAAAACTTACCGCGCTTAGCCCCCGCCGAGCGCGCAGCGCGAGGCGTCTGTTTCCAAATTAAGATAATTGTACCCGTTTGCCTTCTCCGAGCGCGCAGCGCGTCGTCCATGATCTATAAAACAATCTTAACGCACTTAGCTCCCATCGGTGGGCAATAACAGAGAATTGTACCCGTTTGCCTTTTCCGAGCACGAGTCGTCTATGATTGATAAAAGACTATTTTACCCGCTGAGCGCAGAGAGCGAGTCTTCTATGACTAATAAAATATAACTTTACGCGCTTAGTCCCCTCCGAGAGCGCAGTGCGAGTCATCTGTGTTTGATACAAGAGAATGGTACCGGCTTACTTCCTGTCGAGTGCGCAACGCGAATCGTTTATTGTCAATAATAGTGAATTGCACCCGCTTGACCTGCGCCGAGCTTGCAGCGCGAGTCTTCGCTGATCGATAAAAGTGAATTGCACCTGTTTCACCTTCACAAAGCATGCAACTTGAGTCGTCTATGATCGATAAAAGTGAACTGTATCCGCTTCACCTCCGCCGAGCATGCAGCGCGAGTCGACTATCATCTCTTAACGAAATTTGTACGGGCTCGGTTCCCATCGATATTTTTTCTTTTTAATTGAACCATAGAACTTGGACTCAAGGGAGTTAAACCGGATCAACATAATTCTATGGTCTTGGAACGGCGCCACCGGCGCCCCAGTAGGCCCGCCAGGGCCTGCTGGTATAAACTGTAGAGTAGAAGAGAGAGTTATTATAGAAGGAAATTTAATTCAATTTATAATTAAAAATCACTAACTTTGCTCGACATAAAAACTATAAACTACTTGCAAATAAAATATGAACACCTTTTTGAAATAGTTTTTTTTTTTAAACAAAGAACAATGAATGTTCGGTAGTTATAGACTATAATATAAAGGAATTTAAATGTATATAAACCATCTTTCTCTTGTAAAAACCTAGAAACTGTAGAGAAATTCAAAAATATCTTCCAAGTACTATTACTTTTCAAACTAAAATAAACTATCGCCAGTTTTGGCAAGCGGCGATACAATTAATTATCAAAAATAATTACAAGATACAGTATACGCACATATGGTTAATGTATCATAAACGAAAGTAAGATATTTTAAACAGTTTTCTCTTAGTGTAAGGTTTATGCGATTTTACAATTAATAGAAATAATTGATGGAGATAACGTAAATCACCTTGCACCTTTTTGCATATAATTAATTATTACATAAAAACTTATCTGGCGGCAAAAACGTATATCAAAGAATGTGAACGGGTGCTGTTTTTTATATCCTGAACTCGATTTTAAACTGACAACTGAAACAATTTATGTGCATTTTATCACGTATGAAACGTCTAAAAGCATTTAATAAAGTAATCAGCTAACAAGTCCAAAATAAATAAATAATTTGGTATTATGGTATTGCAATAAGTAAATACTTTATTTTACATGTGAAAACATAGTTACCGATATTGTAGTATATGAGACTACAATTTTTATTTGTTACACCTTTAAGTAATGCATAAATAATGCATTTTAACAGGAAAGATTTTTTATTCTGATTATGGCTAGGAAGTAAAAATAGTGCATAGCGAACACATATTTTCCTCTACATTCACTTTTTAAGAATTCGAATATCATGTGCTCTGATTCTGTTTTACGCAAAACGCAGCGCAACAACTAATAATTAACACTGCACATTGATTCAAAATCAGTTACAAACCATTCTGCAATAATTGTGAAGGTAAGAAATCAACATCTGCAAAAAAAACTGCCTGAAAGTAGAGTATTGCAAAGACATTGCTTTGCAAGTTACACCAACGTGAACGAATGTACGTTACTATAGTTGAGCAAAGTAGTCACGCATTATTTAACTACTAAACTCACACCGATTTTCTAACAAATGCTAATGGTTTTATTATGTGGGCGAGCCTATGGCAAAGACTGCAATTCTTACCAGAGGTTTATTGTGCAATACTCACAAGTATAATCATTACCACATGATTGAGATAAAACAACCGTGAAATATTATTTTTATTTGAAATTTAAAAATATTTGAAAGTGATTTTCATATAGGAATTTGGTGACTTTAAACATTAAACGTAAGACAAAATTAAACTTATGATCAACACATCAAGTGTCAAAATCGAATTCATCTGAGACATATATTTAAAGTTGGTCTTGTTTACCTGAATGAATATAATTTCTTAATTGTAGGTAGTTTTATTTTTTAAATCTTTTTGTAACACGGATTTTCTACTTCCATTTGCAAACAAGTATTTTTAGTTACAAATGCATTTCTTTATTAACCAATGGCAGCGTTGTGATAACATTAATTAATTTTTTGAATATTCAGATGAACAAAAGTTTTAATCAATGTTAAGAAAACTTGCAATAACGTGAACTAGCTGTAGACAGTGTTTTCGTTGATTTAGTTGTTTAAACGACACAAGTCATGTCCTTTGATACGAATGTTTTTATTCCTGAAATAGAAAAAGAGCAGTTACACAAGCTATTTCGTTAAAGTTTATCTTCACAAATGAACTTACCGACGATTTTTTTATCGCCAGTGGGCAAACGCAATTATTATCAGGAGATTTTCATCGTGCAATTTTTAGTTGCGTGGTAAAAATATTCCCGCGCGCGACAGGTCTAAGAGAATATATAGTTTCATACCGCGTGTCAATGGAATCAGGTTCATCATCTTTTTTGTTTTTTTTTTGTTTTGAATGTAGATTAACGAAAATTTAAGACAAACAGTATATGCATAAAATCCGATTAATTAAAGATATTAACATATTAACATCACTTCCGGTTTCCCACAAAATGTTAAGATTCTGTCATTTTAAATAGAATAGGTACTCTAAATAAATTTAAATTTTTGAATAGAAGAAATTCTTGCAACTATTTTTGACCGAAATTTATTTGTTTGATAAAATCACCATAACCTGCTAAATCCAGAACCGGTCCTAGGGTTTGCGGGGCCGTGTGCGAAAACAAATGCGAGGCCGGATATTTTGATAGAGGGCCGAGTTAAAGTAAAATGTTACTAAAAAACTGAAAAAACAGGCTGGTGATCTAAAAAAAAGCACCCTAGACGGCTAGCGCGGGGCCGGTCTATCCGCGGGGCCGTGTGCGGTGCACACCCTGCCCCCCCCCCTAGGGCCGGCCCTGGCTAAATCTATCCGATTCAACCAAAGATTAAAGTTGCAGTTAAATAGGAGGTTAAGTTGTAACTTATATTTCATAGACCACTAATAACAAACGATAAAGATTTTGCTTTCTGTACATCAAAGTACATTTTTTTGTGCACATATTCTTAAACCTGTTTATGCCAATTAAATTTTTTTTCGTTTTAAAATTTAACCATCCTTTATATTTCAGCGAACATGAATTTTTACTGAAAAGTAAATTAAAGACGACAAAATTTTTGCCACTGCTCTAAATGTTCTTAACGTAACACTTATATTATGTTATGCAACAGGCCCTATTTAAAACATCAATTAATTAGATGAGTTATAAAAATATTTCACTTCATTAATATTTGATACACTAGAGTAGATTAGAAAAAGCAGTTTTCACAGTCAGCTTTAAAACTATAAACAAAAAAGGTTTTCTGTTGGTCAATATGCAAATTTGTACTATAAGGAAATGAAAAGTTAATAAGAATGTAGTCTTTAGAAACTGTAACACTTTCAAATATTTTTTTTTAACACTAAATACAATTAAAACAGTTATCTCAAAACTAATTATTCTCTTTAATCTACATAAATTGCTGTAAATCGAGTTCTAACCATACTTTACTATTTTTTATAGCTCAGTTAATACTCATTAATTTAAAGCTTATATTATAATAACAAACATTTTTTTGACGTTTAAGTTCATTAAATAAAAAGACAATTATGCACAGTAGCCCTAAAACTTTGCTTAGCCACTCGAAGTAAAAAACTGTGATTGTTGTCGCTCTTTTGCTCTAGAACGGTGCTTCCCAAACTGTTCCCTGGGGGTCCGCAGGCAAAGTCTTGAATCTCTTGTTTGAGCTGCGGGTTGAAGTGCGACTATTCTTAATGGATAAAGATTTTTATTTGAAAGACCGTTTTAATAGTTACGTCAGGTTAATTAAAATATTCTCCCAGTTAAGTGACTTAAACTTAAGTTTGCAGGGGAGTGCAATAAATATTTTCAGGTTGGAGGAGCAAATATAAGCTATGGTCAAAAAGTTACATTTATTGCCGATTAATTTACAAAATAATAATTTTGATTCGTTTCCTACCTTACGAAAACTCAGAAAAAATCGTACCCAACGAATGTGTTGCAAATATGATTCTGCACTTACAAACATTGAAAATAACTTTCAGAGATTATTTTCCTGAAATGCAATAAAATATCTTGTGAATCAGCGATCAATTTCACTGTAAAATCAGTGAAATTACAAACATAACCGCTATTGAACAAGCCAAACTTGTTAAGGTATCGTGTAATAATGATTTAAAAACTTAGTTTAAAGAAACTAGTCCCAGTGACTTTTGGATCTCAGTAAAAAAATGTTAGCTTTACTAGCTTAAAATGCGTTAAAACATTTACTTTCATTCTACTCAACTTATTTGTGCAACCCGACGTTTTCTCCGTTAGTTTATATTAAAAATAAGCAAATATTGAATGTGAAATTATATTTAGGAATTGATTTATCCGGAATTAAACCCGAGATCGATAAGATCGTAGACACAAAGCAACACAATTTTTTACTTGGTTCATCAAAATAAAACATTTTATTAAAGGTGTAAAGTTTAATTATGTTATATAAAACGAATCAAAGAATTAAAAATATTTGTTTCAAAACCAAACTTTTTGTTTATAATACCTATCTCAGTGATGGCAAACCTTGTCAACCCAGAGTGTCAAAAATAAAAAATTCAGGCGATGCTAATTAAGTGACGTGTCACCCACATATAAATATCAAACGATACTGTTATCAAAGCAATATTAAAACAATAAAAATTGTTTTCTAAATATGATCTCTTGGTCGAAATCTATAGACTTAAGAATAATCACAGATTTTCTGATTGATAATTATATGACAAATAATGGGTGCCTATGAATACCACCCTAAGGCCCGATCAGACCTAAATGTTTAAAATCGAAATCTCAGCTGGGTGTCACGCGTGTCATATAGGTTTGCCATCACAAGAGGGGTCCGCCGTAAAATCTGTGGAAAAAAGGGGTCCGCCGTAAAATCTGTGGAAAAAAGGGGTCCGCCGTAAAATCTGTGGAAAAAAGGGGTTCGTAGACCAACAAAGTTAGGGAAACACTGCTCTAGAATATTAGGGTAAAACTTTCAGTCATCTACCTAAAAAATCAAGTAGCAGATGCCTGTTTAAAGGAAAACCTTTGCATATTTGCAGAAAAAAGTGACTTAACAGTTCAAAAAAAGACATCAAAATTGCTTTTTTTTTTAATAAAAAGCCCTTGACCACAATTTTGGTAATACACAACATTTAAGAGTAGCTGTTGGCTGAAAAATAATTTTGGAAAAAAACAATATTGAAATAATTAACAAAAATATAAATGTTTTTTTGTGCGATCGTACTAGAAACAGCTGTTTGACGGACGCGTTAGCAACCATAAAGTACTGCATTACCGGCCCGATCCTTAGCAAGGGCCGTAAAAGTTACTTTTCAGGCCGCTACCCTTAGCAACGGCCGAAAAAGTAACTTTTACGGCCGTTGCTAAAGAGAGGGCTGGTAATGCAGTACACACGCCGTCATCTGTCAGTGACAGAATGTCACGTAGTTTCTAACCTATATTTTTGAAAAATACTAAAAATTTAAATAGTTTTTAATTCGATCGCACAAAAAATGTAATATGCACATCGGCCAAAACGTACTTTTTGGCCTTGATACATAAATAACTATTATTGCACACGAAGATTGTGCTATTTCAACCAATTTTTACACGGATGTTAATTTTGACTGGTTGTGTTTACATTTGTAAAAGATGGTCAATGTATGGGCAACAATAAATCTTTAATAGTGTATTTATGTGCCTCAATGTTTTTACACTTTATTGATGACATTACGATTCCAATAAAGCTTTCGGAAAATAAGTCGACTCACTTTTTTTTTTTGAAAGTTTGCTAAGCCGGTAAAATGGATCTAAAATTACAGTATTCAGTTACTAAACTAAATGTACTTGACACAATTTTCTCCAGGGTTAAAGAAAAAGGTGTCACTGCTTATCAACATAATTTTGTGCTCCAGCTAGGAGAGTAAGTATAATTTATAATTATGAAAATTTTTGAAAGTATGATCAATTTTTCATAGTAAATTTAAAAGACTTTTTGTTGAAGCGTTATTATTTTTGTTTGTTTACTGCATAAAATCTTGTTTTGACGTAACACACAATAAGTTAAAAAACTTCAGCTTAACTTAACAAATTTTACATAATTCAAGCAATTTTTAGTTTCCAATAAGGAGTGACTAAAAATTTTAAAAATTCTCTAGAATCTCAAAAATATTATTTACAAAGTTTTTTTACCAAAATATTGGCTATTTTGTATCTATAAATCTAAATTAAAAGAAATTAGTTACATTAATTTAGAAATGTATGATCTTAAAATCGTTTAGTTTTTTATTTTTCAATATTTGTACTAAGTATGTAAAAGTAGATCAAATGTCTAATCCATTTAAGTTAGTTATTGACATGTTTTATAATTTTAAAGGGTACTTAAAAAAACGCGTATTTCGTTGCAGCCTTTACCAATAACGTATTTGCAATTTTGTAAATGTTAGTAAAGAGTTGCGTATATAAAGTGAACTGAAAAATTTCACTGGACGTGTTGCAGTGCGTTATATGAAACGTGAGAAATCGAGCAGAACAACGACCTTGATATACGACAAGTACCAGATGCAATCTTTTAAAATGTCATTATGTTTGAATAAAACCTATTAAGCGATTGAAAAATTCTACGATGATGTAAAATTTTTGTTTTATGTTATTCGCAAAAATAAAATAGAAATAATTTACTATACATTGGTTATCTTTATATATAGTATGTATTCTGTGTGGCTGGTTTTTCATTGTCCAGCTTATATCTGTTGAAATATTAATGTTACCAAAAAAAGTTAAATGAGAAACTTATTAAACAAAAACTGGTCTACAAAATGGTGCTAAAAATTTTGTTCCATAGCATACCTGTTTTTCGGAAAAATATCTAACTTTTGTTTTTTAAATAGAACATCCTGTATATTTTCACAGAATCACATTCTAAATCAATTTCTCTTTACAATGATATATCATAAGTACCATTTTGCTTTTAAATTATGCTCAATATTTCAAAAAAAGAGAATTATTATAGTCAACTGTGGAAACAGCACAGCATTTCAACTTTTTCATTATTTGTATAGTCCATTTTTCTTAATTATAATTACACTTATTTCTGTCAGATTTGACAAGTGTTTGCTAATGTAACCAAATTTGACAGGTATTTGCAATAAACAAAACAATATCACAGCCGACTATAATAATTATCTTTTTTTGAAATATTGAGCATAATTTAAAAGCAAAATGGTACTTATGATATCTCTTTGTGAAGAGAAATTGATTTAGAATGTGATTCTGTAAAAATATACAGGGTGTTCTATTTAAAAAACAAAAGTTGGATATTTTTCCGAAAAACAGGTAGGCCATGGAACAAAATTTTTAACACCATTTTGTAGACCAGCTTTTGTTTTATAAGTTTCTTATTTAACTTTTTTTGGTAACTTTAATATTTCAGCAGATGTAAGCTGGACAATGAAAAATCAGCCACACTGTATATATAACAGTTTAAAATTAGAAGTGTTTTAAATAAGAAGCCATTTCGAAAAAGTTTGTCTTATTATTTACAAAAATTTGTTCCAAAAATGTACATGTGAGATACTCTATAATATAGGATTTACGTATGATCTTTTTTAAGGTTTCCGTATATTGGTTATGCAAATAGGAGAGTATATATTTTAATTTTGAGCAAAAATACTATCTTACACAATAGCATTTTCATTATGCAGGGTCGTTTAAAAGTCTGCTACAAATAGAAAACAATTGATTGTAGATTTCTCAGAAAATTTTATTTCTGATAAAAGTTGGTGCATGAACTAAAGCTAAGATGAAAAAAGTTTAATAAAAATTTATATGACATTAGATTTTATCGATTATAGAAATATTCATATGACTAAAGTGCCTTTATTTTAAGAGTTACAAGAAAAAAACCTACGTTTTTTTTTTTAAATACAAAAATGATTACTGTAGCTAAGTTTATGCATTTGGCTTTAGATTTCTAATTTTTATTATTACAGCAATTTTAACATTCTAACAACAAAAACAAAAGTTTTTTACATAGATTTCTCAGACATGTTACTTACTCTAGACTGTTGTTGCAAAATCTAAACATATTTTAAGGGTGAAAATTTTGCGTACAATTTCAAATTGTCAATTTTTTAATTATAAACAACTTCAAACTATGAACTTTCTTGTTACTCTTTAAATAAGGGCACTTTACCTCTGCGAATATTTCGAAAATCGCTAAAATTTAGTATAACATGTATTTTTATTTTTTTTTCATCGCAAAATTAGTTTTAGGTCATGCATCAACTTTAACCAAGAAAAAAATCTGAGAAATCGATAATAAAAAACTTGCAAACTTTTTGAATTACCCTGTATATTTGATAATTGTTTCGTAATTTATTAATTACTACCTTTTTATAATGACAGAGCACAAATTTGATCTCAATTTTTATACAGGATGTTTCAGACCACCCGTATTTGAAAATGCGACGTCTGATAAAGACGGGGAAACAAATTCTATATCAAAAGTGTATATGCAGAATTAATTGAACGCTATAGCGATTTTCGTGATTAAACCGGAAGTGGCCAAATCCGGAAGTCACTTTAAAAACTTAAATAGAACCATCCGGTTTTTATTGCACAATTAGAAAGATATTTGATAAAAAAACACTTTTTACTTCAAAAATGTTTTGATTATCAGTAGGTATAGTTTGTAATCCATTGGACCTAAATCATAACAACATTTAAAATCCTGTACGCATGTAACTGAGTTCTGGACACCCCCTTTTTTTATTTAGTTTTGTATTTATTTAAATGAAATTTTAGACATATGATGTGTGTGAAAAACCCGATTATTTAAACATATGTAGGTACACTGTTGTTTCACTTCCGCTTTCGCCGGAAATGACCCGAAGTTTGTTATTTCGAATAGAACACGTATAATTCAACTGCACTATTTTGTATAATCTTTATAACCTCAAATAATTATTGGCCGAAAAAGTTTTTTTTTATTGAGTGCGAGTAATTTTTTTTTTAAACAGAATGGTAGTGGTACATTAACCAAAATAGTGCAGTTGTATTCAAAAATGCTTTCTGTTTCTAAAAATGTAAAAATATACAGGGTGTTTTATTTGAAATAGCAAAGTTAGGGTCATTTCCGGCAATGAAACAATAGTGTTCATATGTTCAAATAATCGAGTTTTTCACACGTAACGTATGTCTAAAAATTTCATTTTAATAAAATACAAGACTAAATAAAAAAGGGGATGTCCAGAACTCAGTTACATGCGAATAGGGTTTTAAATATTGTTACTCCTATGATTTAGGTCCAATGAATCACAAACTATACTTATAATCAAAACATTTATTAAGTAAAAAGTGTTTTTTATTAAACATCTTTCTAATTTTGCAATAAAAACCGGATGGTTCCATTTAAGTTTTTAAAGTTACTTCCGGATTCGGCCACTTCCGGTTTAATCACGAAATCCGCTATAGCGTAAGTCAATTTTACATATGCACTTTTGTGATCAAAAATTTTTCCTAATCTTTGTCAGATATCGCATTTTCGAATAAAAGTGCTGGTACGGGTGGTCTAAAATACCCTGTATGTTGGTAATACGACCGTTATTAACCAAACTGTTATTTAAATTTAAGCTAAACTATAGTAGCTTGAATATTTCGTTTATTTTGTGAAGCGGTCCACTTTTGTGGCTATACAAAAACATAGATAGAAAGCAAATAGTTTTGAGTCAGTTAAATCATATCCATTATGAAACATTTAACAACAAGTTTAAAACGCACGTTTCTTAAATTACATTCAACTTTGTGCAACCACACGTCGCGTTTACTTAACATAAACCAAAGTTCCTGCTTGCCAAAATTACAAATTATTCACAGGCACCTTGCTAAATTAAATTTTTGGTACAACAATGAAACTTGACCCAGTGATACGGATAAAAATTGATAAAATTATTAGGCATAATCAAGCAAACAATAAATTATAATGATAGATGCATAAAGCATAAAAACTCACCTTCCAGTCATGTATTTCTGACAATCGGTTAGCTACCACGCATCCTGCACTTCCAGCACCAACAACAATAAAGTCATATTCCGCTTTATTATTTTGATCCTTGCCTAAATTATCGAAACCGTCACTCGCAAAAGGTGAGTGTTGCCGCAGAAAATCGTCAAACTCGGAAGGGTTGTATCCGACATCATTAAAAACACCCCGAGGGTTAACAGCGTCCCGCGAATTTCCAAAAATTAGCGTAACTAATTGCAAGAACATGAAACTCGAGGGAGAACATGAGGTCACGTTGGTATATACCGCACATGCCGAAGATAAATCCGGTGGTACCCAAGACATCGTCACTCTTTGAATGTTTTAAAAGCATTGAAACGATAGTAAATGGTTAGCGATTTTAAAAACGTGCGTGTAAGATCACGAACCCTACCAGTTCGCTTATGCGGTACTCCCACGAGCAGCGTAACAGTTGAATGTATAACCAAGTTCACTTGTTTACGGGATTGATATGTAAACCATTAGTTGCGCACCATTGGATTAGTGCAACTTATGGTTGCTACCAGTTTTTGTAGATGTGTTATTAGAGAAAAATAAATTAAACTTTTTTAAATCCTATAAAACAACTTATATCTTCGGTTTGGTAGCCGTTTGTCTTACGTAATTTATTGTATTTATGAAATAAATCAAAGATTCATGTTTAATATTCTACACATACCGGGTATAACTAAAATCTGCGATTGTTTTGCGTTATTGCACCTGTTTTTTTTTTTTTTGGAGTGGTGTATTCCGGGAATAAAATACATAAAACTGTACAGAGTGGACCAAATTCGAATGTTTGCAATTATTAAATAACTAAATGTCATATCCAAGTGAATGTTTTAACTTTTAACCAAATTCGTGTATTGTTTTGTATTTTATAACTGTTTATTGTGAATATGCCAAAATTAGAACTTTTTGAATAGTCGCTAGAAGTTTACATTGTAACTGATAAAGACGTAGCGGCTGTTGCAGAATTTACTTGGAAGTAACGTTGTTTAATAATTATTGCAAACATCACTTGTTTACGAAATCATGGAAAACTTTGATAAGAAAATTTTTACAAAATTAGCCTTATTTCGATTATTTTTTGCAACAAATACATAAAATTATATAGTTTGAAAAGCTAAAAAAATACTCTTTCGTTTAAAGTCATGGCCAACCAGGGGTTTCATTTAAAAATATATAAGTTTATGTCTCGGTTTATGTCATATCTCGAAAGCCACGGTCGCTAAAATAATTTAATTTTGCATTTAAATTAAGCATAAGAATCTGTTTAAAAAACCCTTGTGACATTTTGTTCTATGTTTATAAATAAAGAACATAGTACCTATATTTTCAAAAATAATAAAATTTCATCTGTAGTGCCAAAATGGAAAGCGGTATAAAAAATCTGATTTAATAGACTTATTTTTCTTAAAAAAATTGCACAAGAGACCCATAATAGATTTTCGCTAACTATTATGTAAAACATTCGAATATGGTCCACCATGTATAATTTATTTATAATTTCATTTCCGATTTAAACGGATATCACCTTAACTCTTTTATTTTAAATAAAACACCCTCTATGTTTTTAAATTTATGGACAGCGGATACAATTTTTAATAAAACTGCACTATTTTGGTTAACTTTTATTACTTCAAATAATTTTTTGCCCAAAATTTATTATTTTATGAAGTGTTCAATGGCTTGTATAAATTAAATTTTTTTATGCTAAAGCGACTAAAAAACGTTTTTGTAATTTTAATTTGACATTTTTGTTACTTTAATTAGATTTAAAACTTACGAAATCGGTTTTTTTGATAAAAGGTGTTTTTTTTTTTTAAGGAAACGATAACGGTTTGTGGTTAAATAAATAGAGCTTTTTCTAAAAAATTCAACCAATATCTTAAGATTTTAATTAGGTATTAATTATAAAAGTACAACAACAATTTTCTGTTCATTTAGCAAAATTTTGAATGTGTTGTTCGTTTAAAGTTTCATTTAATTTTTAGTTATTATTGATCGGCGTGAAAAGTGTCAATACAAAAAAAAAACATTTCTTTTCTTACTATTGAGTATAGTCAACTATGATTAATAGGATAATTTACACAAACTTTACAACAGTTTTAAATTTTAATGCCAGCTTCAAATAAAAATACCAAGACAGTGGTTTTGTTGAATTTGTTATCAAATGCTTTGTTCAAATAACCGCATAAACCACTATCGTTCCATTTAAAAGAAGTGAATTTTTATCAGAAAACCAATTTCGTCACCTTTAAAGCCAATTAAAGTAACCAAAACGTCAAAAAAAAATTACCTAAACGTTTTGAGCGTTTTTAGAACATTTATTGACATAATAAAATGCAACTCATGCAGCCACAGCTTACTTAATAAAAAAAAATAATTTGCCCAAAACTTTATTTAAGGTTAGAGAATTAACCAAAATGATGCAGTTGTAATAAAAATTATATCCTCTTTCCAAAAATTTAAAAATATACAGAGTGTCATTTAATATATTAAGGCAATTTTCGGTTACACTGAAATTTTAACTAAAAATTCACAGTTTTATATAATTTATTACTGGAAAACTCCATTTTCAATTTCATAAAGGTAGGTGCATCAATGTAAAAATATTTGTGGTGTACCAGAATCCAGTTACACCCGATATATTGCGTATAAACAAAACCAGACTCACTTTTATTTTTTTATTTAAGAAATTGAGTAAAGCGTTTTATAAAACGTTACTGTTCTAAATTTTAATATAGACAAGTTTTTCAAACAATAGGAAATATACCTACTCGGTGTTGACTAATAGCAAAAATTACTAACTTTCTGTCGATAACAGCCATAAATGTGATTTCATTTGTATTAGAATTAACCTGTAGGCAACAATAGTTATAAACTGTATGTAAGTATTTAATAAAAAAAACTAATGCAACGCATATGTAACTTATAAACAGAATTAACAATTCAACTGCATTTAAATCAGCTATTATAAAATATAATACCGCAAACATTTTATATTGCTCCAGATAAAACTTTCATGGGGTGAACGGTTTCCTGCATATTACAGATAAAAATTAATTAGGAGTATTAGATAACTGCTCTCCTCTATCTCAAGTTTGCAAAATGGTCAATACTTTTACAACACCTAATGTTTCGTATACATTTTTACACTAATTTTTGTTTAAATAGTACAAAATGTACTAAAAAAACATTACCACACCAATAGTTTGTGTTATTTGTGCTCTTTTCTTAGTTTTTACATACAAGAGTTCATAGAAAACTAATACAATATAGATAATATGCATAATGGTTATAGTAATAGTTTAATGAACAATTAAATGTGTTACCATAGAATCCAAAAATATGAATATAAGATTTTAAACCTAGGATAAAATATATTGTTAAGGACATTTAAAGGTTAACTCCGAACTTTTGCAAAATGCTTCGTAACAGATTGCAAATGATATCTATAGACAAAGCAAAAAATTTAAAAAAAAAACCTATTTGATAGGTTACTCTTACTAGTAAGCAGGCCATGAAACCGGTTTTTTAACCGCTTTAACCGTTTTTTTTTGTCCGCAAAGGTGATTTTTAACGGAAACAGAAACCGTTATTTTTAATGTAAAAAAAAAACTGTAACCTTTAACCAAAACAATTAAAAACAGTTTTTTCACATCTTTTTAAAAAAAAATTACTTTAAAAAGACAAAATTTGTATTAAATGCGACTAGTTTACCAGAAGTCATTACTAAACACTTGATCGTACATATATTATAAAATCATAAATAGATAATATCTTTTCATACCTTGCGTTCCTAAAATAATGTAAAAATCCGTATTTTTACCGGTTTTTAAAACCGGTTTATAAGTTAAATCCTTTAACCAATTTTTTTTCGGTATCGAGCCCTGCTAGTAAGCAAACATTAATTCGAGAAAAAGCTTTTAATCACTAAAAAATTTAAATACATTGTATTTAAATAAAGCGCTAGAATCTGTTAAACAGAAAATAAATTAGGTTTATTAAGAGAATGTGGATTTATCCATTAAAATAAATCTATTAAAGCTATGTTGGAAAGTTTTATCAATTTAATCAGTAGCGTTTAAGCTAATCGTTCAATAAAATATTAATGTTTTAATGTGTAGAGGGTGGTGTAAATTCGATGGGGTAGTATGGGTATCTCGCTTAATATTTAAGATAAAGAAACGATTAAATTACCAAAACTGTGCAGATTTTTTTAGGATAAACTCAGAACCGTTTTTAAAAATATTCTATCATTTTCGCTTTTCGAGTTATGGAATAAAAAGTGTTTTTCTGTCATTTTAATAATGTGTCATATATCCGTTATTGTTGTAATAGCGAAAAAAGTTATTAAGAACATTTTTAGATATTGTTATGTAAAATTTAATTATTTGTACTAGAAAGAAAAATTTTACGCTCGCCGTTAAAAAGTTATCACAAACTTAGGTACCTTTTTTTAAATAGTTGGCTATGACTTATTTAAATCCCTTATTTTTTTCTTATTTTAAATATAGAGGGTATCCCAGCCAAGACGAATTATTCGATAGCTCTGTTATTAGTAATAATATTTAAAAACGTTTAATATATAAGTTGTTTGTAATCATTTACTACATAACCTAAAATTATTTTCAACTAGACAGTGTTTTGTTTTTACGCTCTGCTACCAAACATTGTTTTTTTATATAGAACACCCTGTATATTTTGTATTTTTTTGATGTAAATAAATTTTCTTTTAAAAATATTATCGGTTGTTTATGTCTAAAAATAACCGTTTTTGAGTTATTAACGTTTTTTTAAAATTTTGACAGATGCAGACCCTTATAAAAATATTTATATTTATTAACATAACAACACCAGAGCAATTTACTCTGGTAATTTATTAGACAATAGTGTCATAGTGATTGTTGACTAGTTACATTTTTAAAATAATGTACAGGGTGTTCGTTATACTCGGTCCATTTCGCTAAACTTTAAATGCCTATAAATCTTTTTTTTGTGCGATCGTACTAGCCCTTTCAGCCCTGACTACTTTTTTATTAGAAATGCCCGTATGCCGGGCTATTTTAGACGTTTGCGGAATCGTACGGCCTTCGTCATTGTACCAAATTGTCTTCGGCAAAATACGTTCCTCGGTCTCACTACTCGAATATTATACGTAATTATCAACACTGTTAGAAATAAAATCGCATATTCAATTTTGTCTGTTTATTTTCAAAAAATTATAGTCAAAACTGTTTGTTAGTAATTACGTTTACAATGATAAATTTCGAAACAGGAAATTATCAAATTGTCTTCGGCAAACTACGTTCCGTGGTCTCACTACTCGAATATTATACGTAATGATCAACACTGTTAGAAATCAAAATACATATTCAATTTTTCAAAAAATTATAATTAAATATGTTTGTTAGTAATTAAGTTTACAATGATAAATTTCGAAACAGGAATTATGCAAAGAGGAGCATTGCAATCCTTGCAATATTACGACGTTTCTTTTCTTTTATCATGCTTACTACAAACAACGCATCTCCTAACTTTTTGTTTACTTCCTTCTTCCGTTGGAATTTTACTAAACTGTTAAATAAAATATAATAATTACCTTTGTATTTTAAAATAAAATCAACTATAAGCACAATAAACACGTTAAAACTGAGACTAATGCACTGATATGCACGCGAGTTTAAACGATTTTACACGAATCTATAGAGCCTAATAAACGTACTTTAACCTATCAAACGGACTCGTACGGTGTTCGTCGTCTAATTTTAATAAGTTCGAAAAAACACGGCCTTCGGCAGTTAGTCACAAAATTTTATTGCGGAAATATACGGTCTTCGGGCTGAAAGGTCTAGAAAAGCTGTTTGACGGACGCGTTAGCATTAGCAACCATAAAGTACTGCATTACCGGCCCTATCCTTAGCAACGGCCGTAAAAGTTACTTTTCAGGCCGTTACCCTTAGCAACGGCCAAAAAAGTAACTTTTACGGCCGTTGCTAAGGAGAGGGCCGGTAATGCAGTACATACGCCGTCATCTGTCAGTGACAGAATGTCACGTAGTTTCTAACCTATAATTTTGAAAACTACTAAAAATTTAAATTGTTTTTAATTCGATCGCACAAAAAATGTAATATGCACCTCGGCCAAAACGTACTTTTTCGGCCTTGCCTGTTTGCTGGCCCCGACTACGTCTCGGCCAGCAAACCAGACGCGACCGAAAAAGTTACACTTTTTGGCCTTGATACATAAATAACTATTTTTTTTTAATGGAACACCCTACATATTTTTACATTTTCTTTTAGAAAATTTACTTATCTTTTAAAGTTGCTAAGCATGTTGTATGTCTAAATATAATATTTTTGAAGTTATTTCGTTTCTTATGATTATTTTCGAGTATTTTACCTAAAATATCGGTAGTCCCAGTCGAGTTTGCTGTAAACTCACTTGTGTGGCGCAGGAACTTTGCTTTATCCAACGCCGCTGCTTACATCAACGCCAAACTCGCTGCGAAATTTATTGGTCCCTTTACTGTTTTGAAACGTGTGTCTCCTTGGACTTACCAGTTAGCTGACGAGTCTGGTAAAGACGTAGGCACCTGGCATGTTCAAGATATGAAGCCATATCTTGCTGAAGACTAATACGACATTTTCTGTTACTTGTTGGTCCACTTTCTCTTTACTTAGTTGCTTTCCCTACTGGGATTTTCTTTGGGCTGACAGTTTCTATGCTCGTGTTTGGTCGATGTCTCGGCTTCACTATTTGACGTTTCGTAACTTTCTGTTTCTTTCGCTTTCTCTCCTTCTTGGTTCAGGATGAAGAATTGACCAAGGGTGCGTGGTTACCAGGGGTAAAAGCCCCCTAAACACCCGCTTTCTCTCCTTCTTGGTGCAGGATATAGAATTGGCCAAGGGTGTGTGGTTACCAGGGGTAAAAGCCCCCTAAACACTCGCTTTGTTTTCTTCTGTCTTGCTTTGGAACTTCCTTCTTTCTGGAAATGACTGATGATGGATAGATGCGAACATGACGACAAGCGATCAGTTCTCGGAACCCTGACTCTTTGGACTCAGACCGAGCCGCCTCTGTCAGAGTAGATGAGTGACGGATGACTGCTGTCTTTTGGTTTCACTGTGTGATCTCTCCTGGACAGGTGGATCACGACAGCGCTTTTCTTTCACCAAATATATATTGCTTACCAGCTTCGAGGATAAACCGATTGGTTTATACCTCTTTAGTTTCAGTTCGGTGTCCTTATCGGCGCTGTGTTAGTAGGTTAAGTTGTTTTCTCTTTTGTTCCGATTTCGCTTGAATAAGCTTTCAGGTGTAGTTGGTTGCGCTTGGTCTCCACTTGTTGTGTGGGATGACATAGATGGCCACGACGCGACGAAGATCTTGAGCGAGGTATCCTTGTCCCCCCTGCTCCCAACAAGCGGGTAGCGTGGAAGGTGTGCCGACTCACACTAGGGTTTTCAAGTGAAGTTGCGGTTTTCTTTGGTTTTCTCTTGGACCTTTCGGTTCTTTCTTTTGATTTCTTTTTATTACTACTTTTCTTTTAGGAAAGAAATTTTTTTTTCTCCTTTTTCTTCATTTTTCCTTCTAGTAAGGGGGGGATTTGTTACGTTATTATTGTCCGATTGGGAGTTAGCTCCCATGAGTAGTAGTTTCAGCTTATTTTAGTAGCTCCACTGACCAGTCTTTTTCCACGCATGTCAAATTATATTACTTCCGGTTTTAACGTCACTTGCTTTGATGGTCTGTAGACATCTGCTTATTGTGTTATAAAGAATCCATGAAAATCTGAGTTTAATATCGGTGGGTGCCGACTTGTTAAGTCACGCCATAGTGCGAATCTGTTCCTGCCAATATAACCATTGGATGATTTATTGACGCTGAGACAGGTGTCTTTAAGCTTTGTCTTTAAGCTTGGTTGTACAGCTTTGTCGTTAAGTTTGGTCTCAAGCTTATTCGTACGTTTTGGGCTTTAAGCTTTGTTCTTAAGTTTGGTCTTAAGTTTCGTTTTGTGTCAGCTCCGGTCCAGTTATCCTGGCCCGCCCAGCTGTTAGCTTGTTTAAGCTTTGGACGTACTATTACTGTCAAGTGTTCCGTCTGTCGATGTACTACCGCTAAACTACGGACAGCATTTCCGACAACATCTCTTCTCCTTCAACGTGCCTTCGGCGGCTCAGCGAAAGCTAAGAATATATATTTAAGCCCCGACTGTTAGCTACGTTCTTAATATTTTTATTATTTCTGTAACTATTGTAGAGCCTTCAGCTCGTTACTACTGTTAGTTCACTGTCTTTTTTTCCTACATTTAATTAGTAACTGTACTTTGGTTAGTGTTACTTAGTAACAATTAAATTAATCTGTTATTATCCTACGTTCTCAACAACCCTTGAGTGGCTTTGTCGTCACCATAATTTCTTTTAGTCGTACCTTACGATTGATAAGTTAGGGACCGTACTCCGTTTGCAAAGTATTTTTGGTTATGTTATCGTTCGGTGATTTTAGTGCCGCAACTTTTGATAGGTAGGAGAGCTCTTCCACTTAAGCGGATTGTATTTTCATTGAAACTGAATTATTATTCTTTTACATATTTATTTGTGTATTGTAAATAGGTACTTGCAAACACAGGAACAGAACCAACCTTATTTCGTAGTATATGTACTTTCTTTTCGTTTAATTTTAGCGAATGGTTTTATTAGCCTTTCAAGCCTGTTGAGACCAGGAGTTGTTATCGTCAAGCATATTCTTTGTTTTATTTTTAATTTCAAACTGTTTTTATTTATTATTAAAGGCATATATCGTTCAAGCCTACGAGTTCTTTTATTTCTTTTCTTAGGTTTTTTCGCTATTTTACCTTACAGAATAAATAGTGTGGCGCCCTTATTGATATCTACAAGTTTAGTTCTAATTTGGACCTACCCCCTTCTCGTCTGACTTAGCCGCGAGTCCGAATCACCCGTTCTTGTTGTACGAGTATAGGCTTTCTTTATTAAGTGGCCGATATTCGTGTAACAAAATTGACGCCCAACGTTAGGGGCTTTGTGTAACTAAACCTTATTGGCCTTGTATAACTAAACTTTATTCCTTTAGTGACTTGTCTGATAATTGCCTTTATTCTTTTTAAATTGCAACTTAGACTATTTTTCTAAAATTTTATTTCTTGCTACGTGTGTTGCATATATCTAGGCGTTCCTAATAAATGCAAGCATACATTTATCCTAGCTTCGCTACGATTCTTTAGGTTTTGACTTCTCTGCTGGACGTTTTCGTTGTTACTACCTGGTTTTCGGGATTTCTGATATACAGGGTGGAACAACAATTTTGTACTTTTTTTTTTATTGGTTCTATAGATTCCTTAGGTGGTTTTATGCAATTTAGCACATTTTCTATATACAGAGCCAGTCAGAATTTTTGTACAAAATTTTTTTTTTTTTTGCTTTATAGGTTTTTGGAAGTCTTTTGCGACCAGACTTGATACGTAGGTACAGTTTCGGTCAAAAATTTAGTCCAAATAATTTTTTTTTCTTTTAGGCTATTTAGTTGCTTCTCTTTCTTTTTCTGGTTTTCTTCCTTCTCGAAGGAAAGTTAATTATTTGTTTTACCTTATTGTTTTGACTAGATACAATGGCACCGTCGTGCATTTGGAAAGATTTTATTGACTCTCTGAATCAAGTTGAGCTCGCGTATGAGTTAACGAGCCGTGGTTTTCCGTCCGCTACAGTAGCCGAGATGAGAAAGTCAGTTCGTGGCGTGCTTAAATTAGATTCAGAAAAATCGCTATCGCAAGTTGCCTATACGGTTGAGTTTAACGAAGATAAGACAGCTATTACTAGAAATTTAATTGAATTAGAATCGGCACTTCAAACTTTTGAAGGTGATACGAAAGCTGCGTGCTTCCGCCGAACATCGGCGCTGATGAAACATACTGATCGACGCCTTGAACTCGCTAACCCGACTACCGGCGAGATGAAAAGTCAACTTAATGCGCTTCGACTGCGTGCGCTTGAGCTTAAATCAGATTTCGAAAACGCTTACAAACGCGCGTTACGCGATCAGACTGTTCCACCAACCACAAGTACTCCGCTTCGTAATGCGGTGACACATGCGTCAGATGACTCGTCCGACGAAGGCGATATTCTAGTTCCTCCTCCTACTCCTCAAGTATTTTCTACACACTTTGTTCCGGTCTCGAAATGGGGCATTACGTTTAGTGGACGAAGCGATGCTTCCGTTAGCTCTTTCTTGGAACGTGTTGAAGAACTAAGAATAGCGCGTAATGTTACTACCTCTCAATTATTTTTTTCGGCTATCGACCTGTTTGAAGGCGATGCTCTTCTATGGTATCGTTCGGTGCGTGAGGATATTCGCGATTGGACTTCTCTAGTCATTAATCTTCGTCAAGCATTTTTACCATCAGATTATGACGAGAGATTGAGACAGGAAATCTACAATCGCTTACAAGGATCTTCCGAACGCCCAACCTTATTTGTCGCTGCGATGCGTAATTTATTTCGCAGATTGACCTTCATTCCTTCCGAGTCTGAACAACTTCATCGTATTATCGGTAATCTACGTCCTAAATATTCGCAAAGCTTACTTTTTCAACAACCAACTACTTTTACTAAACTCATTTCCTTGTTACGCACGTTAGAGGATGCAGAGATTCGAAATCGACGTTTTGAACCTCGATCTGGACCCGAACCTTTGCTGGAACCTGACTTAGCGTGTACGCAACGATCCTCTCGCCAACGTGTCGATAAAGTTGATGCTGCTTCTTCTCTTAAACGTACTAAACCTATTGCGTCTCTTTGTACCTCGACTACGGTACCTTCTGATACTGTTATTGTTTCTTCTTCCAAGCCTTTCTCTTCCATGACGTGCTGGAATTGTGGGAAAACCGGTCATTTTTCTTCTTCTTGTCCCCAACCCCAGAAACGTCACCATGTTGTTCCAGATACTTTGTCTCGTTCTGTTCCTAAACTTGATGTCGTGGAACCTGCCATTATTCTTCCTCCACTTCAGACTTCTGATGAGTGGTATTGTCGCTTACGTACCTCTATCGAAACCAACCCGGATAAATATCCTGTTTGGCGTGTCGACAATGGTAAGGTCTTTAAGTATACTTCTCCTCGTATTCGTGGGCTCGATCCGGAATGCGATAACTGGAAGTTTGTTGTTCCTACGGAACTTCGTCGAGATCTCATCAATGAGAACCATGACTTACCAACTGCCGGTCACGCTGGTGTGTTCAAAACGTTTGAGCGTTTGGCCACACGTTACTATTGGCCTAAAATGAGATCCTCTGTTGCTAGATATGTCCGGAGATGTGCAGTTTGTGCCGCACATAAGGTAGAACAGAAGAAACCTTATGGTTTTATGGTACCTCGTGCTAAACCTTCTCGTCCTTGGCAGTTCCTCTGCATTGATATTGTTGGACCGCTTCCTCGTTCGCCTAAAGGCTATAGCTTTATTCTTGTTGTCTCTGATTGCTTTACTAAATACTCTTGCTTCTTTTCTCTTCGTCGTGCTACAGCTGCTGCGGTTTGTCGCGCTGTAGAAGATGAAATTTTTTTAGTTTATGGTACACCGCAATACATTATCTGTGATAATGGTGTACAATTTCGTAGTAGAGAGTTTGGTTCTCTATGTGAACGCTATCGTTCTAAAATTCTATTTAATGCTCCTTACCATCCGCAAGCTAATCCTGCAGAACGCATTAACCGCGTACTAAAAACTATGCTTTCTTCGTATGTTGCTGATAACCACCGAAAGTGGGATTCGCTATTGCCAAAAGTTGCGTGTGCTATTCGCACGTCCAAACATGAAGTAATTGGTCACTCTCCTTTCTTTGCTAACTTCGGACGTGAGCACCATCTATATGGAGATCACTTGGGACGACCACCCGATCTCAATGAACCGATCGAAGATCCTGATCGCACTGTTGACGAACCTGGCTTACGAACGAAAGGCATAGAACAACTTCGTTTGGATATCAAGGATCGATTGAACAAGGCTTACGAACAAGCTAGCCGACGTTACAATCTTCGTCGACGCCCAGTCGAGTTTGCTGTAAACTCACTTGTGTGGCGCAGGAACTTTGCTTTATCCAACGCCGCTGCTTACATCAACGCCAAACTCGCTGCGAAATTTATTGGTCCCTTTACTGTTTTGAAACGTGTGTCTCCTTGGACTTACCAGTTAGCTGACGAGTCTGGTAAAGACGTAGGCACCTGGCATGTTCAAGATATGAAGCCATATCTTGCTGAAGACTAATACGACATTTTCTGTTACTTGTTGGTCCACTTTCTCTTTACTTAGTTGCTTTCCCTACTGGGATTTTCTTTGGGCTGACAGTTTCTATGCTCGTGTTTGGTCGATGTCTCGGCTTCACTATTTGACGTTTCGTAACTTTCTGTTTCTTTCGCTTTCTCTCCTTCTTGGTTCAGGATGAAGAATTGACCAAGGGTGCGTGGTTACCAGGGGTAAAAGCCCCCTAAACACCCGCTTTCTCTCCTTCTTGGTGCAGGATATAGAATTGGCCAAGGGTGTGTGGTTACCAGGGGTAAAAGCCCCCTAAACACTCGCTTTGTTTTCTTCTGTCTTGCTTTGGAACTTCCTTCTTTCTGGAAATGACTGATGATGGATAGATGCGAACATGACGACAAGCGATCAGTTCTCGGAACCCTGACTCTTTGGACTCAGACCGAGCCGCCTCTGTCAGAGTAGATGAGTGACGGATGACTGCTGTCTTTTGGTTTCACTGTGTGATCTCTCCTGGACAGGTGGATCACGACAGCGCTTTTCTTTCACCAAATATATATTGCTTACCAGCTTCGAGGATAAACCGATTGGTTTATACCTCTTTAGTTTCAGTTCGGTGTCCTTATCGGCGCTGTGTTAGTAGGTTAAGTTGTTTTCTCTTTTGTTCCGATTTCGCTTGAATAAGCTTTCAGGTGTAGTTGGTTGCGCTTGGTCTCCACTTGTTGTGTGGGATGACATAGATGGCCACGACGCGACGAAGATCTTGAGCGAGGTATCCTTGTCCCCCCTGCTCCCAACAAGCGGGTAGCGTGGAAGGTGTGCCGACTCACACTAGGGTTTTCAAGTGAAGTTGCGGTTTTCTTTGGTTTTCTCTTGGACCTTTCGGTTCTTTCTTTTGATTTCTTTTTATTACTACTTTTCTTTTAGGAAAGAAATTTTTTTTTCTCCTTTTTCTTCATTTTTCCTTCTAGTAAGGGGGGGATTTGTTACGTTATTATTGTCCGATTGGGAGTTAGCTCCCATGAGTAGTAGTTTCAGCTTATTTTAGTAGCTCCACTGACCAGTCTTTTTCCACGCATGTCAAATTCTATTACTTCCGGTTTTAACGTCACTTGCTTTGATGGTCTGTAGACATCTGCTTATTGTGTTATAAAGAATCCATGAAAATCTGAGTTTAATATCGGTGGGTGCCGACTTGTTAAGTCACGCCATAGTGCGAATCTGTTCCTGCCAATATAACCATTGGATGATTTATTGACGCTGAGACAGGTGTCTTTAAGCTTTGTCTTTAAGCTTGGTTGTACAGCTTTGTCGTTAAGTTTGGTCTCAAGCTTATTCGTACGTTTTGGGCTTTAAGCTTTGTTCTTAAGTTTGGTCTTAAGTTTCGTTTTGTGTCAGCTCCGGTCCAGTTATCCTGGCCCGCCCAGCTGTTAGCTTGTTTAAGCTTTGGACGTACTATTACTGTCAAGTGTTCCGTCTGTCGATGTACTACCGCTAAACTACGGACAGCATTTCCGACAACATCTCTTCTCCTTCAACGTGCCTTCGGCGGCTCAGCGAAAGCTAAGAATATATATTTAAGCCCCGACTGTTAGCTACGTTCTTAATATTTTTATTATTTCTGTAACTATTGTAGAGCCTTCAGCTCGTTACTACTGTTAGTTCACTGTCTTTTTTTCCTACATTTAATTAGTAACTGTACTTTGGTTAGTGTTACTTAGTAACAATTAAATTAATCTGTTATTATCCTACGTTCTCAACAACCCTTGAGTGGCTTTGTCGTCACCATAATTTCTTTTAGTCGTACCTTACGATTGATAAGTTAGGGACCGTACTCCGTTTGCAAAGTATTTTTGGTTATGTTATCGTTCGGTGATTTTAGTGCCGCAACTTTTGATAGGTAGGAGAGCTCTTCCACTTAAGCGGATTGTATTTTCATTGAAACTGAATTATTATTCTTTTACATATTTATTTGTGTATTGTAAATAGGTACTTGCAAACACAGGAACAGAACCAACCTTATTTCGTAGTATATGTACTTTCTTTTCGTTTAATTTTAGCGAATGGTTTTATTAGCCTTTCAAGCCTGTTGAGACCAGGAGTTGTTATCGTCAAGCATATTCTTTGTTTTATTTTTAATTTCAAACTGTTTTTATTTATTATTAAAGGCATATATCGTTCAAGCCTACGAGTTCTTTTATTTCTTTTCTTAGGTTTTTTCGCTATTTTACCTTACAGAATAAATAGTGTGGCGCCCTTATTGATATCTACAAGTTTAGTTCTAATTTGGACCTACCCCCTTCTCGTCTGACTTAGCCGCGAGTCCGAATCACCCGTTCTTGTTGTACGAGTATAGGCTTTCTTTATTAAGTGGCCGATATTCGTGTAACAAGTAGCCTTTGAAAATTCAAAATAATTTGTATGAACTGTCAACTAGAACAGTTAATCGGCACTATTTCCACTATTATGCCACTAAAAATCGATATTTTTGAAGATCTGTAGATACACAGCATTATGGTGTTATTTTCTGCCATTTAAGCTGTGTATCTGTCGTAGGCATAATGTAAAATTAGGCTTTTTATAAAACGCCTGGTCATTTTACAAAAAGCCGGCAAAACGAGCAAATTATCATTTTCTCGCGTTTTGACTAGACAAATTACAAAATGCCGGCAGAATGTAAGCGTCTGAAGCTGAACACATATCTCGTTATGCCTGCTTATTTGTAGGCATTTTATAATCTGCCCAATGTAACATAGTCAAAATATGCGAACCGACGGGAAAGTAAAAAATTACTCACTTACAAGAGTTTTATGTGAAAAAATGTAGTACAACATACAAATAAAACATATAATCATCTGTAAATATAAAAATAACACTAATTCTTTAATAACAACATATAAATAAAACATATAATCATCTGTAAATATTAAAATAACAGTAATTCTTTAAAAACAACATATAAATAAAACATATAATCATCTGTAAATATTAAAATAACAGTAATTCTTTAAATATTACATAAAAAGCAAAAGAACATTGAACATAAAAGAAATTTTCTCCGTTAAACAATGAAAATTTATTTATTATTACAAGTCATACTTCCATGACATTTAGAAGAGCATACATTTTTATTTCTAAAAGAAGCACATTTTTTTGTACTGCACTTTTCGTTACTAGACTTGCACGAACATTTCTGAAAACCTTGGCCGCCGAATTTCGATTGAAGTGTAACTGCCTCTCTCACTGTTATTAGCCGACTACAGACTTCATCTTGAAAACCAGCTAGAGATTCTTGAATATCATTTCTTGAAAACCACGTTTTAATAATTCTTTCTGCATTACCTAGTTTGTAAAGACCATTTTTTATTTCCATTACTTTCACTATTAAATTCTGTGCATCTAGAGGGCCTCGATCAACCTTAGGAACTGCTAAAGAAACATATGATACGACAAATTTAAACTTCTTATTTGACGCATTCGTCATTTTTTCAGCCGCTCTTTTTTGGCCAGTAAAACATTTATCTCTTTCATTTTCAATGCGTGTTTCATTTGAACACAGAAAACATTTCAAGGTTGCCTCTGATGCTGAGGATGGCCCAGGGTTTCAGACAGCACAATTAAAATGTACCTGACCACCACATACTTCACAAGAGTATGTAAGATTTTCATCGAATTCTCTATTACATACGGAGCAGTAAACTGGAATATCTCTTTGAGCATCATTTGTTCCCTTTATGACTTGATTAACTTTTTCGATATTAATTTGAATATTTTCTTCCCCTTGTTCTGCTTCATAAACACTTTCATCTAATTCCTGTTCAACTTGTTGATGCTGTATATTTTCAAGGTCTTCTTCACTATGAAGATTTTTTAACACAGAGTCCGGAAGATTTGAAGATTTTAATCCAATTTTAGGTTCAGCTCCAAATAATGCACGATATGGAGTTCTTCCAATAATACGATGCTTTGAGGAATTTTTCTGTCATTAAACAAAGTAACAACCAATGGACCAATTTGTAGAAGACTTGTCTGACATCCAGCCGCGAAGCATATATTTTCAATGTCTTGGTTGCTTCGTTCTACGCTACCTTGACTTTGTGGATGACGTGGTCTTCCGTGTACAATTTTACAGTCCGGCCAATAACTAACAATTTCTTCTATTACAGACGCAGTAAATTCTCGACCATTATCACTCTGTAATATATGTGGTGCACCAAATTCTAAAAATATTTTCAGCAATTCCATATAATAATAATTTAAAAAAATAAAAAAAAATCTACAACTCTTAAAAAATATGGATTTTTAGTGGCATAATAGCAGAAAATGTGCCGATTAACTGTTCAGGTTGACAGTTCATACAAATTGTTTTAAATTTTTAAATGCTACTACAGTTATTTACCCGCGTTACTTTAGCAATAAAAACTGGCAATATTAAATTACTCCCTGAAAAAAAGAGATACAAACTTCAAATTTTAGGGATAGTTGGGAATTCAAAGCCTCTACATGCCCATCCCGTTAAAGAAATATTTACCGCCCCCGAAGGCGGGAGGTCAAATGTCAAATTTTAACGGAAGACCATGCCACCTTCAAATTCACACCAATTGTAACTTATACAACTAATAGATGATCCCCTATCTCAAAATCGTTTAGGCGGCCGTAGGTCGGCGGCGGCGAATTTTAAAAAAAAATTTAATAAATTTATTGCTGGATCGAACGGAAGACCGTGCCACCTTCAAATTCACACCAAATTTGACATTTGACCTCCCGCCTCCGGGGGCGGTAAATATTTTTTTAACGGGATGGGCATGTAGAGATTTAGTTCCGGTTAAGACTCTGGTAAATTTAAACTTTTTACGTTTAGTTCCTAATGCTATTTATAAATTTTGTAACGATTCGGTAGCCGGTTGAGCGAAAACGGTTTTCTTCCGGTTTGAGTGCAATTTTTTACAAAATTCTTTAAATGTTTAATAGACAGTATGAAAAATTATACACTGACACATAGATGCACTGTATTAATGTACAAAACATATACTGAACAAAATTAATTGACATGGCAAAACTAATTTTTTTTTAAATTTTAATTAAAAATAATAAAGTTCTATAAACTAGGTAATAAACTATTACTAACAATGTAATATTACTTACAGGTGTGCGTTATTTATTATGTTTATGATAGAATATGTACAAATGTAAATTAAACATTTAAATTATTCGTTATAATGTTTGACCTATTTCAGTAATTCAATTATTAAATATATACATAAGTTTTATTGCAAATTTCTTAACTTTTTTAGAAGGAATTTTTGTAAAACTAATTTCAAGGCTCTCTTATCTTCATCAGCAATAGTATTTACTTTTATTAGTTTGACAAGATATCTTTCGGAATTTTTTTTTAAATTAAAATTATTGTTTTTTTTTTAATTAATACATTATATTAGTGTTCAAATGCAGTAGGTACCATTACCAATATCACCAATATCACGGTTCAATTCTATTAAGGGTTCGATATTTTTTTACAATAAAGGTTCAGTTCCTGTTCATTTTTGTTTTGTTTTCAGTTAGTTTTGGGTCCCATTGAGGTATATACGTTTCACTTTTTTTTGTGGCACTATTGCTATTTCCCTAAATAGGTAATGAAAATACAAGGTTAGTTAAAGGACACAAAAGTTAGCTGTTTCGTTTAAAAATTTCATCGCTTGCGTAATATTACCAAAAAAAAATTTTAAACTCCGATATCTCGGCTATCGTAGTTAATGCCGAATTTACATTGGTATAGTAGCTAAAGCAAGTTACTAAATCAAGTAGCTAAATTTAGCTACTTGCAACGTGTAGACACTTTTGTTTAGTACTTGCGCAAGTAAACAATTTAGTGATTAGTAATTTCTATTTACTTGCGCAAGTGACCTGACCTGCGCTTCCTTTTTAAACGTCACTGTCAAGTGCGATTAACGTGTGTAAAAAGTGTAAAAAGAAAAAATATGGCACTAGTACGTTGGGGTGAAGATACCACAATTAAATTTTTCTTATCACCCCGTACCATTTCCAATAATTCTTCGCTCAAATTTTCAATACATGTTTTGACTGATAAGCGGACTATCGCACGATAGTCCATTTCTGTCAGTTTACTAAACAACTTCACTAAATTGTGTGTAGACGCATAATTTAGCTACTTGATTTAGTAACTTGCTTTAGCTACTTGCTTTAGTTACTTGCATAAGCTACTATACCAATGTAAATTAGGCATAATACACAAAAATACCTACAAAAAAAAAAATGCAAGATTTTGTTTGTTAAAAAATTGTGATAGTAAAGTTTTCACTTATAAATTACCGTGCAAGATATTTAATGAAACAACTTTTTTTTTAAAAAGCCATCATAGTAGGTGAGAACTTAGATATAAAAATTATGTTTTTCTCTTTACATTTACAATGACATTATTTTCATGTCTAGTCAAAATTAAGCGAAAACTTTAAAAATATCTGAGATAAACATCAACCTTTCCGTGGAAAACACAATAACAGACTTCAACTGTTATATTTCGACCCTTGCTGGTCTATCGTTCAGAGAAACTTGTCTCAGTACACCCATTTTTATTTGACATGTGAGCCATGTCGTTATGCTAAAACCACTTGTTCTGCAGGGCTACCCTATTCAGCTACGGTACCAAAAATGCCTTTATAATTACTCTACAACGGTCACAAAAAACTGTTCCTGCATTTCCTGGTTTATCTTGAAGAAATATTGCTCTAGCACGTATCGCACTTACGCGCAATGTTTTGAGAAAACCGACTTGTTCGGGGTCTCCCTGTTCGTCTGTCTCATCAATGGTTCCCAAGCCACTAACCGTCGAATGGGTCCACGTGTCTAAGCGGTAGACAATGTGGGACGTGTTTCCAGAATAAATTCTTACTATCACAGCGCGCTCTTGAAAAATGTTGGGAATAATTAATTGTAAAAAAATATCTTTAGTTGCTCTTTAATATAATGAAAGGAAATTTAAAACAAAATATAAAAACGTTACAACAAAAACAAATGGGGTGTTAAATTTTGGGACACCCAATGTAAAACAATTTTAGCGGTTTTAGATGCAATCGAAGCAGCAAAATAGAATCTGAAAGATGAAGAAAACTCTACGTTAATTACGTCATTGTAGTTACAGTTGAGATCATTGCAAAAATTAATTTAAGTATTGATTAATGAGGAAAATATTTTTTAAAGTAATTAAACAATGTTCTACAAAAAAAAAAATTATTGGCATCCACAAACGTTTTGTAGAGAGTAATAATATTTAATTGCTTCTCATGATGCCAATGATTTAAAATATATTTAAACAAAATCCTGTATTGTTTTGTATACCTAAGTAACAAGTTAAGCTAAAATCTTAGCTCTTTATTATTAAATCACGTGCTCCATTTTTTTACCGAGCTTTGTCATTTTAATTTATGTTTCAGAGCTATCAGAATTTAGCAAATAAATTAATAGGCAAAACACAAATTAGTAATCATTTTAGGAACAACCCTCGTATGAATTATCCCAAAGTGTGCATTACCAAATTATTTACGGTTGAATAGTAATTCCAAAGAAACTTAACACTACCATAATTAGCTACTTCAATTAATATATCAGGGTTGCAATAAGTTATTTGTCAAGGAGACATTTAAATTTACAGTTGAGCTTGTCGTCTAGTGTTGTACGGTGTTACATATGTTATAAATCAAGATAATTATTTGAAATTTATTGCGGTAATTCAAATGTTTTTGCATATATTTTACACTGCATTTTATTAAGTTATTACTCATAATTAACCACACATTGCTGTAAATTTTATCGCGCTGTGCGGGTAAAGTCATGCAAACATCGAGCGAACGGCTGGAAATTCACGAAAAAAGCGGAAATTTACGAGTCACCACGCCTTATTAATTTCCCAACCGCAAGTGCAAAATACCATTTCGTCTCGAAAACTCACGCTTCTTTATCCAGCAAGGCAGAATAATTTTATCCGTATTAGAAATTATCGATGTAAACGTCTTGTTCAAAAAGACTAACACAAACGGAATTAAAGGGTGTCGGATGGGAATGTAATATTAAACAATATTCTCCTTCCTATAAACCGCCATTATTAAGACGATTAGGACGCCATTGTGTATTGTAATCCTGACTGTAATCGTATTCCATTTAGTAATTGCTCACGAGGCTTAAGACAGGCACACTGCGATTTGTTACTAAAACAATTAACAATGTCATAATAACGAAGTAAGACAAATGAAACCGGAAATTATTCAGAAGGGTAAGATAAAATTTTACCAACGAAAAATTACAGGAAATTTCAGCTATGAAAAATGACACTAAAAACTAAAATAAATCACATTTATTAGGTAAATATTGTTTCTTAGATTTTCTTCAAAATTTAATAAAATACCAATGCGATCAAATTTATGGTTAATTAAGAAAAATTAATGTAGACCGTTTAGAACAAGATACAGTGTACCCACAAGATATGCCTTCGCTAATTTTTGCATAAATCCAATGTTTAGGACCTACTTTTTTTTATTTAAAAATGTATTTATATACAAATTAGCGAAGGAATACCTTGTGGGAAACAAACATGACGGCAATGAAGTTGGAAAAACAATATGTGTATATTATACGAAATAGGTATTCCTTGCGGTCGTCGCCTATAGTCAACAAAAAAAGTCTATACGGTCAGGTGAATGATATTCTTTTGGCTATTCCAGGTCTTTTCATAAAAGGTCAGTGGCTAAAATTTCCTAAATAGAACATTTCTTTTTATAAAAACAGAAAATTTTATTAAACTAAACTATTACGGCGGCCTAAAAATAAAACAACGTGTTGGTTTACCGCACAAAGATTATCAGCTAGCCTTTTATAAACTGGAAACTGTAAGAGGTTTGAAATAATAAATGCATAAAACGATAAGACTGTCATCGAAAATAATTGCCGGTGTAGGTAAAAGTACAACAATGTTATACGTATTACAGACGATTATTATAATAAAACCCCAATTATGTTAAAGACATACGATTGTAAATTGTTCTTAGTTTATAAGTTTGTAATTGTCGTACTTCTTCTTCTTCTTGCCAATTTGACCGTCATAGGTATTTTAAAAACCGTAACAATCTAAAGAGAATAAAAAATAAACATTATAATACTCACGAGGACAGAATAGTAAATGCATAAGACGGTGGAAATTATGTCATCGGAAATAATTGCCGGTGTAGGTAAAAGTACAACAGTGTAATATCTATAGCAGACGATTATAATAAAAAAGGATTTTAGCCTATGTTTATAGATTATATTTTATTGTAATGTTGAATACATATGATTTTTTAAAATTGCTTTAGGTAAAATAAATTTTTATTTGTCATACTCGTATATATATATAACAAAAGCGAAGCGGAAAAATACGCTTCGCTTTTGTTATTTACAAGTAATTTTGTTTTTTGTTTTAGTTTATTCCAAGACCTGCTTTTTTGGTATTGTTGCTTACCCTGGGTGATTTTTCTTGCATCTCTTGTCGACTTCTTGTTATCAGGTTAATGTCGTCCACAAACTCTAGGTCCTCCAATTTTTCCAATATATTCCAATTTATGGCGGTTCTTTTGTCTTCAGTTCTTTTCATTATGCACCGCCTTTCTTTCCTTCGTGTCCCACCCTCGCTGTTCAGATATCATGTTACAGTCTTATATAGTTAAATAATTGTCTGTTACTCCATATTATTTCAGTATTTTCCACACTGCTCTCTTTTATTTATGGAGTAGAAGACTTTCTCAAAATCTACCAAATGTATGTATACACTTTTTCATCCATTTAAGCAAACTGTTCTAATGTAATTAATTTTTAGCCTACATGATATGATTGGTCTCCAGTTTCGCACAGAGACAAAGGTATTTCTTTTGTTTCGGTAGTTTAATAAAAATTTCCTCTTTACAATCTTTAGGGATTCTTTCTTCCGTCCAAATTTTAATTAAAAGTACATAAATATAATAGTTTTACTAAAATGTCTGTATGTGCTCCTAAACGTAAGAGGGGGTCCGTGGGAGTTAAAATTTGGGGGCCCGTGTGAATGAAAAAAATCTGTTTTTTTATGATGAGATCAAAAAACATATTTAGCTGTTCATTTGCAGTTTTCCGTTAAAATGCATATTACACACAAAAAAAAACAAAATTTGAGGGCCCCTCAGACAGGGTGCTCAGAGATGCAGCCCCTTAAGACCCCTCCCCCTCTAGTAGGCCCTGCTTTTATTAGTTCTACAGTGACGCCGCCTATACCTGCTGCTTTTTCATTTTTCAAACTGTTTATTGCATGTTTTGTTTCTTCTTTTGTTCGTTTCTTCTCAGTAATATTCATAATTTCTTCTACATTCTGTTTCTTTCAGGTCCTCATGTGCCTCATCTGCTTGTTCATACATTTCAGAAAAATATTCAACCCATCATTTTACTACTTCTTTATCTGCAGAATACATTTCACCTTCCTTTTCACTTAGTTTTGTTGACTGTGAGTATTTTGTGCCTCTAAGTTTGATTGTTATTGCAAATAAGGTCTTTGTGTCTTGTATTCTTGCTCCTTCTCTGCTTTTTTTGCCATTTGTTCTGTATATGTCTTCTAGTCTGACCTAGCACTTTTCTTAACGACTTTGTTCTCCTACGTATATTCATTTTGCAAATTTTTCTTTCTGGTTTGTCTATCTTAACATCTCTGTTTGTAAAATTCTCTTTTCTTTTATTTTATATTTATCTCCTGATATTCAAGATTTGTCTTTTTTTTTCTTATATCTAGTAGTTTTCGTTGCCGTCTTTGTAAATTTGTTTTTGTACTAAAGCATGCAGGCACATTGGACACCTACCCAAAAAACATAGACATTGGGAAAACTTAAAAGACATAACAACGTAAAACAGCACACACTCATAATCACCAGTTATTCATTTTATAGGCCCAACACAATCGTTTAGCATTAACTTAGAATTGTTAAAAGTTTATATTCTTGTTCAGCTTATTTAGCCTAATATAGATGTATTTTGTAATATGGTAAGAAATGTAAAGTAAAGTTATCATAAAAACTATAAACAAATAAAACTAGAAATGAAAATATTGAAAATAAAAATGTAATGCATTTCTTAAATGTTCTTTAAATGCACCTTTCTCTTGTGATATTGTGATCAGTTACTATATGTATCTATATATCTTATCAGGTATAATGGAATGTTATTAATTAAAATTCCAATAATCTATTATTTTGTCATATCGTATTTACAAATTAAGAATAAACAATATGCTGTCATAAATAATGGGCAGTTGTACAATTCTTGATTGCCGATTAAAGATTCTATTGTTTGTATTTATAGTTTCTTGTAACATTAAATTTAATTTTAAAACCTAATAGTTTTCATAAGATACCAATAATTCCAAAAACAAAAACTACAGTAACCACTTGCCAGTTTTAATATAGTGCGTTAGGGTAATACAGCCCACCTAAAACATTATTCTGGATGTTTTTAAAATATGTGGTCAGAGATTAAAAATAAAAATATTAGCTGCAAACAAAAACTATATTCTTCAATAATCACAGACACGACCCTTGGCTAATAAAATAAATGTTGCAAAGCGGGAAATTCAAACATGGGTGATATTTCAGACCGGGCGGTATTACCCTTCAGACCGGGCGGTATTGGTATTACCCTAACACACCTTAGTAATAGTCATACTGTCACAGAATTATATTTATATGTTTATTTTTGTGCGATCGTATTAGAAACAGCTGTTTGACGGACGCGTTAGCAACCATAAAGTACTGCATTACCGGCCCTATCCTTAGCAACGGCCGTAAAAGTTACTTTTCAGGCCGTTACCCTTAGCAACGGCCGAAAAAGTAACTTTTACGGCCGTTGCTAAGGAGAGGGCCGGTAATGCAGTACATACGCCGTCATCTGTCAGTGACAGAATGTCACGTAGTTTCTAACCTATAATTTTGAAAATTACTAAAAATTTAAATTGTTTTTAATTCGATCGCACAAAAAATGTAATATGCACTTCGGCCAAAACGTACTTTTTCGGTCTTGTCTGTTTGCTGCAAACCAGACGCGGCCGAAAAAGTTACACTTTTTGACCTTGATACATAAATAACTATTATAAGAACCTTTACAACATTTTGTTCTATTTTAACAAATAAAGAAGTTATTGTAAATTTTCAAATATGATGAAATTTCATTTTTGTCAACTCTTACGGTAACCTAGATACCCTGTAAAATATTCTTATTTGATTTACCCTGTATAGCTAATTAAAAATTATGTATATTTTTAAGTAAAAGTTGTTCCAATTCGCTTATTTTAAAAAGCACTTTCAAATTATTTGTCAATATTTAACTAATGTATAGGTAAGTAATAAAAAGGTACTGTTTTTGCAAAATATAACTAAATTAATCGAATTGTTTTCATTATCAATTTTTTTTTCATTAAACTTTCAGAGGTGTTTACAAACTTAAGCATAAATGTAACAAATTAATTATTTACTCCTGATAAATTTATTTAGAAACTAAAATATGTACACTATATGCAGTTTCTTATATTACATTTTACAATTATTATGAATCAATTACAACGTTTTACAACAACAATGCATTACAACTTTAAAAATATAATACACCAACATTTTATTATATTACAAAACCTAGTTGTTAAATAATTTTTCATTTAATTTTATAAAAAAATATAATTGGATATGGCAAAGACTCATCAATTAATAAGCAAATTTAACAATTTTTATTAAAACTAAGAATAAATATCACCGTTTCCTTAATCAGTAACTCTCGAAACTGAAACATCTACATAACATTTACATAAATCGAAAGTGAAATTGGCAAAATGGTTTTTACGTCAAATTAAATTGAAACAAATTTATATTCGCAAAATCTTTAACGCTTCTAATTTATGCACGTTTGTCACTATCAATTAGTTGACTCATTTTAACACATTATATTTATATGGCTCTTACAGTACTTTTGCTGTGAAGTTAAATAGATTTTATGGAAAAAGAACTAGATGTAAAGCATTTTATTGATATTTTTTGGTGAATTTGTGTTGATCTGTTAGAATGTTTATTATTCACATCTATTAGAAGTTTACTGCAGCGTATATATTACAATAAAAATAAATATTATGTAATAATTCGTGATACTAAACGATCAACACATTAGCACCCCCAGGGCCAGGTACATGCCTTAAATGGATCAAGAAAGGAAAACTCCGGTCCTTGCTCAATCTCGTGCAACCATCTTTGTTTAATAAAATCACTACCTTTCTCCGCTATCATAATGGTAGGGGCATTAGTGTTACCCCTTATGATTTTTGGCATAATGGATGCATCAATAACCCTAAGATTTTTTATACCGTATACAGACAATTCATTATTAACAACCGATTTTCTATCATTTGCCGGACCCATCCTACACGTTCCTACAGGATGATAAATAGTGGCGGTATAGGAAGTAATGATGCAAGCCCAGTAATCGTCTGTTCCAAAAAGTATGTTCTGACAAGCCGGTAAAGGTGTGGTAACCAACTGAGCACCAATTTCTTGCATCGCTTTAGTTTGTACTAAGTTTAAGCCTTGCTTGATACCGTCTATCATCCTTAACAGATCAATTTCTTCGTAAAATGTGTTTGGAAATATTAAGGGATCGCCAAATACGGGATCTGTATCGTTTAGTAAGATTCTTCCCCTACTCTTAGGATTGAGCAAAATGGATCGCATCATAAGGCCGTCGTAAAACGCAAACGGAAGTACGTTAGTTTGTTGAGTGAGAATGGGGTCGGAAATGAAGTTCTGTACGTTTATTGGGTCTAGCGAGTATTGTATGTCCGGTCGATTAGGTTCTTTTTCGTATTTTGTCTGTACCATCGCGTTCACTTGGATAGTACCAGTCGCTGATAAAGGTCCTCTGTGGGTCTGTATATAATTTTGAATCTCTGCGTTTTGTATTTCGGAAGAAACGGTTGTTGCTGTTTTGTTAGTTAGAGCAAAAACAACCCCGTCGTGCGTAGTATGATCGTGGAGGTTATAACCCACAGGCAGGTCTTTGATGACTGCAATGTTGCGTTCATGCAAATGCTTTGCAGGGCCAACACCACTCAACATTAAGATTTTCGGGCTGTTTATAGCACCTGAAGAGAGAATCACTTCCTTTTTAGCGTATGCTGTAGCAATTTTTCCATTTCGTATATATTCAACACCATCAGCGATCTTTGTGTGAGGGTTTATTAACACCCGCGAAACTACGGTGTTCGTTCTAACGATCAAATTACTTCGTTTGTTTCTAATCGGTCGAATAAATGCTGAATTGGTGCTGTAACGTTGACCATCACGGGCTGTGTGTTGTATTAAAGATACACCAATTTGTTCTTCAGTGTTGACATCGATTTCCGGTAAACCTAATTCACGCATCCCATTTATAATCGTCCAGACGTTGCTGTCCTGATATGGAAAGATTTCAACTGATTGGTATCCTCCTTGTCCATGGTACTGGGGATCCACGAAGTCAATATTATGGTTGTCTTCAGATTTGATAAAATATTGCAGGACGTCTTTGTAACTCCATGCAGAATTGCCTTGTGCTGCCCACTCGTTGTAATCTTGAGGTCCGCCTCTTATGTATATCATATAGTTAAGAACGGAAGATCCGCCCATCACTCTTCCTCTAACCCAAGGACATCTTCCTTGAGGTCGAGCTTTACAGCTATGAGGTGATGGCTGTGTCATGTAAGCCCAGTCTACACTTGATCTTTGCAACACTGAGGCTAATGATGGCACCTCAGCAACTTCGGGCTCTTCGCCACCTGCTTCTAGCAGTAAAACCTAAAAAAATAAAAATAATGTAATTAAAACAAAGTGTCATGAGTCGTGAATCGTGATCATATCAAATAAGGTTGTCAGATTCTGGAAAACCATGTACGGGCATGAGTGTTTCAAAAATAAAGCTACTGCGAGCCCCAAAACGCAATAACATAAATATGATAATTCTAATAATTTTTTGTGTTTAAGGCCTCATATTTAGCACTACTTTTAGCGTCCTTTAAATTGCAAACAAAATTATTTTATTGTATCGTTTTGTCTATCATAATATCTGGGCTTAGATTTTAACTGCAAATTTTCAATGCTTAATATGTATATTGTATGATGTGAAAAAAATGTAATGTAAGAGCCAATGAAGTAAGTTGTATAACAACTACTCTTGGCAACTTTGTAAAATATCGACTACTTTCTACGTTCAATTAAATAAAATCAAATTAAAAATAAATAGATGTATAATTGTGGATTATGCAAATTGTTAGGTTATTAGAAGATATCGTATTAATGAAATATAAATTGTGAAAATTTTTACATTACAGCTGTAACGTACAATTGATATTTCTGAGATCTTTTGGAAAACTTTTATCCCAAAAGGGTAACTAAGATGTATCTTACACATCCTAAAGAGAACTGTAGTTAAATGGAAAAAATTGATGTGGCTACAATATTTGTTTGCATATACAGGGTGGTCCACTTTTTTTGTAGCAGGACTTTAACAGTAGATACAAAAACTTATTTTAACATCATCAATATCAACATGGGTCCAAAAACACTTCATTTTAAAGATACAGGGTGTTGAAATTTTTGAAAAAATATTGATAATGTTTAACCGTTTCTAAACCTGCAGATATATTTAAACCAAATTTTGTATACAGCACCATCTTACAGGTTACCACATTCGGTGAGAATGTCAACCCCCACAAGCAACCAGTGGGCGGAGTTGTGGGGTTCAGTTTCAATAAATTCTATAAAAAACTAGTACGACTCTGTTTAAAATTAAACTTGAACATGTTTTTTGGTAGAGAATTTTATTTTAAACAGAAAGTGTGTCTTAACTTTTTTTCGTATCTGCCACCGTTTGGCGCGAAATTTGATTTATTTTACTATTTTCGCGAGAAATTTGCTCATAAGTTCGACCTAAAAATATCGCAAAAGGCAGGATCTGCAGATTGCAGAGTAAATGCTCCTTGATCGTTAATTTAGCGAAACTTCTTTCTTCGTTATTGGTATGTTCTGTTATTAAAAATTGCAAAAATCGGCAATTACTTCTGTATTTCGAATATTAGCGGTATTTTTAAATCGATCTTATAAGCAAATTTTTCGCGAAAATAGTAATAACAATCAAATTTCGCGCACAACGGTCGCAGATACTAGGGAAAGTCAAGAGACATTTCTTATTTAGAATAAAATGCTCTACCGAAAAACAAGTTCAAGTTTAATTTTAAACAGGGCCGTACTAGTTTTTTATAAAATGTATTTATACTGAACCCTCACAACTCTGCCACTGGTTGATTTTGGGGATTGACATTCTCACCGAATGTGGTAAGCTGCAGGGTGGTGCTGTATACCAAATTTGGTTTAAATATATCTACTGGTTGAGAAAAGATTAAAAATTGTCGATAATTTTTCGAAAATTTCAACACCCTGTATCTCTTTAAAATGAAGCGTTTTTGGACCCATGTTGATCAAGAATATTCGCTTTAAAATATGTTTTTGTATCGGCTGTTAAAATCCTCTTACATAAAAGTGGACCACCCTGTATAAATATTTTAAAAATAGTTTAAATCAAATCACTTGTCTATAAAACACAAATCAACATTCTGAACAGCCTTGCCATTAAAAAAGTATTTAAATAGGCTACAGTTGAAAGAAAAATTAATAAAAAATATACGCTACAAATATTAAACATTACTCTAGCCATCGAATGACCTTGCTAACAAAATGAATGTCATGTACAAAGAGCAAAGTAAAGTAATGTTATGCAACTTGGTTGTTTTATAACACTTTGCAATTTCGAAAACTCGTTAAAATATGACATATAATTATGACTAACATTAATTAAACTATTTAAAAATTAGTTGTCACATTTAATTTCTTCAAACTGTGTTTTAAAATTTAAAAAAAACTGACTGTCGTAATCGTTGAGTGAAATCAAAATTTTAATAAGTACTTCCGGTTACGATTAATTGGAACCAGTTTCATTATTTAAGACATTAAATTCTAAAAGCGATAAGCTCTGTCGCAAGACAATGTTTTGCATATTAGAATGAAATGTTTTATCACGAATACTTTTTTGTGAAACCGCGAATTCATTAATCATGTGCAATATCTTTACTGACAACGTAAATTTAAGCACCAAACGCTTTAATTCGAATGATATGTACAGATAACACGTTTTGTTCATTAATTAGGTGTCGTTACTCAAAGTAATTTGCATGAAGTTATCGCTTATAAGAATCAGGAAATTATTCAAATAACTTTTCACCGTGTGTTAGCAAATTTTGTGAAAAACGAAGTTTATGAAGTCCGTAACACGGAACTGTTGGTGTTTTGTTCGTTGTTAGCTTGCTACATTTGTTTTGATACTTATAATCCATTAAGTAGCTTTGAAATATGAGAATATCACCTTGGGTAAGTAAACTCCGTGTATGTTCCACATGCTGCATTGCAAATTTAGAATAAGACTGCGGTACTTTCACTAAACTAGTTTAGTCGGAATAATTAAATTACATAAAACATTTGCTTTTACTCATGTGCTACTAAATACGGTCCAAAAAACTGTGACACTAAATGACACCATAAGATAATTACTGTATTTAAATAAAAGGTTGCGAAATTTTTTATAACCGTACCCCAAAAGTTAATTTCGTGTTATTTATGTATACTTTTGGACATGTTAGAAATGCATTATATTAGTAAATTTTACTAGTGCAACGTATGACCTTGCATAATACTTGCTTATTTAAATTGCTCAATGAAAAATAAATAAGCGTGTATAAATGAAAATTCTGGTATTGAAGTTGCATATTTTTTCACACATGTAATAATTAAATTCTAGCCTTATTGTTGGAACAAGACTCAAAAGTAATCAAAATTAATATTAATTCGCTTCATTTCACGTGTGTTGACATTCTATAACAACAATAAAATAGCAAAAATTTTCAATTCATAAACTATAAAATCAAACCCCATTTTTCATCTAAAACATATAATTTTAAAAGACAAAAAAAACTTTTTTTTTAACTGCCTTTAGTGCATTCTTTCAGTGACATTCTGTATTAAATCATTAATTTTTGAAGAACCTCAAAAGTCTTTAAATTCATAAGGTTTTAAGGTTGCTAAAGAAATTTAAACTATTGATAGTAGGATTTTTATTATTTTTGAAAAATGTACCTGCATCAAGTCATCTTTTTGGTAAAGATACTGCACCACTTTAAAAATTAAGAAAAAAAATCCTGAACCTATTCTAGTATTCGTTCAAGAGACTCTTTATTAAAAAAAGATAAGTAGTTTTTATTTAAACCTATTTAAAATATTCAACTTATATATTTCAAGTTTATTTTAAAATTTATTTTTTTTATTACTACAGAATAAATTAAACATTGGTCAGAAACAAATGCACATTGATTTTTGATAATTACAATGCTCTACAAATTTTTAAATATTTTTATTTTCAAATCTGTAAACTAGAGGAACTGGCTCTCATGAACAACACTGTCGGTAAAAATTAAAAAAACAAAACCCTTGAATATTTGAAAACTATAAAGAATGTTTGGATAATAAATAATTGACCGATCAAAATGATATTTTAAACTTTATAGAATTAGTTGAACGAAAGTTAATTTCTTATTTGAAATTTCTCAATAGTAAATTCCTTTAATTGTGCATCTTTATGTTACTTATCAAATATATTTCAGACATATGATATGTTTTTGTTATAATTATAAAATCAGTATCGCCTTAACAGTAGATTATGTCGGTATTAGTTGATTAAAGGAATATAAGTAGAAATTTCAAATAACTTTCTTTAGAAATAATTGGCACACCTATGTATATTTATCTACTGTAATGTTTATACCAATTATTTATGCTTTCTGCATAATATTTATATGATTTAGATAAATATATGTGTGTGGTGATTTCAATCTAATTTCTTGTTCGTGAAGCTCAGTAATTATTAATTGCCAAAAATATTTTTTGATCAATTAAAGAATATGTGTACAGGGTGTCCCACCCAAGACAAATTATTCGATAGCTCTGTAATTAGTAAAAATGTTTAAAAAAGTTTCAAATGAAAGTTGTTTGTGGTCATTTACTACATATCCAAAAAAATATTTTTAAGTATACGGTATTTTGTAACTTTGTTTTTTAAATATAACACTCTGTTTATTTGGTAATTTTTAGATCCAAAATCAAATTGTATTTTAAAAATGTTTTAGGTTTTTGTAACTATAAATTTGATCGGATATGAGTTACTTTTTTATGAAAATATTGACAAGAATGAGACTACGTATACAGGGTGTTTCTTAAATATTGCGAAAAAAATTAGGTGGTGATTCCTTATCAAAAAATAAGGGGTTTTTTCATATAAAAGTTTTTCCTTAGACGTCTTCTTTCTCCCCTTCTACCGGACGCTAATGGCCAAAGTAGTTGAAGCGTCCTTAAGCCAACAATTCAAAAAAAATAGATGTTTTATACTCATTCAGAGGTTTCCCATAGTAATATTTTCAATTCTCTCCCACCTTCACAGGGGGCTGAATAGTCCGACCCCTGTTGGTTTTTTTTATCAGAACTTTTTGGTTGGTTAATAAAAAATGTTTGTTAAAAGCTTAATTTATTTAAAAACTTTTTTTATTCCTTAATTTTTCTCGTAAAACCTACAATTTTTGAGTAAAAAATAAAATTAATTAACATGATCCATCAAATATTCCAATATTAAACAAATCATTTTGGTGGTTGCCATTGTTTGTTAATGTTCATGTTGTGTAACATTGACAGGCGTCTTGGCGTTGTCGTCGCGTACACGTCGAAATAAACTACATCCGTCACTTCTACCTAACATGAACATAAACAAACCATCACAGTACCACCAAAATAATTCGTTTTATATTGGAATATTTGATGGTTCATGTTTACTAATTTTATTTTTTATTCAAAAATTGTAGGTTTTACAAAAAAAAACAAGAATAAAAAAAGATTCTAAATACATTAAGCTTTAAAAAAAAATTGCAAATTTTTAACCCACCAAAAAGTTCTGATAATTTAACCAACATGGGTCGCACTGTTCAGCCCACTGTGAAGGTGGCAGAGGATTGAAAATATTTGTTCATTTTTAATTTTAAAAAAAACGGTATACTTAGTATAAAACAAAGGTTTTTTTTTTTAGTTAAGCACAATGTATTTAAATGAAAATAATATTTAAAAAGTCTCCATTTTTGTTTTAAGCTTTTGTGACAGCCTACTGCAAAGTACAGAAGTTATTTGTATTATTAAATTCTTTAGAAAACACTCAATCTAAATAACAGCAAGAATCAATATAGTTCCATGATTAAAAAAATTTTTTATCAAAAAAAAACGAATCCGCAACTTTTAAAGTAAGCTAAATATTAATTTAACCTAGCAATTACACTTAATAAACGAACAAAGCTACAACCATTTTACCGGCAAAACCGGTAGTGATGCAAAATATTTTGATTTTGCTCAAATTGCTAACTTGGTGTAAGTACACCCGTTATATGAATACATAAAATAATTTTTAAGTGTAAAATGTTTAAATTACAATAAATTAAAGATTGCGACTATTAATTGTAAGATCGTTTATACGTATTCGTATAAAACACACTGTAATTAAATACTTTCACCCGATCAATTTTGTTACCATAAAACTACGCCTCGTTTTGAAAAATCTTTAATCTAAGACATAGCCTATTGTAGATTATAATCAATAGCAACTAGAATATATTAATAGGTTAATTTAGTTAATTAAGGTTTTCAATCAAAACAACAAATTAAACATTTTATGTTCGTAACAGATGTCAACTATACATTTATAATGCCTCAAACAGAAAACAAAAATAAAGATAGGTACCCGAGATCTTCATATCGTACTATTGTACCTAATTATACAGAGTGATTCAGTTTGGCTGTCGCAACGCCTTAACTTTGTTAAGCAAGGACTAATGGGACTTCTTAGCTAATAACATTTAGGTTCATAAGGTCAAACGAAAACTATAGATTAGTCGTTACGACTAAATTAGTTAATTTATAGATTTAAAAAAAAAAACTTTGTTATTTTAAGAAAAACCCCTATTGTAAATCTAGTCAACTTTTGTTTTAGAAACTACATGGTCTACCTTTTTTTATTAATTCTGATAGAGAATTACATTATACATTCAATAGAACATTAAAAAAATAACCATCTATAATTTTTTTTTGTTGAGAAGAAAGAGTTTAAGAGTTATTTATTATTTTTCACAGAATCGTTGTATTTGACTAAACAAAACACGATCGCTACAGTTGTCGCCATTTTATAACTTTTTTTCTTGTGTTTTATTAGGTATTTGTCGACGGAAAACCATTATTTTGTGAGCATTAAATCGAAACGCCTTAGATACACACAAACAGAAGCAAATTGACAGAAGGTCCATTTTCAAGTTAATACTCACAAAATAATGATTTTTGTCGAAAAATAATAAAATACATTGACACAAGTTATAAACTGTCAATTACTGTACCGCAATCGTGTTTTGCTTAGTAAAATACAACGATTCTGTGAAAAATGATAAATAACTTTTAAACTCATCCTTCTCAAAAACAATAATGTATGCATGATTATTTTTTTAATGCTCTATTGGATGTAGAATGTAATTCTCTATCAGAATCAATAATAAAAAATATGTAATTGTAAATAAAATTGACTGTAGCTAGTCTGACATATTTAAATGTGGAAAAAACATTTGAAGTCATTTGATTGAACATTTTCAAGGATCTTGAAAAATATAAAGTTAATAAGGGTTTCCTCTTGAAAAAACAAAGTTATATGGGTGCGACAGTCAAACTGAATCACCCTGTTTAGTTTTTAATGTAAAACATGGTTTTCTGAATATTAACCACGTTGGTATTCTATTGTTCTGCCGACATTTCGGCGAACTCTCCTTTGTCACCATCTGGATCTTCCAAAGTTGTAGGTAATAACTGAAGTTAAACGTGTACAGATAGGTACTTGTTTGAAATTAACACTATTGACTCTATCATTGTAGCTAGTTACAAACGTAATCAATCGTCATGGCTAACTAAATTTGCTACTGTGGTTTTCATTTTTAATATTTATATCTATATGGTAACAATTTACTCAACATTCCCGTAAGGCACATTAATTATTAGAGGCGACAACTAGCTGCACAAATAGTTATTTATGTATCAAGGCCAAAAAGTACGTTTTGGCTGAGGTGCATATTACATTTTTTGTGCGATCGAATTAAAAACAATTTAAATTTTTAGTAATTTTAAAAATTATAGGTTAGAACTACGCGACACTCTGTCACTGACAGACGACGGCGTATGTACTGCATTACCGGCCCTCTCCTTAGCAACGGCCGTAAAAGTTACATTTTCGGCCGTTGCTAAGGGTAACGGCCTGAAAAGCCGGTAATAAAAAGGCGGTTTAAAATCTTTTAAATTTTTATGTGAATCTCAAAACATAAAATGTATCTTATCGCCGCTTTATATGCTTTTGTTACCAAAAAAAGGTGCATTTCTACATTTTTACGGTTTTTAGAAACAATCTACAACTGTTTAACCTATGTTTTGTAAAGAAAACAGTTTATTATTGATAAAGCCAAAACATAAATGTCAAACAATGAAACATTTGCCTAAACTTTTGAGGGTCTCCAATCACGTAAAAACATATATTTCTTTGGTCAGGTATAACAAAAATATGTTCAATAAGTAATTGTTATGATAAAAGTAAACTGGAAGCTACTATATTTAGCTTATAGTAAAATATGTCGGTATTTGTGTTAAATCAATACTAAATTAATCGTTTCTGCGCCTCAGACATAAAATGCTTTGACATTTCAATATTTGTACGTAGACTTTGCTCTAACATATTACAGCTTTTTATAACGCAAGCCTAAAGTTCAAATAATGTTGTTATCTAATTGGAACATTTCAGTTTTCTAGAAAAACCACACGCGGGCGTACAGCTGACAGCCCAAAACAAATTGTACAAAACCCGATCTGTACTAATGGACACAAAAAATTACGTTCCCTAGCTTTGAATAATTTTGTTCTTGTATTGTTCACTGGGAGTTAACAAAAGCTTCTAAAGGCAATTATTAAAATTTTACTGCAGTGCTTTTGTTTCAACTTAAAATGTTTACGAAACATAAAACTGAACAATTTTAACGGCGTTTTATCGCGCTTAAAATATCACATTAGTTTTTTTATATCTCACATATTTCGATAATCCAGCAAAATGCCGAATATAGTGGCAAAGTTTTTATTTACACTGAAAGTTGTGCAAGTCAGAAATAAAATCTTTTTAATAATTTTATAAACTCACCCTCCACTGATGTATTTCGGAGAGACGATTGGCAACAACACATCCTGCACTCCCTGCCCCGACAATAATAAAATCGTATTCTTCTCGCGGTTCATTGAACTGCTGATATTTCTGAAAATCGTCTCCGCTGAAAGATGAACCCAAACCGATGGCTTCGTTGAATAGAAAGGGGCTGTATCCTAAATCATGAGAAAGCTGCGGAGATACAGCATCACGCGATCCTCCTAATAGCGATGCGATAAGTTGCAAAAACATGAACGTTGATGATGAGCATGTTGTTACCGCTGTGTAAACCGCACATGCTGATGCTAGATCTGGAGGTACCCAAGACATTGAGAATCTTGAGTGCACACACTAATACATCTGAATATTCACTGCAACTGCAGAAATTATCTGCAGATTTTTAAAACTACACAATTTCTCCTGCCCTACTATAGACGATTTTCACATACAAGCGATAGTTGATCTTAAAAACTTGAATTAATGAACTGAACGAACGCATATGTTCTTATTGAACATAAATTCATTCACCTCTTATATGTTTGAATCGATGCAAACTAAACCGGGTGGGACAATGATACTATTGACAATAATTACCATACAGGAAGTTCGATATCTTACAGTGACCAGTAGGAGTGTCGATATCGAAATTCCGATAACGAACATCGATATCGAAATTATATCGATATATCGCCCACCCCTAGTGACCAGTATATAAAAATATATCCAAATGTCTTGATTAGCAGGTAAGTAATTTAAATTATGTTATATATTTCTTTCTAAAATAATCATAAACTCGAGGACCAGCTAAATGATCTCCTGATATTTCTTTGTGATGATCATCTAAAGTTAGGCGTCTATAAAAATTGGCTCATTATTATCTATGCTCGTAACGACGTATGAAAACATCTACTTTAAGGACCAGTGTGCCATAAAATTGGTGTTAAAAGCATATAACGTTGTAGTTAGTTCTATATTATTCACATAAATTATATAAAATTAAATTAGTAATAAGTATATGTTACAATTATTAATTAAAAAAATGAAATAACTGCATTGGTTAATTATTATTATTCATACAGATGGAAATTTGAATTAAGCAGCAGATTTATCATAATTTTTTTTAGAATAGTCAAATACCAGTCTTTGAATAAAGGAATGATTAATAATGTTGGTAAAAGTAAAATTACAAAAGAGGTTTTTTAACCCTAGAAGCCCAATCTACGTCATTTTGACGTACACTCCAACACATATTCGCGATCTCTGTCGCACGCTTGCTTAGATCGCCGTGACCATACGAGCCAACTCGGTACATGCCCAGAGCTAACAGGAGACAGCAGTCTCGCTTTGATAAGTGCCGCCATTTTGTTGTTATCGCAATGTTCACGTCGTTATGACGTATGTTTGGGCTTTCTTAACTTTTGCACTTTTCGAATTTTCTGAATTATATTTGACTTAACTGATTTATGTTTGATAAGAGTTGATTAGTTTTTCATAAAAAAATATAAATAGTTGATTTTTGTAAACAATTTGTAGTATATAAGAAAAACTTACAAGGATCTCAGTTTTCGTGCCATTTTTTGTATGTTTAATTAAAATGAACATTTCAGAGTTTAAATAAACACTATTTTTTCTAAATTTCTGTTTTTTTATTTACATAGAAAGTATTTTACATAAACCATAGAAAAAACTAGTATTGCAGTAAAGTTTATTTAGATAGAGCTCTTTTATAATTGTACGTCGTTTTGACGTATGATTGGGCTTTATAGCCTCAAAAATATGATTGGGCTTCTAGGGTTAAAATCAAATATTTTTTTATTTATCATTATTTTATTACAAAACTGCGTTTTTTTTGTCATTATACATAGTGCATCATAATGGTGTACTCGGTTAAATAATTAAAGTGAATTATTAAGTGATCATAACATTACTTTCTATAATAATGTATAGATACAGTAATGTCATGCAGATAATCACCTTAATCGTATATCAATATCAATCTTATAAAACTTTATACAGGATACAGGATGTCCACTACTGCGTATTTTTTTCAAAAAAAAACAACAATTTTTGAAGATCATAAGTTACCTAACCCAAATTTATTTTCAGGTATATGCAGTGGCGAAACAATCTAGGGTGCAGTGGATGCGGTGGATACCGGCCCACCAGCCAAGGGGGGCCATAAGATGAAAACAACAAGTTGTTTTTTAATTATTTTCATTTTCCTTAAGACGAAAACTTTATCCAAGGGGTCCATTAAGTCTGCTTCAACACACGCCTATTTAGTGGCGTAAGTAAAACTCTTGGGCCCCTATGCGAAAATTATCTGGCCCCCCAATTTACAACGCTTCAAGAAAAAGGTGAAAACCAATAATTTCCAGTGACCCAATACCCAACGTTTTGAATAATGATGGCATTTGCAAGGCTGGATTAAGTATTACGCAATGTAAGCATGTGCTAAGGACGCCAAGGCAAAAAAAGGCACAAAAGAATTTTTTGCTAGACATTGTAGCGGTCTTTTTTTCTAGGCCAACTAAGTTTAAAAAGCGGTGATATTGTTACGTTAATATTTTATCTAATTAATATTATTTAAATTGATGTATTCAAGTTCATTAAACCCCGTTAAAAAGTATTATGTTTCAGCCTGCAAACTTAACAGTATTCAAGCATCGTATGTTGTAGATGCACAATAAGCGAATTCTGTTAAGTTCATTTACGTACCATGCATTTCCTGTTGCTAAGCCAGGGTATTTCGTGTATCGTGTAATAATCTTTTTTAACAAGTCAGTCATCGTTTGCTTCACAAGCGAGATGGCCGCGATTATACCCTGGTGCAGTAATGGTTAGTAATGTTCAATTAAATTAATGTAAGTCGTCAGGTTGTTGATTGTCAATATGCTTTCTACTAATAAATATGCTCCTCAAGTTCATTCGATTATCATTTTTGTAAATTCATCGATCCCCAGCTACGACCCCCAAAGTGCACGATGGCTTTAAGAATAAATCCTTTAAAGCTAACGTGACATGTGGTGATAGGCGCCGGTTTGTTTTTTTAAATGTTTTGTGGTTTTGTTGAAAATTCTCCAAAATTTTCATGCAATCTTTTTTATGTGTTATTAACTCATGTGGAGCAAATTTATTAGTAAATTTCAAAATTTAAAATTTGTTTTCATTTAAAAATTAAAGGGGGGAACAGATAACCTGGACCAGGGTATAACAACGACATAAGTATTTTCGGTGACAAAGTCAAAATACAAATTTTGTTAAAATTATAAAGAAAATAATTTAACTTTTACAAGCAGTGTCAAGTGTTTTCGCCAAATTACAACCACCAAAATTAATTCATCGCAGTCCAATGTAGCAGAGGCCCAACATCAACTTCGTAGAAGACCCGCTGACGAGTAACTAGGCAACCAGGTTCCGGAGATGGAAGACGTCCACTCACCAGGTTGCCGCAAGTATGGAATCGCCGAAAAAACGAAGTCCGAAGGTTGCGCAAGGGTGTTGCAACATATCGTATAGTTATGGGATGATTATGACGGTCTTCTATCCATGCCTCCTAGAGTATTTTTTGTTTAATGGTTTATTGGGCTGGATCGGATGAAATGGATCATGTCCCAACGTAGGGGACCACCTACGGAATCATTCTCCGAGTAGTTGCCTGCAGGAGAATGAGCTCCAGTTTCCGTAGGATGCCGATCATCGAGTTTGAGGCAAAGGCAACAAATCGTTGGGATAGGAGTACCTAGTCATCCACTAAGTAGGAAGAAGCCTACACGTTGTAGTTTTTTGTGTTTTGTGTTTTCCGGATTCGTGCGCGAGGGCATTCCAAGTTACCGTCAGCATAATAAGAAATACGATAGTTTGTGATGTGTTAGTTAGTGTGTCAAGGGCAATTCATGTGCGATTGATAAAGTGTCACCGTTTCAGCAACTGGACTGTCGATGCTGCATTTTTGTTTGATTGTTTATTCTGGTTTTACCATTGTATTATATTTGTTTGTTTATTTTTGTTTGTTTACTTTTGTTTGTTTATTTTTGCTTTACCATTGTTTCATTTTTGTTTGATTGGTTAATGTTTGATTTTTAAAGTGTTTTTTCTTGTTTTTCTATTTGGTTTTTCTGTTTATAGTGTGTTTTTTTTGTGTTGAAGGTAAGGAAATGCATGACCAAACTCACAGCTATCATTTTGTTCGCGTTTTTTTTAAATTAAAGCTGTGGGTCCAGCTTTTCCGGAAGGGAGAGTAATGTTACGTTAATATTTTATCTAATTAATATTATTTAAATTGATGTATTCAAGTTCATTAAACCCCGTTAAAAAGTATTATGTTTCAGCCTGCAAACTTAACAGTATTCAAGCATCGTATGTTGTAGATGCACAATAAGCGAATTCTGTTAAGTTCATTTACGTACCATGCATTTCCTGTTGCTAAGCCAGGGTATTTCGTGTATCGTGTAATAATCTTTTTTAACAAGTCAGTCATCGTTTGCTTCACAAGCGAGATGGCCGCGATTATACCCTGGTGCAGTAATGGTTAGTAATGTTCAATTAAATTAATGTAAGTCGTCAGGTTGTTGATTGTCAATATGCTTTCTACTAATAAATATGCTCCTCAAGTTCATTCGATTATCATTTTTGTAAATTCATCGATCCCCAGCTACGACCCCCAAAGTGCACGATGGCTTTAAGAATAAATCCTTTAAAGCTAACGTGACAATATTGAAGATTTTGGGCCTCGGTTTGACTCTGTGCTTAGAGCATCAGATCTGTCTTTTTTCTCCAGGAAGTGTATTTGTAAACAAATGAATAAATAAATAGATAACTTACAGACAGGCCCATAGGTAGACATACAAAAAAAACTGCGGTAACAGTATATCCTGATTTACTCGGCTTACAGATCATTATTTTTTTTAAATATGAGTCCTCCTTATAATATAAATAATATATTGTCGTAAAACATACACATTTATGTAAAACTTCATTAAAACAATTATTACATTTTGATGGGTATAAATCAAAGTAGGTAATATATCTTCGTTTGTGTAGTTCCAGAGGCCCCTATCTGCATAATATACGGCGTCATTTAATAAGTCAGTAACAAATGGGAAAACAAATTATTATCGATTTCTCAGAAAATATTATTCTTGATAAAAGTTGCTGCATGTACTAAAACTATTTTTAAGTTGAAAAAAGCTTAATAAAAAGATATAGGATACTAGATTTTAGCAATTTTTAAAATATTCGCTAAAGTAAAGTATCCTTTTTAAGAGATACAAAAAAAATTTATTGGAAAAATGTATTTATAATCTAAAGATAAGGCTAGATTTAAATTTTAACAGCCAAATTCCATTTTTATTTTTTAAGAAATTTTAACGTTCAACAAATCAAAAAGCCACTAAAATATAGTGTCATATGACTTTATAAAACTTGTTCATCTTAAAATTAGTTTTAAAGCATGCACCATGAAATCGATAATATTTTTTTCCATTTGTTGCAGACTTAAAATATTAAAATTTCTTAAGACATAAAAATCGGAATTTGACCGTCAAAATTAAAACCAAACCTTATTTATGGATTCTGAATAACTTTTTTATATACATTTTTTTTTGTACTCTTAAAACAGAGGGCACTTTACTCTTGCGAATATTTCGAAAATTGATAAAATCAGCGTCCTATGGCATTTATTTAACTTTTTTTTATCTTAAAAGTAGTTATGTAGACCATGCACCAACTTTTATCAACAACAAAACTTTCTGAGGAATCGGTAATAAAAGTACCTTCCATTTGTTGCAGACTTTTTAAATGACGCTGTATATTAATATTAATACAGAGACAAAAATCACAATCAGTTTCTATTTTCTTTTGTTTAATTTAAAATTTTAAGTTGTAAATTTAGTTTAGCAGAACGTCTAAGGTTCCCTTAGGGTTTCGGACCCCTATGCAACGGCATGGCTTGCACACCCCTATTTACACCAATGTGTCTATTCACTTCTTGCTACGCCACTGGGTATCTAGAGTGTTTTGTTTCCGCGTACCATTCATTACGTAACGTTTTTATTTAAAATACAACACCCATCATAATTTATGAAATATTTTTTTGTATATTGACAGATACAGATCTTTAAAAAAATATTGTGAGTTATAAAACAAAAAAATACACGGATTTGCTTAAAGTTGGTAAATTTACTAGGATATGACGTTGAGTTGTTTATCAATTGCACACATCACTTCTTTACGATATCATGGCAAACTTTAACAAGGACATTATTACAAAATTAGCCATATCTCAGTTATTTTTTGCAAAAAATCATATAAAACCATATATTTTTAAAAAGCTAAATAAAAACTCTTTGACATAAAGTCATGACCAACTACAGTTTTTATTTAAAAAAAATATATGTTTACTTCATAGCTTGCAGGTAAAGGTCGCTAAAAAAAATATATTTTTTTAAAATTTAAAAATAAAAATCTGTTTGTGCGATCGTACTAGAAACTGCTGTTTGACGGACGCGTGAGCAACCGTAAAGTACTGCATTACCGGCCCTATCCTTAGCAACGGCCGTAAAAGTTACTTTTCAGGCCGTTACCCTTAGCAACGGCCGAAAAAGTAACTTTTACGGCCGTTGCTAAGGAGAGGGCCGGTAATGCAGTACATACGCCGTCATCTGTCAGTGACAGAATGTCACGTAGTTTCTAACCTATAATTTTGAAAATTACTAAAAACTTAAATTGTTTTTAATTCGATCGCACAAAAAATGTAATATGCACCTCGGCCAAAACGTACTTTTTCGGTCTTGTCTGTTTGCTGCAAACCAGACGCGGCCGAAAAAGTTGCACTTTTTGACCTTGATACATAAATAACTATTATAAGAACCTTTACAACATTTTGTTCTATTTTAACAAATAAAGAAGTTATTGTAAATTTTCAAATATGATGAAATTTCATTTTTGTCAACTCTTACGGTAACCTAGTTACCCTGTAAAATATTCTTATTTGATTTACCCTGTATAGCTAATTAAAAATTATGTATATTTTTAAGTAAAAGTTGTTCCAATTCGCTTATTTTAAAAAGCACTTTCAAATTATTTGTCAATATTTAACTAATGTATAGGTAAGTAATAAAAAGGTACTGTTTTTGCAAAATATAACTAAATTAATCGAATTGTTTTCATTATTAATTTTTTTTTTCATTAAACTTTCAGAGGTGTTTACAAACTTAAGCTAGGTATATATATTTATTCTTTTTAAATTAATATTTATTTATAAAACAATAACAGTCACAAAAGTGAAATGCTGCAAACTCGTTAGACGAAATGATTTGAAATACTTAAATATAGGAAGGAACAAAGGTATAAAAAAAAGAAAAGAAAAAAACTCCAATTTCTATTCAAATTAACTATCAACAGAATTTTAATTATATTGCTACATATTTATGTAACTTTTTTTGAATAAAAAAAAGTAACAAAAATGAAAGTAGTTCGAAACCTACGTCTAGCTTTAAATTGTTTAATACCTGAAGCTACTCTAACAGTGTTCTTAATAGTATGTTAATCTGGTCCACATAATTACCGCTAAATTATTCATAAGCAATTATTAAATACATGTAATAAAACAGATACGTTTTCAATTTGCAATTACACTATTTGGGACTTGTATCAGTTGTTAAATTCCGTAAGATTGGAGCTACCTGTCAACCAAAATAGATGTAGAAAATAAACCTTAAAAAAAAAGTGCTATTATAGGTACCTAACAAAATATTTATTTTAAATTTAATTTTTGATTGTTTGATTCTTCTGTAACCTGCTGGGTCAGTCAGTTCCTAACAACATCGATGCAGTTTAAATTTTAAAACATGAAATATTGAATAGGTTATAAAATAGTTCTTTTAAAAATCGAACCTGCCCCAGCTTTTGGTCTAACGCAGCGTTTCCCAAAGTGGATTCTGCGAAAGCCTGGGGTACCACAGAAATTATCAAGGGTTCCGTGTGTTTGTTGTTGTTGATTTGCTTATATTTACTGCATTTGAATTACCTACACCCCTAAAATTTTGCATACTCGATAAACAATGGGTAAAGATACTGAAAATCAACTTTGCAGCTTATTAGAATCCCTAACTCAGTATTTTCCAAATTTAAAGGAAAATGATCATCTTCAGGTAAGATATATACCGGATGATTCAGTTTGACTGTCGCACCCCTATAACTTTGTAAGTATTAAAAATAACCCCAACAAACCTTATATATTTGAAATCGGCAAGAAATTCTCTATTAAGTGATGTGTTTTTGTTACCTCTACGATGACGTATGTCAAATCCGCGATAGGCAACTGTTTTTTTTTTTTAAATTACATAGTATACATTTATTTGTTGATTCGGATAGAGAATTTAATTCTGAATCCGACCATGTACTCAAAAAGTAGGCATACATAAGAAAATTTTCGAGAAAAATCAGTTCAAAGTTTATTCAAATCATAGCAAACAGTCTATTTAACATAACAAAAAACGATCAAATCTTAAAAATTATACGGTAACTATCAAAGGAAATGTGTTAAAAATTAATTTTTAATAATAATAAAAACAAATAATAAACGTCGACAAAAAAAATTAGATTTTAATGTATTCAAAATGGCCGCCACTGCTGGTTTTTCTCGAAATTTTTTTAATGTCAGCCTACTTTTTGAGTACATGGTCGGATTCAGAATTAAGTTCTCTATCCGAATCAACAAAAAAATGTATACTATGTAATTTAAAAAAAAACAGTTGCCTATCGCGGATTTGACATACGTCATCGTAGAGGTAACAAAAACACATCACTTAATAGAGAATTTCTCGCCGATTTCAAATATATAAGGTTTGTTGGGGTTATTCTCAATACTTCCAAAGTTATAGGGGTGCGACAGTCAAACTGAATAACCCGGTATTCAACGTATAAAAATCCAGCAAAGTTTTAGAAAGAAAAACAGAAAAATTTAGTTGAAATTAGTTTGGATGATTAGTTAAAGGCTACGTTCGAAGATGTTCCGATAATAACTTTCTGGTGCGATATAATTGACGAATATCCGAATTTATCAAAACGGGCTACCCAAGTTCTGTTACCGTTGTGCGAATGTGACATTTCCAACTATCCTGGTGCAAAAATTAAACACCACAAGAGACTGAACGCTGCATCAGTTATGCGAAATACAGTTACACCATTACACAAAATTTTAGGAGAATAATGATATCCAAAAAAAACTACATTCTTCTCATTGAGCTTCTTTTTATTTATTATTTAGTTTTTCAGCATATTTTTCATACTTACGAACCATGACAGCATTTTTTTAAATTACATTTTGGCAGGGCTCGAAATCGAAAAAATGTGATTAAAGGTTAACCAATATCAACAACTTTATTTTTATAACGGTTTAAACGGTTTAAAAACCGGTTTGTTACACCAGATTTTTTCGTAAAAAAACCAGTTTACGTAGAAAACCGATATAATCTATAAACCAATTGTCAAAACCGGTTTAAAAAAACAATTTTTGACATTATTTAGATTAGGAATGCAAAGTATGAAAAGATATTACCTATCTATTTATAATTTAATAATATATGCACTTACAAACAAGCCTTCAGTAATGACTTTTGGTAAACTAATCGCATTTCATACAATACAGATTTTGTGTTTTGTAAAGTAATTTTTATTTTTAAAAAACCGGTTTTTAATTATTTTGGTTAAAGGTTACCGTTTTTTTTTTACATTAAAACGGTTTCGATTTCGGTTAAAAATCACTTTTACAGACAAAAAATAACGGTTAACCGGTTTTTTAAACCGGTTTACAAAACTGGTTTCATGCTCTGCATATTTTTATAATCTAGTGTACCTAATTTATTTCATGATCATTATTATGTTATTAGCTTTTGATCATTAATATTTGTTTTCCGACTACAATTGTTTTAAGGCTACATTGAATATACAGGGTGTTAAACAAAAAAATCTTAATCAACAAATGTCATTTAAATGCCACACTGACGTTTAAATGACATTTGTTGATTAAGATTGTTCCACGGCACGCTTATAAATTTTGTGAAACCTAATTTAGTTAAACTTTTATTTTTTATTTCCTATTAGTTTAGCACTAAAATTAATTTATGATTACATCATTGAATTCAGAAAAAAAATGTCTACCAGATTTAGTAAAAAAAATAGATGGTGCCGTTTGGAAAAAAAATTGACTATTGTTTGACATTTAAGTTGAAATTGAAAAAAATTGAAATTCAATTCAGTTTATAGTATTTGAGGAGCCATTTCATTTAGTTTTTTGTTCACCAAAATCGGACCACAAATAACGGAGTTACAGCTTGCGGCGTTTTTTGTGTGACACCCTGTACAGCATACCAGGTGATTCGGTTTGATTGTTGCACCCCTATAACTTTTTAATTACTGAAAATAACCCCAACAATCTTTATAATTTTGGAAACGGCGACAAATTCTCTATTAAGTGATGTGCATTTGTTATCTACGATGAGATATGTCAAATCCGCGATAGGCAACTGTTTTTTTTTTAATTACATGGTATACATGTTTTTGTTGATTCAGATAGATAATTTAATTCTGAATCTGACCATGTATTGAAAAAGTATGCATACAAAAGAAAATTTTTTGAGAAAAATCAGTTGAAAGTTTATTCAAATTATAGCAAATTTTAATAGTCTATTTAAGATAACAAAAAACAATCAAATCTTAAAAATTATACTATAGCTATAAATGGAAATGTAAAAATAAAAACAAATAATACAGGTGGACATAAAAAATTGGACTCTAATGTACTTATTCAAAGTGATTACCCCCGCTTCCAAACACAGTTGTCCTTTATTTGTAACTGCTTGAATGCATTAAAGTCTAATTTTTTATCATCAATAACAAAGTTGTACGTTTTTGATTATTTAAATGAATCATCTGTCACAAAAGTATATTTAAAGAGAAATAAAAAAGAAAATATTTTCACCAACTAACGCCAAAAAAATTACTTGATGATCATAAAAAATAACAGCAGCAGAAAGCACACAACATATTATAAGCGATTTTTATCTATAAATCTGAAATTGAAACATTTTTGCGATCACACTACTTTCTTCATGCTATGTATTGTGAAAGTAAATGTTCTTTGAACAATATTATATATTTTAAAAAGGTTTTAAGTTTTAACAGTTTTAAGTCAATTCTAATGTTTTCGAAAAAAAATATAAAATGCATTAATTATCATCCGAAATAAATTACAACCCCATACGCTACAGTTAGTCAAGACGTTTTCCTGACGTTGATACTTAGGCGTATTGTCCATATCCATACCCCTCAACCAAGTGTCTTTAATAAAATCACTACCTCTCTCGGCTATCATCGTAGTTGGCGCATTTGTGTTACCTCTTGTAACAACAGGCATAATAGACGCATCTATAACCCTCAGGCCTTTCACACCATGCACTCTTAACCGCGAATTCACCACAGATTTCCCGTTTCGTGGTCCCATCTTACAAGTTCCTACGGGATGATACAAAGTTGCAGTGTATACCGTGGATACACACGCCCAATACTCATCCGTTCCAAATTCGTAATTCACACAACCTGGAAGTTTAGTAGTAACTAATTCAGCTCCAATTTTTTTCATCGCTTCAGTGTCCAAAAAACTCAAACTTATTTTGATAGCTTCGATGATTCTCAATAAGTCGATAGGCTCTTGAAAAGTGTTCGCAAAAATTAAAGGATCTCCAAACACAGGATCTGTGTCGTTTAGCATGATTATTCCTCTACTAAGTGGATTAAGAAGTACAGGACGTACCGTGATACCATCATAATATGAAGTTGGAGTGACTCTTGTTTGAGATGTTAAAATCGGATCACTAAAAAAATTTTGGACATCCTCTGCGTCAAATGAATACTGAATATCCGGTCTTTGACTTCCCTTTTCGTATTTAGTTTGCACCATTATGTTCAGCTGTGTAAGTCCTGTACTAGATAAAGGACCCGTTTTAGTTGCTTGGTAATAAATAACGTCCGCCTTTTGTTGATTTGAATTTACAGTAGTGGCACTTTCATTTGAGATGCGAAATACAACACCATCTGTGGTCGTGTGGTCGTGAAGATTATGACCCACGGGCAAATCATTAATAACTTCCACACCACGGTCTTTAAGGTGTTGAGCTGGACCAATCCCACTCAACATTAACACTTTTGGGCTTCCAATAACACCTGCAGAAACAATTACTTCCTTTCTTGCACGCGCTTGATGAAACTCTCCATTTCTATAAAACTCAACACCATAAGCTCTTTTATCTTCAGAATCTATCAAGACACGAATTACACTAGAGTTTGTGACTATTTCTAAATTGTTACGTTCATACCGCACAGGTCTAATAAAAGCGGCATTGTTGCTCTGTCGTTCGCCATTACGCGTAAAATGTTGAAGCAACGTCACTCCTATTTGCTGTTCAGCATTAACATCTACTTCAGGTAAACCTATTTCTTTAGCGGCGTTTAGGAGTGCCCTAACGTTATCGTCTTGATACGGAAATGTTTCGATCGACTGATAACCACCTTGCGCATGAAATTTTGGATTAACAAATCCTATGTTGTGGTTATCTTCCGACTTGAGGAAGTACGGTAAAACGTCTTTGTATTTCCAACCGAGATTTCCTTCCGCAGCCCACTGTTCGAAGTCAAGTGGGTTGCCGCGAATGTATATCATGTAGTTTATAGTCGATGTGCCACCCATGGCCCTGCCGCGAGGCCACGAGCATCTTCCCTGTGGTCGGCCAAGACAACTGTGGGGTGATGGTTGAGTCATAAAAGCCCAATCGATCGAAGATTGTTGTAGCATAGGAGAGAAAGCAGGGATTTGGGTTACTTCAGGCTCTTCGCCTCCGGCTTCTAATAGTAGCACCTGCAACGAGCAGAATAACAATCAATTAAATATATACATTTAAAGGTAATCTACACACACAAAAAAAGTAAACGGCGTAAGCAATATTGTAAAAATTAAATTCTTGCTGTATGCAAGGCTAGAAAACTTGTTCCGGATTACTCTGGTATGCGTGTAACTACTGTATGCTTTATTATATACCATATTTCATATCTTAACACTCCGTTGCTCGCGCTCACTTTTGTTACGTTAGTGATCGCGTGGGATACTATGGTATCACACTCGCAATAATGGTTTTTAACGACTTTTAAAGAAATATTTTTGATTGTTTGTAATATAATATAACATGAACATTACAATTATGACAGAAATGCATTACAAAAAAAGTAGCGTTATTGTTTATTACAATTTTCTAAATAGGTAGTCGCATTTTTCGCCTCACTCCTGGTTTCTGGCAATTCAGCAATTATATTACGTGCAGTTGTTCTTTTATTTTTTTGAAATTCTTTCTCCAGTGAGTAAAGTTATCTTTGTAAGTATCTACATTGTATGAATCGTTATTTCTACCATTATTGATGTCTTGCTCTGTTTCCAATTCATGTTCGCTAAGATTTTCTCCTCCGTCTTCATAGTCTTCCAAATCACCTTCGGATTCTTCATCTTCACTGTATTCAATATATTCTTCGTTCTCTTCAATTTCCTCTAACCACTAACACCACTGCTCTGGATTTTTACTTTGGGACATGGTCTAGGTTTCACGAAAATGAATATATAATTGCAAACAAAAAAAAATTCATACGTAGGAATTCAAAATGTTCAAATCGGAAGATATTATTTTAAAGATTTCAAATTATCAATAACAATCGTTTATACAAATAAGGAAGCATTAATATAATAGTAAAAACAAAAATAACATGAAAAATACCTTACGAACAAAACTCGAGCTATAAAAATAAAAATCACGTTAGTGATGCGCGGGATACTCAGGTATCCCAAGCGTAATTTTTTTAAGTTGTCAGCTTTTATAGCACTGGTCACTGATAAGCAATAAGGCTAACTAAGTCTACAAAGTAAGATGAAAAGGTACTGAAATGAAAAGCACAATATTAATTAGTATCTTAGAATTTATTATGTCCAAAAATAGTTATACAGAGTGTACAAGCAATAATTTCCTTGACCTGTAACTTCTTTATTTTGAAAGTTAAATCATTATTGTTTATTACAAAGTATCTAAAAGTATCATAAGAATCTTAATAGTTTGTATTTATGTTCAATTATTTTTGAAATTTTTTCATTTTTTTTTAGCATCTTATATTTTTCACTGCATCATAAAAAAAAAACATATTTTATCTCATGATCTACAATCCAATTATTTCTTGGGAAAAACTTTTCTATGAAAATAGAAAACATTATATTAAATTAAAGTAGCCCATAAAAAAATAAATGCGAAACGACAAAAAGTAGCAAAAAGTCTACCGTAAACGGATCTTGATGGACAAATGAACGTTAAAGCTGACGAACGAACGGCTTTTTTCTCGACGGAAGGGGTTTGACATCCATCTATAAAATGATCTAATGGCGCTGATTTTTATCAGACGTCGTTACAATCGTCGATCAAAAATAGGAAACCTTCCTTTTAATCGCATTTGAACTTTATTTGATTAAGGCGAGTGTACATACAGCAGATATTAAATTAGCTAGCGTTCATCTCTACGACCCATTTGGGCTAATTTGTAAAATTTCGGTTTTCCCATAACTAAAAAAAAAACGGTTTAAGGTAGAGACACGTGAATTTGATACATTGAGAGCTTTCATCAGGAGCAACAACACGGAAACTTCAAACATTTTTTGACCATCTTTAGGGCCAAAACTTCCAGAATATTTAAATAGAGAACAGATAGACATAGAGAAGTATGATTTTCACCATTGGACTGCTGTTAAGAAATTGACCATTATTACCTAAAATTCTTATATTATCTGATTCAATTCAGGGCGTAATCGTCGTAAAAAAGTATACGAAAGTAACTTGAAAATATAGCAACTTTAGACGGTTTTTTTTACAATCGAATAGCTTTGGTCAAGCGTGTTGACGATTTGTCGTGTTCAAACTAATTTTGGTCTGTCATGATCTAATTGTGGAAATGACCATAAAATGTCAAATCACACATAAATACTTGTGATTTTCATTATTATGAAGCTATACACGACCAAAGTAAAATTTTAAAACGTCTAGACTTTTTTTACCACACATATTCAGCGTTAAAGTTTCGTAAAATTGTATAGTAGATAAAGGTTACAGGTAGAGACATGCAATTTTCACTTTTAAATATAACATTATCCAGTTATGTTTTATACACATGTTGTGAAATTAGTCTATTGCTAAAGTTACTTTTTTTAACATCTAACATAATCCATGATATTTCTGCAACAAAGTCAGTTTTAGAGGGTGTTAATGTCAAGAATAATAGAAAGTACTATCGAAAAAAAAATAATTTTTAACGTGAAACAACATAAAAGCACAATGCAATTATATAAGGACACTGTTTTCCCGGAAACACCTAATTACATCATTTGCAGATCGTTTCAAACTGATAAAGAGTTCTTTGACGCACAAAGAACAAAATTAAAACCCCTACACAATATAATTAAATAATAATTAAATTCTTGTTAATAAATCTTAAACGATTAAATTATGTTGAAACATTTTTGTTACAGTCCAAAGCACCCATCTAAAGTTTTAAACTGAGGTAATTTGTTTTTGACTCCCCTACCTGACGACACCTTTGCAGTTTTTTGATAGTCTAACCAAAAAATCATAAAATATTCAAAATGTGTCATCCTTTCCTCAAAAACGATAATTTCGACTTTTTTTTGGCTTTTCTTCCATGTACTTCAAAAGTGTTAACATAATTAGCTGATTGTAAAGGTAGTTACAGGCAATATTTAAGGTTATTAGGAGAACCCGGGGCAGAACGGAACGACGGGGCAGAACGGAACACCGCTTATTTTTCGAATTGTACCGTGGCACTATCTAAGAAAACTTTTAGGAACTATTAAGTAAGGCATAACAAACAGACTGACGATATTTTTTGTCATTCTGGATAAGCGTATTCGCGCGTGTCCCGTATTTATTTGTGTTATCGTTCTGTGTTGTAATTGGTTGTCATCAGCATATGCAAAGTAAGCAAAAACTATAATTTTATTAACATTTTTCTTGATATATCCTTAAACTACGAGTCTTGGACTACGCTCCTGTGTATTTACTGTTGTACTTCATAGACATAGACCATTCTAGAGGACTTGAACTGTACCTAACTTCAACGGATGGAGCAGAACGGACCGAGGGGGCACGACGAACCGAGGTTCCATTCCGCCCCTTGTCCAATTTTTCTTTCTTATTTCTTTTCTAAATACGTTTCTTGTAGGTACTGTAACTTCTGTTGACACTATCTATGATTTAACAGACAACAGACACTGAATAATAAAAATATTTTTTTAAATTTTTTATGTTTTATTTAATTAATTTTCAGTTTGTTAAGCATATATCTTTGAAAGATTTGCATTATTATTACGTTGTTCGAATAATAACCTCAATTATGTTCTACTATGACTACTTTGACTATTTTAACAAATTAAACAATTTTTCAAAGCACGTTCCGTTCTGCCCCAACCCCGGGAGAGAGTGGACCGTTTGCCATTTTTTTTTTCTTTCTGAATTTACATTTGATAGTTTAGGATTTTTTTAAATTTTATCATTAAATTTTTAAAAACGAATAATTAGAGAATACAAACACAAATTTTCATATTTTCCTACCTTATACCTATTAATAAATTACAACTATTTATATATTAAAATGTCCGTTCTGCCCCGGGTTCCCAACCTTGTTATACCTTTAATTAATATTATTTTGATAATTATTAGGAATCTTTTACTTGACAATATCAAAGCGAAACAAAACGTTACAGTTATCACATGCATGACTTCAGCGATAAATCAGATAAATTTTCATTCCTTTGTTTCTTTATGATCTCTTTTTATGTCGGTTATTATTATCATTAAAATAAATTATCGCATAACAATAATAAATACAATCGTTAAGCACATGTATAACCAACTTTTTTTTGTATTGGATATCATTTTGCTTCAGGTAATATTCACAAACTGGTTTAATTATTATAAGGAAAAGTTGCATTCACTATTAGCGTATGACATATTTATTACATAAAAAAAAACAATTAGGGCATGCGTTTACTTTTAGACAACTTTAATATTAATAACCTAATGAGTTTATATTACGATATACAGGGTGTGTATAAATTGGCGGAAGCGCTACACGTGACGATGTTCTTCGTAAAATTCTAAGTCGAAAATCTTGATACAAAAATGTTGTACCATGCTTTCTATGGCCTCAGGAACCATTTAAAGAAAAAAAAAATTGGCAACATTGCATACATTGATTTGCGTTTGGACATTTTTTTATTAACAATTTTTACTTAAGTAGTTACAATTTTTGTTCGAACTGAAAGCCTTCAGTTCGTAAACATAGCTGCAAACTTTTGGGTATCGTAAAACACAAACTAGAAATAATTACGAGAAAAACAGAGATGACAGCTAATGACAATGGCCAGATGTATTATTTTCATTCAAATCAGTGATTTACATATTTTCAACACCAATTTTTGAAAGGAAGATGACAATATCTAGGAAAAAATACTATTCGAAATTTATTTTTATTCCAAATTGCAGCTTTTTCATTTGCAAGTATTAAATAATAACTCTTATTAAAGGACTAAATGTCAAAACTTTGAGGGCCTCTTGCAGACACAGCAAGCATGGTACTACATTTTCGTATTAAGATTTTCGACTTAGAATTTTACGAAGAACATCGTCACGTGTAGCGCTTCCGCCAATTTTTACACACCCTGTATATAACGAATAAATTATGCCTTAGACAGCAACCAAAACATAATAATGTTATATAAGCTATTTTTGAAAAATTAATATTAAAAATGTAATTAATGATGCATAATTATTGCATATAATATAAGCAATTCTTACAATATTAATAACAAATAAATAATACAACATTGTTTTTAAAACTTCCCCTTACAACTTTCATACTATAGCGAAATTAAAATGCAATATCACCTGCTCGTGCACAGTATTAAATAAGTCAATGCCAAATCGTCTCGCTTTGTTTGCGTTAAATATTTGCACTGTTACTCGCTACTTTTTGACTCACCCTAGTACATACGAATTTAATGTCGTTTAAGAAGTTACGTAAAGACTGTTTTATACTATACTATTTTTTCGTTTAAGAAAATCGTATACGATTTTTGATACAAACATTTCGTTCAAGAATTTAGCATGGAAAATATGAACCTTTTACATTGTACTATCTTTTCGGACGAAATCTCCAATAAATTTTGGTTACTTTTTTGTAACTTTTATCATATTTTGTTGGCACCTTGAGTAACCATGTCAAATGTTCAATTTGATCGTGATTTGATCACAACAGAAAGCGAATCATTTTCAAATTTAACGTATATTTAACGCTTGTTCCATTCTACATATTTATTCCTACAAAATAAATTGTGAGGGATAACGGTAGTAGGTAGGAGTAGTATTTAACATCGTTTGATTGTTTCAGTTAACCTAACCCACAAATGACATGCGGTCAGATACAGTAACAGTAGTAGAATACGCATGCGCGCATGCTAAAATTGGACGCATATGGGGACGGTAGCAATTTCGTACGAATTTTTCGTTCAAGATTTTTAATTTCTGATTGACACCGTACTAGAAAATCGTATAAGATTTTCTTAAACGAAAAAGTAGTGTAGTATAAAACAGACTTAATAAATAAAAAATTTGTATTTTGCAGATTATTTGAGTGATACAAGTCGTCAGTTTTCTGTTTTGTATAGATATTCGTTTGATTAATGATTAATTTGATGAATTAAGACATAGAAAGAGCGAATTATGCCTCAGTAAAATTTATACGCCTAAAATGCTAGACACAGCGGTGAAGCGGAGTGATACCAAAAAAAATATCAAACATTCAAGTAATTAAACAAGGCATTTAATAAATTTGGTCATCAAAATCAATTTGTTTATATTTCCATAAAACTTTATTATATTTACCGATAATAACACCAAAAGGCTGTTAACTGCACTGCATTCGTCCTGCCTTTGTTTTTATGGTCTAAGTCATTATTGGCACAACTATTTTACAAATAACTACTGTCGGTTAATATCCATTGGTAATAGCTATTCGTTTGGTGTTCATTTGCATTTAAAAATTGAAAAGCTGCAGTAATTACAATAGAATGTCAATCAGTTTTCCTGCATAAATATTGTCCACACTGAATAGAAAATCCATAAAATAATATGGTGATAATATCAGGCAGCAGTACATGTTCAACATCATAATTGAAATAAATGATTAATTTAAATAATTTATTACGACAATACCTACACAATAATTGATAGATTGAACTAATCAGCTTTTTCAAATATTTACAGTCAATCTAATATAATATAATGTAAAACATTTTATACGGTAAAACTTAATAGAGTAGGAAAACAAGCTGAAATTAAATTAGTGCATTACTTAATTAGTGTTTATTTGGGATAAACTTTTTTAAACTGTACCTACTTTTTAAGATATTTATATTTTAATTGATATTTGGTAGGTACTAATTTGTAGGCAAGTTTATGTCAGAGTTTATACAACCACCTATCTTGACTTTAGAGATCCTAATGTAGCACAATTTAAAATAGTGAAGCTGAATATTAATACTACTAGTGTTTATTTTAATAAAAATACTATGTAAAAAGTATAAAATTGATAACGTTTTCTTTTAATTTTAATGGAATAGATGGTTAACATATTTTGAAAAAAATGATGCCATTATACTGATATTACCAAAACTGCAGTTAACAAAATTACACAACATGAAAAATGTTATCCTGAAGTACTTGAAGAAAAAAATTTCTGTCTGCTGCTTTCGTTAAAGCTACGTTTTATAACAATAAAATTGTAAACTGTAAAGGATTACGAAAACAAAAAATAAAACGAAACAATAACAAAAGCTACAAGTCAAGATAGGTGGTTGCTTGCTAGCTATTCTATTCTATTCCTATTTCCGTACAATAGATCAATATACAGGGTGCACCACGACCCTGAGATTCTTCGATAGCTCCTTTATTAATGAAAATATCAAAAAATGTTTAATACAAATATTGTGCGAACCTATTTTCTACATAACATAAAATTATTTTCAAATATACAGGGTGTTTCGTTTGATCGGCACATATAAAATTTTTTTTTTTTTTAAATAGAACACCCTGTATATTTTTACATTTTTGGATTTTTCTTAAAATTTACTTTAAAAAATGTAAAAGGTTCTATGGGTCATAAGTCAACCGTTTTCGTAAAATTTACATTTTTGTAAAAATTTTGACCGATACAGCACTTTCAATTTTTTTTTACATTAAAGTTATTTAAAAGAGCGGTAAAATTTCGTTTAAAATTTAGATTGACAATAGATTAATTAACACTTTCCGCTAGCTACATTTAAAAAATATTATACAGGGTGTTTTTTACGCTTGGTCAAACTTGTGAAACTTTAAACATCGATAAGTCATTTTTCTTAAATGCAACACCCTGTATATTTTTACATTTTCTTGTAGAGAATTTAATTGTCTTTCGAAATTATTAAGCATGTCCTATACCTAAAGTTAATATTTTTCGAGCTATCTCGATTTTTATTAGTATTACTAAGGCAATTAAAATATTTTAAAGTGGGCCATGGACGTAAGTCGTAATTTTTCAAAGAATTTTTAAACAAAAGAATAAAAAGAGCTGCAACTTTAATTTTATATAGGGTGTTCCGTTTAAAAAAGATGACTTAGGTATATGCGTTTAAAGTTTAGCGAAATGAACCGAGTAGCCTATAACGAACACCCTGTGTATTATTTTAAAAGTCTAACCAGTCAACAATCACTATGATACTATTGTCTATTAAATTACCCGAGGAATTTGCTCTGGCGTTGTTATGTTAATAAATATGAATATTTTTATAAAGGTCTGCATCTGTCACAATTTTCAAAAAAACGTTAATAACTCAAACACGGTTCATTTTGGACAGAAGCAACCTTTAACGTTTTTGAAAGAAAATTTAATTATACATCTAAAAACAAAATAATATAGGGCGTTCTATTTTAAAAAACAAAGTGACGTATTGGTATGTACAAAGAAAACACTGTGTTTAGTTGAAAATAATTTTAGGTTATGTAGTAGACAATTGCAAACAAAATTAATTTTTAAAAAAATTAAAAATTATTACTAATAACAGAGTTATCGAACAATTCGTCTTGGCTGTGACACCCTGTATAACTCTACAGGGTGTCCCAGATAACATTGCCAGAATAAAGATCTCGCTTATTATAAGAGACACAGGTTTGCTTAAATTGGATGAATTAAGGGTAGTTCACACGGTGACATTTAAAGTCGCGACTTCGATTTGACAGTTCGACATTTGACGTAAGCCTACCATATTTTAATATTTTGACATAACAGACAAATAAGTTAGGTTAACCTAACCTAATATACATTTGTTTGTCATCGATTTCCAATTTATCATGTCCCCAATAGATGTTCCAACGATTTCAGAACATTATCAACAAATAGCAACTTCAAAATAATTGGTTGCTCTACTACACTCGATGCTGCAATTACAATTTTTTATTTTAAAGTCGCGACTTTTAATTTGGGTAGTTCACACGGTGACATTTAAAGTCGCGACTTTAAAAGTCGCGACATCAAAAGTCGCCGTGTGAACTACCCATTATGTTTAAGTATAAGAGGAGCTAGTATATTTTCAAAAGTACAAAATGCCTCGTACTTCAGAAGTTATAGCTAAAAATATTAAAATGTTAAATTTTTTTTTCTCTTACAACGGTTTGTCTTAATCCGCAGATCATTTTTATTTGCACTTTTCAAAGGTACTTTTTTTTGTAGAAAATAAATAATGAGTAGATGAAGGACTTATCTACTGTTGTAACTTTTTTATCTAAAACATTTATTTTATAATTTATAAAACCCGTTTTTAAATAGTTCAAAAATTAATAAATCATGGAATTTGATAATAATTACTATTAATTTGTTATATACGTTTTTCTATAAAACAACTTATTCTTTATCATATTTTTTAAAAAACTGTAATTGGAGTAAGGAGAGTGTCAGAATAAAAACTAAGCAAATGTATCTCTAAAAAAACATAGGAAAAATATTAGTTGTCTTTTACTATTATAGTAGCCACTTTGGATTAAAAGTTTTCACACGTCTCAAAAATAATAAATTGCCTCCGATACCTTTTTGGTAAACGCGCTCATACAGTTTACTCAAACAGAGAAGTGATTAAAAATAGTCGTTGAGAGCAAATGAAAATATCGTTGTTCTTAAGACAAACAATGAAAAACTGCATCGCCAACTTCCACAGCATATACATACGTATTTGTTTTGCAACGACGAACGAAACTGTTTTACTTAATAGACAGTTATAAAAACATAGAAGACCATTTGAATTACTCATTTTATGTTTATGTTGGCAGATTGCTCGTGTAGCTAACGTTAACCTTTTTGCACTCAACCATAACGTATGTCCCTTTTTTATACATCTACGTTACCAATATCACGATATCGTGATAAAATTGCGTTGTTTAGTCACATTAAGTTATCATAGTTTTCGTTGTAAATTTCGAATTAAATTTTTCGCGGCCGGGCTCATAACAAAAGTCTTTAAATGTCATAACCCCTTGGCGATCCTGTTAGCAGATCAGGATCTACATTTAACCTGTTTCCATGTTTCAGTTGGACGTGCAAAAGTGCTGAAAAGATCCGATCGCAAAAATAAGTCGTAATAAATGGCAGCACTAAATGTTTAATAATTCTACACAGGGTGGATAAAAATCATGATTTTTTTTTTTAAATCAAAAAAATCGATTTATTTGATTTAAATCAGATTTTTTTGATTTAAATCAAATGTAGGTACCATATTATCGAATTTAGTGACATATTCACATGCTATTTCTGTTTTGTGCTAATATATTTAATAACCAATATATTTAATTCATTGGTGAATTTTTGTCAAAATGAAAAATTAAATATAATGATTAAGAATTTTGAAAAAATCAGTGCTTAATGGTGATGTTTAATTAATTATATACAGAGTCGTTAGTGCGGGATCGGTCAATTGTGGCTAAACGGCTTGAGATATGAAGTTGATTCAAATGCTATTTTATACAGTCTTTTCTAAACAACACAATAAAAATATTTTCAAATATACAGGGTGAATCACCTTTCTGGAACTAATAGCAACTTTTATATTGCAAATACAACACCCAATTTTTTATTTAATATTTTTGACCGCCTTAATTTTAGCTTTGCATCAATATAAAATACTACAGGTTTTTATACGGTGTTACAAAAAAATAATAATTTTCTAAATTAATCAAGGTTTTAAGTCTTTATTTAAAAAATTCTCCTAAAGTTATTTTGAAGTACAGAGTTTTAATTTGGTATGGACATGCAGAAAAAAATTCTCTGTTCGCTCGATATGAAAAAATTTGAATCATACATACAGGAGTGTTTATAAATAGGTGGCAACTTCCATGATTTTCAAAAGCTCGTAACTCGATTTTTTCAAATGCGAAGCCCTGTATTTTTTTATGTCATCGAATTCGTCTTTAAAAGAGCTTCATATTTTGTTGGGTGTCCTATACCCAAAACTCATACTTTTCGAGATGTTCGACATTTTTTTCAAATCGGTATTGAAGCAATAGAGTGCCGTGGAAATCGAAAAAACTGACTGTTCACTTCGCTAACGTCAAAAACTTGTCATTTATTTTTTGAATTATTGCATTTCCACAATGAATATTACTTTACAAGAGCGAATTGATATGTTTTATTCACTATTTCGTGTATTTAATTACTAATAGTAATACAATTTTGTTTTATTATAAATATTATATTGTATCTACTCATATAATCTGTGATTTAAATTGATAATATTTTTTTAAATCACTTGATTTAAATCAATGATTTTTTTTTAAAAATCACTTGATTTAAATTATGATTTAAATCGTGATTTAAATCAATTGATTTAAATCTGCTCAACCCTGATTCTACATATTCAGAGCCTAAATGCAACTATGCGTCAATTAACTTATGTTCGTTAACCTATAATTTTACCAAACTATCACAAGAAATCTCTACCTAGTTGTCTTCTTCTTTGGATGATAAACCTTTTATGATTTATGAATCTTCGTTTAAAGTTTAAAGGATACCTCACCATTGAGAACAGGTGATTCTTAAAATTACTTTTTAAAGTATTAAAATTATTCCGAATTTTTACGTATGTCGTCAGTAAACTTTTGTTTAGTTTCTAAAAAATCATTGTGTATCAAATTATTCAACTACGTATTATAAGAAAGACGATGATATTTTACAAGGGAGGGTCACGATACGTTATCGCAACAATTTGATTAAGGCTGTGTTTATTGCATCAAGGACATCAAAACTAAATGTTTTCCAGAGTTATACGTGCCACTGGCCATTTTCTGTCGAGAAATAGGGGAAAAACTGAAAAATTGAGATGGTCATTTTTGCGATCGCGTTGGTCATGAAACTGTCAAAGACAAAATCTTAATTCTTCTATTTACCAATGCGCGAATCCTTTGCAAGTAAAATGGTGCAAAGTTTTTGAAAAAATCTTGAACGGTTCCGAAGAAAAACGTCAAAAACAAAACTCCTGCATAAGCGCTATGATTTGAGAAGTTGTGGTACCTACATACAGGGTGTCCCCGTTATCACCGCGAATATTTTAAGTTGTGATAGAGGACCTTTTTCTAAGAAAAAATTTCAAGTAAATTTTTTTCCTGAAATCAAATGCTAAGCTGATATCAACACTTACTTGATTTTTTTACACTTCTGCATTTATAAGACTCTGTCGCCGAAAATATCAATTTTATCGTAAAATACCTTGCAGCTTTTTAATAGAGCATGAAATTCTCTACAAAATTAGTAATATTTATTTTTTGTCTACAGGCAATGGTTTGAGAGTTATAAAGCAGTTTGCACAAAAAAATGTAAAAAATTTACAAAATTTAATTGTTTCTTAGACTTTGCAACCGCTGTATTTTTAAAACGAAAGGTTGTAAAAAAAAACGGACGGCCCATTCCGGATAGCAAATTTTATGGGCTACAACTTTGGTTAAGTGAAATTTTTTGAAAATCAAACCGATTTTCCGGAAAAGCTGAAAATAAGGAATAGAGTGCAAAAACAAAATTTTCTACAAATATTGTTTTGTATTTAAAAATGCTTTTAAAGAGAGTGCGATTACGTGATTGAAAATGATGGAGGTCATTTTGAACACTTATTGAAGTAATTTTGTAGTTACATGTTAATTTTATTGCGTCCAGATGGATTCGTATTGTTTTGCATTTTATCGTTTTTTTTTTCACCTTTTTCACTATTATAAACATTTCTGTGATACATTTAGTTTAATTGAATAACATATTTACCGAAGTTGTAGTCCGTTAAATGCCTTATCAGCAATAGGCATCCGATTTGCTCTACGACGTTTCGTTAAAAAGATGCGGCGTTTTTAAAAATTTACATAACTTATTTATATGCAATTTTACAATTTTTTGTTAAATTTGTTCGTTAGCCCCTAAAAAAAAATGATAAGGGGTGGTTTTCTGAAGAATTTCAAACTTCATTAAAAGCTTTGAAACTGATGAGATACATAATTTTATGAATGTTGCCGATGCTATGGCATTTTTAAATACAAAATATCATAATTACCGGGAGTTTTTGTTTTTCGAAAACGATAAAATGCAAAACAATGCAAATCCATCTGGACGCAATAAAATTAACATGTAACCACAAAATTACTTCAATAAGTGTTCAAAATGACCTCCATAATTTTCAATCACGTAATCGCACTCTCTTTAAAAGCATTTTAAATACAAAACAATATTTGTAGGAAATTTTGTTTTTGCACTCTATTCCTTATTTTCAGCTTTTACGGAAAATCGGTTTAATTTTTAAAAAATTTCACTTGACCAAAGTTGTAGCCCATAAAATTTGCTATCCGGAATGGGCTGTCGGTTTTTTTGTACAACCTTTTGTTTTAAAGATACAGCGGTTGCAAAGTCTAAGAAACAATTAAATTTTGTAAATGTTTTACATTTTTTTGTACAAACTGCTTTATAACTCTCAAACCATTGCCTGTAGACAAAAAATAAATATTACTAATTTTGTAGAAAATTTCATGTTCTATTAAAAAGCTGCAAGGTATTTTACGATAAAATTGATATTTTCGGCGACAGAGTCTTATAAATGCAGAAGTGTAAAAAAATCAAGCGTGTTGATATCAGCTACGCATTTGATTTTAGGAAAAAATTTTACTTGAAATTTTTTCTTAGAAAAAGGTCCTCTATCACCACTTAAAATATTCGCGGTGATAACGGGGACACCCTGTATATGCGACTTGCATAGGCGTTTAACATAGAGAAAACCGTTTTTACAAAGGCCTGGTTTCTCGCGTTTTTCTCCGGAATCGTTTAAGAATTCTTTAAAAACTTTGCACCATTTTACTTGCAATAGGATGCGCGCATTGGTAAATAGAGAAATTTTGATTTTGTCTTACGGTTTCATGGCCAACGCGATCGCAAAAATTACTTTTATTATTCAGCTTTTCAGTTTTTCCCCTATTTTTCTGAAAAATATTTAGTTTTGATGTTCTTAATGCAATAAACACAGCCTTAATCAAATTCTAGCGACAACGTATCGTGACCTTCGCCGGTTAGTTCTGATACGTTTATCATTCCTTCAGAAAATCTTATTCGAGCTGTAAACGATAAAGATCTAAGATTTATAGAGTGCTGTATATTTTTGTAACCTGCGGTAGTTCAAGGCTGTTCATGATTTATAAAAAACTATTTAAAAAAAAAAAAATTGCGAACCCCTTCAGATGTATAGTGTATCCCTGGGGGTCTGCGATCCACAGGTTAAAAACCGCTGTTTTGAACTATCATTTAATATTTAAATAACTATCATATAAAATGCGACGTATATTATATACCCTCTCAAAAATTCTAATCAACAGTGAAAGAAATATTTTTTCAGTCTTTTACAAGTAAGTTATAAATTTAAAATTGTATAAACTCCAGATGCCTGTTACTTCCTGTTTTAAGGTCCACACACACCGGCGCGATCACGATAATTGATAACCGTGTTACTTACTTACGTAACCATGTTACTAATTATCGTGATCGCGATCGCGGCCGCGGCCGCGTCGAGGTCGCGCCGCTGTGAGTTGACCCTTAAGCGCTATGAAACTGACAAGACTTAGTAAAATCCTAGTTTAAAACACACAAATACAAACACAAATACCAAATCAATGAAATTGCACCACCTATGAAATACAACCAGTTTTGCATAGAAAATGAAAAGCAAAAAAAAAAAACTGTTATCCAATTTGTTCTGTATTTCTGTACCTATATGAAAATCTGCAGCTATATTTTATCAAACAAAGCAAATCCACCAAATATTTTACCTTCCATTCTGATATTTCCGTCAATCGATTCGCTACAACACACCCAGCACTTCCGGCACCAACTACAATAAAATCATATTCTTCCGGGGGGTTACCAAAGTCTTGTTCGCCTAACTTGTCGTCTAGGGATGCGGGTTGGCGTTCGAAACCCCGTACTTTATAGAGGTTGTTGTTTCCGAAATCATAGGAGACCTGTGGAGTCGTCGCATCACGTGATCTTCCAAACAGCGTCGCTATAAGTTGTAAAAATAAAAAACTGGATGGCGCACAGGTCGTAACTGTCGTATAAATCGTACAAACGGACGATAAATCTAGTGGTACCCACGACATCATACAAAGAAAGGTCTGTAACTAACTGATCAAATTGACTATTGAATAGTAAAGTTATAATACATTCAAAATTAACATTTTGAAATGGTGTTACCTACTTGAATTATATAATTTGGACATTTCTTTAACACCGAAATAAGTTTAATAATCAACTGAAAAGCTAGTGTAAAAGTAGGCCAACATAAAAAAATTAAAATGCGTGTTCAATTATAAACCGTGTTTGTTTTAAACATTAACTCTAGGATTTTTAATCTAAATCACTTTTTTTACGTTAACCTACCTTCATGTAATAAAGATGAAAAATGACTAAATAATAAATATAAAAGATATTTTTTATATTCCAGTCAATAATAATCACTTAAAATGAAAATTATGATATCGTACATAATTTGATTGTTATCTCAAAGTTACAAATATAATTTTTTTTAAGCCTATTAACAATTATTACAAGTAATTATTTTTGAATTTTTTTTTTACTATTTTACGCCTGTTTTCCAACATGAATATTTATTCATATAAATGCGTAACACACCGGTTTACTGGTTGTTCATTATATTTACCCTTTAGTTCCGTTTCAGTTTTTACTTATTTTATTAAGGCTATTCACTTCAAACCTACCGTTAATTGATCCTTACAAGAGTTAGGTATCTTGAATGCCATTCGTCTCTTTCGATCTGGGGCGGATTGGCCTGCCGGGCAACCGGAAAAATGCCCGGTGGGCCGATGGGTTCAAGGGCCAATGTCGGTGGCGTTAACACCAAATCATTTCCAAATCTAAATGAATTTTTCTACTACTATAATCAGCTTTATTTTACCAACTTAATAAAAAAATGCCGGGTGTTAGTGTTACTTTTATTGACTGTAAACGTCAGCGCATAAATAAAAAACCCCAAGGTATACGGTCGATGTCTGCTGAGACTGTTGACAGCATTTGGGGAGGATACAGGCTACCAATACAAGTTTCTTTATTTTTTGTTCAGTGTGAAAATTGAATTAATTAGCCAAGTAAGTTTCGTTGCTAAATTATAAGCGATATAAGCTGAAGCTAGACTGGACACGAATCACTAAATTTTTTGAAGATTATTGTGTTGAATAAATTTTGGACATTATACGCATGCAGCATAAACTGCATTATTATTATATTATCCAAAATTTGTATTATTAATATGTACTTAATTAATTAAATGACTGTGAACATACATATATTTGCTTGTCTATTTTTAATATTTTATTTATTTATAATTAATTATTAAATACATTTGTTTGGATACAAATTTCAATATATACAGGGTGGCCTATTTTCGATGCCCATACAGAGTATCTCGGTTATTATCCAAGATAGAAAAAAACTAAGTACGTAGTCTCGATTTCTTTTTGGAGAGAAATTCATTACCGTAAACAGGTTTTTGATGTCTTTTTTAATTTTCGAAATATAGCCAAAAACCGATTTTTGGCAATTTTCAAAAATGTTAAATATCTTGCTTAAACGAAAAGATAGAAAAAAACTTTAAAGACATTTTTGGCATGGTTATTTGTTCTTAATAAGATGGCGATATTCAATTTGTTTTTAATTATATAAATACCGATATATTACACCCAACTTTCTTATTTTAAATAGCAACCATAAGCAAATTATATATTTTTGAAAAGCGCAAATAATAAACTTTCGATTGATGTCAAAGCCAACTATGGTTGCCATTTAATATAAGAAAGTTAGGCGTAATATATCAATATTTGTATGAACAAAAAAAATTGAACATCGCTATCTTATTAAGGACAAAAAACCATGCAAAAAATGTCCTTTAAGTTTTTCTCTATCTTGTCGTTTTTAAGCGAGATATTTAACATTTTTGAAAATACCAAAAACTGTGTTAGCTATATTTCTAGTATAAAAAAAGATATAAATGTTATATATCTCGCTTAAACAAAAAAATAGAGAAAAACTTAAAAGATATTTTTTGCATAGTTTATTATCATTAATAAAATAGCAATGTTCAATTTTTTTTACCCATACAAATATTGATATATTAGATATTACGCCTAACTTTCTTATTTTAAATGGCAACTATAGTTGACTTTGACATCAATCGAAAGCTTATTTTTTGCATTTTTCAAAAATATATAATTTGCCTATGGTTGCTATTTAAAATAAGAACGTTAGGTGTAATATATCAATATTCGTATGAGTAAAAAAAAATTAATATAGCTATCTTATTAAGGACAAAAAACGATGCAAAAATGTCTAAAGTTTTTATCTTCTCGTTTAAGCGAGATATTTAACATTTTTGAAAATTGCCAAAAATCGGTTTTTGGCTATATTTCGAAAATTAAAAAAGATATCAAAAATCTGTTTACGGCAATAAATTTCTCTCGAAAAAAGAAATGGAGACTACGTACTTAGTTTTTTTTTTATCTTGGATAATAACCGAAATACCCTGTATAGGCATCGAAAATAAGCCATCCTGTACAGTCTACAGGTAATACCTCTAAATTACACTATGGGTGGTTTGGCCACCGTTATTTTAAGTTGAAAAGAGTAAGTTAGGGTACATTTTTTATGCGTGATTTTCTTATGCAAATCCAATAACTTACTGGCAACCTTTAAGCAAATTTAATCTCGAAAACGCGGGGAGGGACAAAAATAATAAATGCCATAAAAACGATATCGCGAAAGTTCATTTTACCTATGTGGGCCGATTTTGGAGAAATTGCCCGATCAGTTTTATGCACCCAGTCCGCCCCTGCTTTCGATCATGCTATTTGTCTTACATAAATCCATAATTGATAATCTATCGTGCCTCTTTTCCTACGACTAATTTCTGGTTCAAATCTTTTTTTATTTTTGCAAAATAAAAACAAATTTTTCTGGCATAAACATTTTTTTGTTATCATAGGCCTCGTTCACATGGCGACGCTAGCGTCGGGACACTAAGTGCCACGACATGGCTTGACATTCGATGTCACGACACTAGATGTCATACGGAATATGATATATTTGAGTACCGCGGCATCAAAATAAAAATGGCAGCGCTTGTAATTGCAGCAACGAATGTAGGGTTGCCAACAATATCATTTTGACCCGAAGATTTCGGGTTTGGCTATCAATCTTCGGGCTTCGGGTTTACAATCAAATTCTTCGGGTTACCGAGGGTTCATACTCATGTACGCGAAAAGCGGCGCTATTCATTGGCGATTCTACCCCAGCGACTAAAAGTTGAAACAAATTATTATCCCGTTACGTCATCTCACGTGAGCTCAAGCTTTCATCAAATGTGTAAGAGTGAGTTAAACAATAAAAATCTATTGTTTATCTCGCACTCACACATTTGATGCAATTGTGAGCTCACGTAAGGTGACGTGACGTGATAATAATGTGTTTCTACCTTGATGGTCGGCATCAGCCGACAAGCTCAATTCTTATTTCATTATACCGTTTGAATTGAGACAGTCGCTTGGTATCAGCATTTAAATTTCGTAAAAGCTGGACTTGCAATAAGAATTAATTTCGATATTCACTGCGAAAAATTTTACCCTTATTTAAAAGCTCCAGAACAGAAATCGTTGGTAGAAAGTGCACAATGTGATAAAAAATAGAATTTCAGAAATATAATTTCAGGAAGGATGATACCTTGCCAGGGCGAGAAACCTGTTAAAAAAAGACTGTCAACCGTTATTTTTTGTCTATAAAAGTGATTTTTAACCGAAACCGTTATTTTTAATGGCAAAAAATGGTAACCTTTTACCAAAATAATTAAAAACCGGGTTTTTTAACATCTTTTTTTAATAAAAATTACTTAAAAAATACAGAATCTGTATTAAATGTGATAAGTTTACCAAAAGTAATTACTGAACGCTTGATTGTATAAATAGATCATTTCTTTTTATACTTTGCATTCCAAATTTAAATAATGTCAAAAACCGATTTTTTAACCGGTCTTTAAAACTCGGTTTATAAGCTAAATAGTTTTTTTTTACAGAAAACCGGTTTATTACGAAAAAAACTGTTTTTTAGACCAAAAAAAACGTTATAAAAATAAAGTCCTCGCTTTCGGTTAACCGTTAACCAATTTTTTTTTCGGTTTCGAGCATTGCAGAAGTTTGTTTTATAATTTTTGGAATATCTCTAAATTGTTAAAAACTATTTCACACAAAAAAAATTCACTGCTTCCCCCCCCCAAATTATTTTTCTTCGGGTCAGCATCGGCCCAATGTTGGCAACCCTAAACGAATGTTGTAGAGCAACTATTTATTTTGGAGTCTCTATATTCGTGAATAGATTTGTCCAATAACAAGGATATTGTTGATAATGCTCTAAAAACGTGAGCACATGATAAATTGGAAATCGATGACAAACAATAATGTACGAGTATATTATTTGTATATTTTGACAAATAGGTACACAGTACGCACCGTCAAAATATAAAAGTATGGTAGGCTTACATCAAGTACCGCATTGTTAATATATATAATTTTATAAATAGGTACACTTAATATGACTTAAATGAAAAGTATTCATGTTTTTTAGCAAAAAAAAAGGTTTATTTAAACAATACCACGTGGTCACGCAATGAACAACATTGCATTAGTAGTATGTGGAACAAGTGAGTTTTAGTATTATAATTTATGCTATACGCTCACATAAAGCATATATATTTTTATAACCAAAGAAAAGTTATCTTACATCACACGATATTTGAAAAAACAGTTTTTTACCGTCGAAAGGCAAAAACCCGCTTTTTATCGACTAAAATTATGAATAATTTGGTGGTTTCATACATATTACATACACATAATTTTGTTTTTCAAACTTTTATAAGAATTACTTTCTTATGAACATATTGAAATGATTCGTGCAAAATTGTCACCTGAAACGGCCTTTTAGTCACTTTTTTCACAAAAATCACTTTTATTTCATCAACTTGGTAAAGTATCCACCGGCTAAAATACGTATTCCATTGGCTACTGAATGTATTTGAGCAAACTTTACGCTATAGATCGACAGATGGCGATACTACAGGGCACATTGACGTGTGAATTCCCGAAAAAACCGCTATACTTTTAACCTAGGAATTTTTGAAAGTGTGGTTTCGCAGTGAAACCACATCACCTGAAACCTGAAAGGGTTAAAATGGAGAATGAAAGTTACCTTAAGAAAGAAAAAAAACTATTTAATTGAAGTTTTTTTCAGATTGACTTCTAAACTAAACCGTTCTAACACTTTTTGTTTCAGATTTGAACTGCCCAGTTCTCAAGTTAAATAAGATCCCAATATTGAAGATTGAAATCGGGGCAGCCTGTATAATATTAAATAATTGATGAAAAATACGCAAAGTATAATTCTAACCACTACGTGATGTTTCTAAAATTGTACCAAATCATTTATTTTCCTGATTCAATATTTTGAATAAATTAAGAACGCGAATACTTTATTCAATAATAACAAGCAATTTCATTATTTTTACGGAAGCAACGCTTAACAATTGAAATAAGGCCTTAAACCTACTAACAATGCATTTTATTTTCTTCCTACGTAGTTAAGGTGTGTCCTAGATTTTCATTTATTTCCTTTGTTACTGAGCAAAAGGTTCAAGGAAAGGAAAACGTTATCGCTTATTTATTTCACATCAACAAAGCAGTTCTAATCTTATCACAGACGCAAGTCGGTGTTAAAAGAGAAAATTTTAAGACCCTAACACAGTGGTTTCCAACCTGTGGGGCGCGCTCCCCTAGGGGGGCGCGAGACTATTGCAAGGAGGGCACGCAGCTGTTACCAAAATATCTTGTTTGAATACAAACAAAGAAAAGGACTTTATTTATACAGAAAATGGTATATTGTTTTGTAGTCCATTAAATAATTTATGAAATTAAATTGTTACGAAAAGTGAGGGGGGTGCAAACATTTTTTTATGAAAAAGGGGGGCAAAAGTACAAAAAGGTTGGAAACCACTGCCCTAACACAAATAAAAACACGAATTTAAAAATTTTAAGTGGACGAAAACGTCCTGTTTGTTTACGATAACATGCGCCTTAAAATAACAGCCAATAATTAGTGTTTATATTATTTATATCCAACTTTAGTTGGACCCTCAAATTACCAGTTTTTAAAATTTGGTGTCATTTAATATTAGTATTTAATTCGTCATTTTTAAATCTCAAACCCATACAATTTATGACCAATTCCATAACCTTTTTTGAAATTATTTTTTTATATATTAATTTGTGTAATGTAAAAAATCTTTACGAAACGTCGGATAAAAAATATAATTGGAGATTTTGATTCCTTGCAAAAAGTGGCCACAAAAAAGTTTTTACAGAAATGAAATTCGATATCAAATGAAAAAGTTACCGGCAAAAAACAAAAATCCACTTTTTTACTTTTTGCTCTATCTCTGAAAAACTAAAAAAGCTAAATAAGTTCTGTGTGCGTCAAATTATTAAGCACCTGAATATACAACTTTACCCTAATTTAACTAAGGTGACCAACTTTCTTACAATGAAAAGGAGGACACAAATTAAAGAGCAAAAAAAAAGTAAATAAATAAAAGACACATTTTATGCATTGCAAACATTATAATGATAAATGCTTAATAAAAACATTTGTAACTAACACTAACGTGAAATTTTATGCTAACATGCCTATAACTATTTAAAGGAGAACTTCTCCATTGAATGAATATTTTTTGTCAGTGTATTATCTTCTAACAATATATTGGAAATATCTGAACAAGAAATGTCCTTCATATTGAATTTTACGGCAAGTGCTGCAGCTAGAGTATCAACATTCAATCTCGATTTCTCACTTGTCCAAAAATCATTAGCAATTGAAAAAACTCTTTCAATTGCTGCATTAGTTCCAGGGCAGCACAACACAAATTGAACAAAAATAAATAAATTTTCATGGAATATGTCCATTTTTGAAATGGCTGAATATTTCCACCCATGTTTTATCAATTTCAACGTGTTAATTTTCCCATTGTATTAATTTTTCAGAATTTAAATATACATTCAGTCTTCTAATTTCTTCAAAGAGACAATTGTCGTCTATTTTAATATCTGGCAATTCTTTAGATAAAAACAACACAAGATTCAATATATGTCCAACATACTGGCGATGAAGCCAAAAAACACCATTGAAAACTGTTATTTCCGTGAGGTTTGTTTTAGACCATTCTTCGATATATTGAAAACATGTTTGGTAAAAATTCTGCACTTCTTTGATAAACTTTTTCGTTATGCCCGGATTTGATTCCTCTAAGTCTGATAATTTTCTTTTTATAATTAAAGGAAGAAATTTTTCTTCAAATCGAGATTTATATTGAAGGATAAAGTCATTCAAAATAAAGCTAACTTCTGTAGCTGAAATGTGTTCACCTTCAATCTTTTGAATCGTTTTGTGAAAAATAGATGCTTGATTATGTACAAAATACATTAATATCTCAGATATTTCATTATTGAAAAACGACTCCAGGATTTTAGGACATTTGTCTAAACTCAAAATTTATAAGCGAAGAGGCTCGAATAATTGTAGAACACGCTCTATAGCAGGTGTTAGAGAAAGCCATCTAACTTTTGAGTATCCTAAAAGTTTTTTGTATTCAACATTCGCTTCTTCACAAAATTGTTTTAAAGTAGCCACGCGAACGGTAAAAAGACTAAAATACAAATAAATTGTAGTTATTATTACTTCTACATCAATTGGCATGGCACATGACGCCGTGTTGATTGCATTTGACAAAATATGAGCATTACAGCCTATTCCTAGTATTTTCTTTTGGAGATTTACAGATTCTAGTCTTCAAATATTGAAAAAGACAAAAAGAAGGACAAAAAGGAGGACACTTTTCAAGGGAGGACAGAATTGAAAAAAGGAGGACTGTCCTCCCTAAAGGAGGACGGTTGGTCACCTTAATTTAACCGAAGTCGTAACTCTTACAGTTTACGAGATTTCCATGGTGGCCCTCAAAAAACAAGAACCCTGTAATTGGACAGGTAATGAAAATTGCTATCTGATTTTTCCCTTGCATCAGAGCATCAGACTAACATTTTTTGAAAAAAAGTTGAAAACACCATCTTAATATACATCAAAATTTACAAAATATTTTTAAGTTATCGCATGCATCTTTTTACCTGATTTTTTGTTTAATTCATTATTGTTACTTTCAAAGACAAAAGAGGTATTAGAGAAGGTAATATTTTGAAACACCCTATGTTTAAGACTATAAAACAAATCTGCCTTATAAGCTCATAAAAAAATTTAAAAAATGTACACAAACTTTCGCAATTTTTATTTTACCTTCTACAAAATCATTTTTAGCCTTACAAGCCACCTGCTGTAGAAAACTTATGTATAAAGACATATTTTTTCATGGAAACGTTTTATAGAGGACATTTAAGAAAAACGAGAAGCATTCTTTTAATAAGAGCCTCCATAAATTGATTTTTCGCCCATGTCACAATGCTCGTTGCTATAACGCGCCGTTTCGTTCGTCTACCCTTCTGTGACATGCGGGCTTAACATTAGAATCACGCACTTCTCCATACCCGAGATAGGCAACACATCAAGATTTCGATTGACTCAAAAGAAATTGCATTTATAGTCGTTTTATAGTGTAGACCGCTAGCAAAACTCATGCCAAGTGCTATTGCCAATCTGCTTTTATGTCCCAGACCGGAATGGACGATTTATATATAGCCTCATACCTCATTCGTTACTAGCTTAAAATTTGCTTTTACTAAATAGTTGCATGTCAATTCTTAATGCTGTGCAAAATTATGTAAATGAACAATACAATCAAAGTTTTTTCAAAGCAGTTTACATCAAATGACTATTTTTGTTGTTATTGAGGCTACGCAAGGAATTATAATAAATAATATTAGAAAAGTTAAGAACTTTAAACCATTATCATATTTGCTGCTAATCGGATTGTAAAGATAAATATTTATAACACACTTTCTGACGCGTCTTAACCATTGAATAAAAAGATAAAGGAAAGAGCGTTATAGCGATACTAAGGGCCGTTATTATAAACGTCAGTTAAATAGTCGAATAGCTAACCTTCAAATAAATTTACTTGGCGAGTAAATTTATTCCCGCTATTATAAACGAAAATTGCCGAATAAATAGTTAACCGTGAAATAACTAATTAAAGTGATAAATCAACAAACAACCTCATAAATTCATAAATCGTGTGTAGGTATATGCGATATTCTTATAATTATTTATTACTTACCTTTTATAATTATTATTATGTCACGTTTACTAAGCAGTTGACATGAAAAAGTAGAGTTATGTTTATTTGACAGTTAAAATTTATCCCGTGGTTTATCAAAGGTTAGTTAACTTCGGGGATTTACTTGGCGAGTAAATTTAACTGACGTTTATAATACTCAAAATAGCTATTTATTCCGGAAGTAAATTTTACTCCACGAGTAAAATACTTATTCGTCGTTTATAATAACGGCCCTAAGGCGTCCAGGTTAGCCTCTTAATATGGCGGATGCATGTTTCAGCTTCTCAGTGGCGTATCTAACATTTTTAAATATGTATTGATTAATGTAAATATTTGCTTTGTTTTGAATTGAGCGTGTTATTTACTTATTTATTTCTTGTTTCGTGGTTGAGGGAATTAAAAAAGCGACAGCATATTTCAATATTTGGATTGTTTATTATGAGAGTTAAAAAGTATGCTGTACACAAATGCAGGCCACTGATATGACATGCCATTTTGACAGACCACATCAAATTTTCAATACATGATTACACTACAAAATATTAATGTCTACTTACCTATGAAACGTATTCTTTTAATCTTCAACATTTTTTGACCTATTGAGACTACAAGATCTGCAGCTATTGTAGCACACAAAACCCTAAATTTCTTGACTGTTTGACCTTGACCTGTCAAAACCGGCCGCCATCAGAGGCCATTTATGTCGTCATTTCGGTCGCCGCTCAAACGCTGCAGTATAGTATTAAAAGCTCCTTCCTTTATCTTTTTATTCAATGGTCTCAACAGATTAAGTTGGGATAATTTACCTTCACAAATACAAAATACCTTTAAAATGATGGTGAGCAACAATGACAACAAGTGGCAATCATGGCAACCAAGACAACAAAGGTAACTATGGCAACAATATCAACCTGGTAACCATGGCAACAATAAAAACAACGGTAACCATGGCAACAATTACTACAAGGTAACTATGAAAACAATGGTAACCAGGGTAACTATAGCAACAATGTTAACAAACAATAAAACAATGATAACCAAGGCAACAATGGTAACCATGGAAACAATGGTAACAATGACAACAATGGTAACCATGCCAACAAAGACAAAAATGGTAACCATGGCAACAAAGACAACAATGGTAACCATGGCAACAATGACTACGTGGTAACCATGGCAACAAAGACAAAAACGATAACCATGGCAACAACAACGTGTTCCATGGCAACAACATTGATAACCATGGCAACAAAGACAACCATGGTAACCATGGCAACAACCATGACAACAATGGTAACCATGGTAACAATGACAACAATGGTAACCATGACAACAAAGACAACAATGGTAACCATAGCAACAAAGACAACATGGGTAACCATGACAACAAAACAATAGTAACCATGACAACAATGACAACGTGTTACCATGGCAACACAATGGTAACCATGGCAACAATAACAAAATGGTAACCATGGCAACAATGGTAACCATGGCAACAAAGACAACAAACCATGGCAACAATGACAACGTGGTAACCATGGCAACAAAGACAACAATGGTAAGGCAACAAAGACAACAATGGTAAGGCAACAATAACAATGGTTACTATGACAACAAAGACAATGGTTACTATGACAACAAAGACAACAAGGTAACCATGGTTAACAATTGCAACATGGCAACCATGATTACTATAGTAACCATACAATAGTAACAATTGTTTGATTTAGCTACACAGATCTGTAAATAAGGTAGTAAAATAATAATGCAATATGCCATATAAAAAGCTTAACCATTATACTGGCAATTTCTGAAAAATGCAAGACTGATCCTAATTTACGAATGTTGCATCTCAAATGTATCAAAAAAGATAGTCTTGTAAAACTACATACATACCGCTAAATCTAGTAAGATTCTTCTAAGCGGAACTGTATGAACGATCTTGAAACCGCGACGGGACAGGTTTGCAAAAACTAAAAGTTTTAGGTGTGTTGTGTCATTGACTTGTAAAAGTTGATTATGCACTCATGCACAGGATACCATTTCACTATTGATTTGCTTGCTATTCAGAACTGGTTGAGATGAAACAACAACTGCAATTTCTGCCCACATAATAAAATTATGGTTTGGTTTGCCGTTTTAAAAACATTATTTGCCAAATTCTTAAACCAGCTCTCATTAAAATATAAATATACTCAAGATTTAGGGGTTTTCCATATTTCGATTTCTTAAGTTCATTTATACTTTAAATTTAATCCTAACACATCAGTTTCTTTATTTTATTAATGTTGGTAACAATTTACATAAAACTAATTTTATTTTTAAAATTAATGTAAAAATATTGGTATAGTCTGTGACGCTGCAGTTACTTAAACGTTTAA